>JBAMCD010000301.1:0-536023 GCA_037075365.1 Drosophila emarginata
CGTCTGTCCGTCTGACCGTCTGTCCGTCTGTCCGTCTGTCTGGATCAACGCAATCTCCTCCGAGACCCTTAAAGCTACAGAGCTGAAATTTTGCACCTAGGCTTCTTTTTGCTGTAGGCATTGTATATCTCGGAATCATCCCGATCGGATGACAATATCATATAGCTGCCATAGGAACGATCGGTCAGGAATAAGGTTTAACATGAATAACTCAGTTGTTTCTTAATCGAATGTCACTAAATTTGGTGTTTGTGAGTTTTATATAATACCCAACACATATACTAAGTTTTATCAGAATCGGTCGACTATATCATATAGCTTCCATAGGAACGATCGGCCAAGAATAGGGTTTAACATCAATAACTCTGTTGTTTTTCAATCGAATGTCACTAAATTTGGTATTTATGAGTTTTATATAATCCTCAACACATATACCAAATTTCATTAGAATCGGTCGACTATATCATACAGCTCCCATAGGAACGATCAGTCAAAAATTTAGTTTTTGATCAATAACTTCGATGTTTTTGAAGCAATCGTCACGAAATTTGTTATTTGACAATTTTATATAAAAAGAAATATATCTTTTAAGTTTTATCAGAATCGGTCGACTATATGCTATAGCTGTCATAGGAACAATCGGGGAAAATTTTTTTTTTTTTTTTTTTATGACACGGACAGCAAATTTATATTTGATGGGTTTTATATACATACTTCCTTATAATTCCGGCAAATTATATATAAATCAAAAAGATAGTTTGCAAGGGTATACGAACTTCGGCACGGCCGAAGTTAGCCCATCCTTCTAGTTTTACATTACTTTATGAGGGGAATAATTTTTACTTTCATTATTATTTTTTTTTAATTCAATAGTTTTTTTTTTTTACAATTTCATTCCTGCCTAATTTTGTGTGTGGTTTTCAGGCCACACTCTAATCGAACAACTTTTATGTCGCACGAGTTAACAAAATTTTTTTTAAATCTAATATTTTATGCATCGCAGTGCATTTATAATTAATTAATTTTAATTCTTGTGCGCACTCGGGAGCGCTGTCGGTTCACAATTTCCTCAGGGTCTGGCTTGATGCGCCAGACGGGACCGGTGCTGGCTGCACAGGACTCTTATTATTTTTCTTTTTACTTCCCTCTGTTGGTCTGGCTTGAAGCGCCAGACGGGACCGGTGCTGGCTGCACAGGTTTCTTATTTTCTTGGTGGGGTACCGGTGCTGGCTGCACAGATATATTCGCAATATGGTGATCCTAACGGTCCCTCGCAGTCATTCGGGCATCTCTTTGTTAATCTGGGGATCTCCTTTGCTTTGGGTGGAGGATTAAATATTTTAGTTTTCGATAAATTTTGTATGGCAGTGTAGGTTGATGTGTGTGCGGGTGCTTCTTTATTTTTTCGAATTAGTAATTGTTCTTTAATATACTCCACTTCGGCATGTATTTTTACCGATTTGTCCCAATTGAGTGGGTATTTTCTATTGTTTAACAATTTCAGTAATTCTGCCTTTCTGGCTTTTAGTTTATGCACAATTCCGCTTTTCTTGGCACACATCTCACTCTACTTACTGCGATTTTTCTTTCATATTTTATCCTTCGTTTTTGCCTTCCTTCTTCCTTTTTTTTTTGAATTTCCCTTGTTTCAATTGTATTTATCCCTCGTTGCGTGAACTATTCGTCCTGGTCGATCCTCGACCTAAGTCACGGTCGCCATGTAGAATGAATGACGCAGGGTTACTCGATTGTAGAATATATTTGACACAATAAATTGGTCTTCTCTGCTTTAGCACAGTTTATTGAATAATTCTTAATTCTATAACAATTGTTGACTATAGCTTAGACCGCGTAGCTGCGCTGCCAGTAGTGCAGGCAGAGGAGCGGTATGCTTATGTATAAACATACTTATGTATAAATGTTTACGTAAAAGTATGTATGTGTATATGCCGCCATAGCGGGAGAGTGAGGATGTATCATATTGCATATTGGGCCAAAGCGGCCGCGCGTGTTATATTTGCCGACACAGCAATTGTCCAGCACCATGTACTCATGGGTGGTCATGTTACTTAAGAGGCAAATGAACTTGAATGTTGCGCACATAAATATTGTAACTAACTGCTACAATATGTTTATAATATGTCATTCCAGAACATGCTACAATATATTTATTAGCGTAGGAACCATACCATACAGTAGGGTATCTTAACAGACGCAAGGATTTCTTGGGACCAAACCTAATGCTCATGTTACATCAGAACTCATAGACGGCATGTTCAAGAGAGTTCATGGTTGCCCAAGTGTTTTGGCGAACCCTATTCGTTTCAGACGTTGTAAAGGCCTGGCCGGGAGTAAGCTTCTTGCTAGCATTTTTCTGTGCCTAGCAAGCCTGTCTCTGTACCTGCTTGTGTGCTTTCCAATCTGTTCCTCCACTGTATGAAGGTTTAGGTCCCGATGAAGGGTGGAACCACGCACATACCAGGGATAATTCGTTATTTGCCGCATGACACGGTTCTCGAGGACCTGTATACGCTTATATGTCGATTTTGCCGCGATACCCCAAATTTGCACGCCATAGAGCCAGATCGGCGCTATGCAATTAACATAGACAGCTCTTTTTGCCCTCAATGTCATAATGCTTTTCCTATTCATCAGCCAGCGTAACTGTTGCATTCTTAGGCGGCACTTTCCAGCCGTAGCTGTTAAGTGAGGTCCAAAGGTTAGTCGCTTATCAAGTGTAATCCCTAGGTATTTGGCTTTCATCGGTTGCTCCAACGTTACGCCCTCCAATTGGATAGCTGGTGTGCCGCTAAAGGTAGTCTTCAGAGTGAAGCAAGGATTTGTACTTTTTTGAGGGTTAACCTTCAAGTTCCACCTCTTGCGCCAAGCTGAAAAAGCATCTAAATACCCTTGAATTCCATCCGCTGCCTGGTAGCGGCACTCAGAGCTATACAGCACAGCGACATCGTCCGCGTACGTGGCCAGGAAAGCCGTACTTGGAGCTTCCATATGGTGCTTACTGGGGCATGGCATATCGGCAGTATATATAGAGTATAGCAGCGGCCCTAGGACGCTACCTTGCGGAACTCCAGCTTTCATCTGGTAAGAAGCCGAAAAGGTGCCCCTAACTTTAACCATAAATTGACGCCCATCCAAGTATGATCGTAGAACACCAAAGTACGGTGCCGGGAAAAGACTTTTAATTTTGCTCAGCAGCCCAGCGTGCCAGACTCTATCGAATGCCTGCTGAATATCAATGAAGATTGCATTGCAGTATTCCTTGTCATCAAACGCCTGTAGGATGTGTTTCGAAAGTCTGTGAACTTGCTCTACTGCACCATGTCCCTTCCTAAGTCCCAACTGGTGGTCCGGCAAGATTTGGCATTCGTTAATATGACCGCTTAGTCGATTGACAATAAGTCTCTCTCATACCTTAGATAAGGAAGGCAGGAGACGACTCAGGATCGTCTTCTGGTTTTCCCGGTTTATGAATCATTAAGATTGCTGCTATCTTCCACTGCTTGGGAACGATCTGTATCCTAAGCATTGCGTTAAATATTATTGCCAAGAAAATAATCGCCCGTTTAGGCAAGGCTTTCAAGGTAACGTTGCACACCCTGTCAATACCAGGAGCCTTCCTTCTCGGCAAGTATTTGATAACTTCCTCAATCTCCTCGACCCTGGCTGGCCTAATGGGTAAAGACATTTGTAGAGGAGTAGTCAGACTCTCACAAGTCTCCTTGCACTGGTCATCCGTGGCGAATTGGTAGTGGGTGAACCTGGCTTCCAAATGACGTGCAAAAGAATTGGCCTGCGCTTCTTCAGTTTTAACAAGCTCACCACTAGGACACCGAACAGGAACCTGCCTAAACGGTTGCCCCTTTAGAGCCTTAGTGCTCTTCCACAACGAATATCCCGCATCCAGTGTATAATCCATAGAAGCCAGCTTCTGCTCAAAGTAATTACTTCGAATTTCTCTTAAGATATCTCGTAGTTGCTTAGCAACTACTTCTATCCCATGGGTCTTGGGATCGGATTGCTCTTCTTCGGAGTCTTCTTTTCCGTGCCAAAAGTTCCCTGGAATCTCTTGTTAATACAATACCAATACCATAAAGGCCCCCTTTATGGGTCCCTGTAGGCGTCGAGGCAACAGCAGCTATGTGAATACTCTCCGTGAAGTTATCTACAGCCATCTCAATATCTTCCTCAGAATTCAATGAAACGTTCAGATGAATCGAGTTCTCCAAATGTTGCCTAAAGGCGAGCAAGTCGGTATGCTTAGTGATTAATCCAGTGCTTGGATTGACATGAACACCATCCGTCTCAATGTTGACAACTAAGGCCAAATGATCAGAGTCCAGATCCCAGCTCTGAGTTATCGTTGCTCGAGAGTCCGGTATACCATGATGCACTGCAAAGTCTATACAGGAAGCCGTATGACTCCGTGCATATGGGTACCTGGTCGGCGATCCAGTGGCGAGAATCCGTGCGCCAGTTGCAGAAATGGCTTCCGCTAGTTCGCGCCCCCTAGGCGAGTTATAAGAATAACCCCAGAGCCAGTGCCGTGCATTCCAGTCACCACAAACAAGATACCTTTGGCCACAAACCCGGAGTGCATTGATGAAATGTCTTTCCTCAATCCTGATTCTGGGTGACAGTAAATTTCGCTAAACTTTATGTCTCCAAAACCAGTGGCAACTTTAACCGATGACATTTGTATGCTACGTGTCTCAACAACTTTTTGTGGAAAGTGACGAAGAGAGGACCTCACCAATACTGCTGCTCCCCCAATGCTGTTATTATTTCGGGATGGTTTAAAAGCTGGATAAAAGGTGTATCCATATATTTTTGCCGCCTCCCCTCGCTTAATTCTGATCTCCGTTAGTAGAAGAATGTCAACGCTATTGTTATGCGCAAAGTGTTCTATTTCTTTGGCTTTTCCTGAAATGCCATTGGCATTCCAGATAAGAATCTTTAGTGGATTCATTGCGAAGCTGGAGCTTTGTTTTGAGCTTGGAGATTAAGTCTACCTCCAGCCCATTCCTTAACTGTATTGGCCAACTCAAAAACCATTTTTTCAAGCTTATCAAGGCGTTGGTTGGCTTGCCGGTTGTTCTCCTGCTGCTCTTGCTGTTGCTGCTGCAACCACATAAGAAATTGCTGTTGCTGTTGTTGCTGAAGTTGCTCTTGCCATTGCAAAAACTGCTAATGGGGAGTTTTTTTTTTTGGGAGTTTTTAATATTAATTACAGTGAATCATTCGGAATCTAATATGACGACTGATCCGCCCGCACTTTACCCAACCCTGCCTATGATTTTCAATGCGGATATTTAATATGAAAATCCCTAAGTCGTTTAGATCATCCGATTTTTGTATTGCCACATCACCAATAAAATTATTTTAATTCCTCATGTTGATTTCCAATAAACAAAATTCATTTAATTTCTGCAGTAAATTTCAGACTAAAATCAACTAACATTATTTAGTAAACAAACATGGCAGTTTACTAGAACTTAAAATTAATATTATATTACGGTTTTTATCTTATGGCATTGAGAAACAAATTTTATATTAGTATAAGTATTAGTATTACTTTTATATAAGTATAAGTAAGAAAAAAATGTATAATTACAGGATTAATTGATATAAATTCAAACGATTTCAGTTCTTTGTCTTATTTTCAATTCTTGTGTAAAAATGTGGAGGATCTTTACTATCTCGTCATGTGTATCTATGTATGATCTTCAAAAACCTACATAGAGTAAATCAAATGTTCATAATTGAGTATGGAAAGATCTAGATATTTAAGAGCGTAAACTATATCAAACTAGAAAAGAATGCAAATAATTGAAGAAAACGGAAATAATCATTTGGATCAGATCACGAATGGTTTAGGTATGGAAGTAAATGTAAATTAATACCGAATCACGAAGTAAATGTAATGTAATGTAAATGTAAATTGATACCGTATTACTAAATCCATATGATTATCATAACAACATGGGAAGGTCTTAATCATTGCAACTCACGTGCTTGAATTCATATATTTTTTTGTGTTTGTCCACCAGTGAAAGGCCTTCCAACGAAATCTTGGTAATTTAATTTAATTTATTAATTAAACTTTTCCATAATTTTTTTATTTTTTTTTTTGTTCACTTATTTAATTGGCATAATTTTCTTGAAGTTTGATGCTTTGGTTTTCACTGAAAGGTTATTATAAATGTAGGTAAGCTAATAAGTTTATAAAAAAAATTAGGAATTTAATAGAGAATCAAAATTTTACTAGTGATTCGGTGCGCTTACATTCACTTTAAGCAGTTACGTATACTTATGCTTTTACAAATATATGAATGCGCTTATAAGCGTACAGAGGCGTATTAAAATCATTTTACCAAAATGGGTGATAATGAAAAAAAATTATAATAATTATTATAAATATTCAACTTGGATTAGCAAACTAAGCATTATATTATAATTTGTAATCGCATGAAGAGAATACTTAAATAATCACAGTTACACACTCTCTTGAACATAACCAAAAAATAAATTCTATACACGTGATTTTTAGGTTAAGACAGAAAAAATGTATATTTTTCCATTCTTAATAATTTTCACTCATATTTTTGCCAATTTTTTTTTATGTATCTTTTTACTTTATAAAAACACGTGGGCAGAAAGAAAATTAACACTGCCTACTACACTGCAGAGCCCTCAAAGTTGAATAGATTGGTTGCTTCCAGGGAAATTTCAATAAGCAGCGAACAGGAATTTATGTATATAGAATAAGAATAAGTAATTCGCGTCTTTCTCTTGGCCCTTCTATTCAACTATTAAAGTTTGTAGGATTTTTGCTGGGCCGTAGATACAACTTAGAAACTCCTATCGCAATTACTGCGATTTCTGCTGTGTGTTAAATTTACTTCCCAGTAAATCTCTTTTGTTCAGTGTTTCGTATTTATCTGAACTGAGATGCGATGACTGCCAAAAGGAATCGATGTTACACCCTCTCGCTCCCACCCACAGCTCAATATGGCGAGCAGCCTCATATATAATTACGTATATCATTAGCTAAACCTGTCTAAAACAGATTTCTTCGTATGCGTGCGATTGTTTTTTGCATACCCCCGTGAGCGGAAGTGACACTTCCATGGACCTGTTTCATCACCTCTATTCTCATACTATCCGGTGTCCAAAGTTTCCAACTACTATTTTCCTAATTTATCTCGCCAGAATTCGCTTGTAAATGAATTTGTCTAATATCTTAATGTCTGGAAAGCGAATTGAATCCTTTAAAAGACCCAACGTGCAAGTCTTCCGGAAATATTCTTCTGACGGATTAACCAAATTATGGTCAGAATGGTCAGTTATTATTTACAATTTTTTTTTATCAGTCGCTAGGATAGTGACATGATTTCGCGAGGAAAGAGCATCTGACACGAAATGATGTATTTGTAATAACGCGTCCATCGTCCCGTGTTTCCGTTTTAAAGCGGTTGGGTTGTGTGAGATAAGATAAGTATTGGTTATGAACCACATCAGTCGGTTGGCTAAAATTTTGTGGAATAACTTAGTCATACATGATAAAAAGGATATTGGTCTAAAACTTCTTATACCGTGGTTGGGCTTATGTGGCTTGGGGATGGGAACAACCACCGCTGAGGTCCACGCGTGTGGGTATTTTCCTAGTTTTAGAATTTGATTGTAGAGGCCAACGAGCTTGTGTTTTGTATCGGCCGTAAGGTTTTTTAACATAGGGTAGGATATACTATCAAAGCCTGGTGTTTTTCTTTTTGTCTGTGCTAGTGCTGCTTCGAATTCAAGAAAAGTTATATCGGATTCCAGATGTTTTGCAGGAGGTGCAATATTGTCCGGTTGGTAGTTTAGCGCGAGTAGGGTTTGCTTTGTTGGAAATATACTCCGAAGAAAAGTTTTGATAGTGTAAAGTAGTTTGACCACTTCTCTCCTAGTGATTCTGCTATGTCTTTCGAGGATGTTAGTAGAGGAGAATTAACTTTTAAACATTTCAGTGGTGTTTTTGGTATTCCGGTTAATGATTTTATGTCGCTCAAATTTTCTTTGGGGACGATAATGGAGATATTCGAGACGTGAAATCGGAGAGAGCTGATCTCTTTGCTTGTTTGGCTTCTCCTTTAAAAAGGGCTTTTGCTTTTTTGTACGCCACAAGGTTGTGTAGACTTACATTGCGTCTAAAGGTTATCCAAAGAGATTGTTTATTTTCGCGAAGTTTGTTGAGTGCACTACTCCACCATGACACGTTTCTCTTCTGGAGCATTCCGTTGGTTTGTGGTATAGCTATATTTGAATGCGTGAATCGGTTTGGTTAATTTGGCAACTCCTTGGTGTATGTTGCAATTTGTAAAATCTACCATATTGGTTGATAGCTCGTTTTGGAATTTTTTCAGTTAGCACAGTCTTTTTTGTACTTAGGTATATGTGTGATTTTCTCGGTTTTAAATTGTGTAGCCATTGTAGTGATTATCGGGAAGTGGTCGCTTCCGTGTAAAAAATTGTCGATCGTCCACTGGCATCTGTGGTGACAGGTTTTGCAGCGCATCGGATTTGGTATATATTCGCGTACTTTCGCAGTGTTCCAGGAGATTGCAAGTTTGGGGAGTGTGTACAGGTCGAAGGTTACCAAGACAACGCCGGAGGGTTTTGGTGTACCATCGGTCATACGATTGAATTTGTACACTGAAGTAAAGTGCTGGGATTTTAGTTCCTGGACGATTTCTTCTTCTGGTACATTGTTCAGGAAGGGGGCATAAACGGTACCTTTGATGCTGTTTAGTGATTCATGTAGTTTGCATATACCGGGGGGTGCATTTGTTTTCAAGAATTTCTCAGCCACCTCTTTGCTTTTGACAAGCATTAGGAGATTTCCGTCTTTGCTGAGTAGTTGAATAGCTCTATGGACAGCAAAGCATGAGTATTCGGATATGGGTTTTACTGGGTTTTTGGCGGATAAGATGATATATTTTGGGTTCTATGCTGTGACTTCTGGCAGGTCTGGAAATTTGATGGGTAACTTTTGATATTGTCCTTTCTTTTTAGTCTCTGGGCTATCACTTGGCAGGGAAAACATATTTTCCCTACTGTTGGTGCCTTCCGTTAGATAAGCACACTAAACACAACCACACTATTTTATAAAACACAAACAAGTTGCTGTATAAAACACAAAACACATTAGATATAAAAACACCTCCAACTGTTGATATTTGTGACCCATCATAGTTATAAGTAATCTCGGGTAACCTTCTCTTAATCGTTATTGGCTATCAATTCATTGAGCACCCTTACTATAGTCAGCAATAAAGACGTCGTATGCTGAGCCAGCTACTACATAATGAAAGGTGAAGCTAAAACGATCTATGCAGTTGGGACTATATAAGTAGAATGTAATTCGTAGACTAACCAGAATTGGCCACCACGATCTTGTGCCTTAATACCGCTAGACTATTTTCTGTGGGGCTATGTAAAGTCATTGGTCTTTGCGGGTAAGCCACAAACGCTGGACCATTTGAAAGATATATGGCCACAAATGTCGGACAGAGTCATTGAAAATTGGACGTCCAAATGGGACTTCATCCGAAACAGTCATGGCTGTCATATGCCAGAAATCATATTTAAAATGTAATGCCACAAGTTTATCTTTCGAATAAAAATCATGTCAATCGATTTATCCATCGTTATTCTATTGTAATTTAAAGTTCTACACCTCTAAAAGAAAAACATCCGTTAAATATAATTTTGTTAAATGTCCAAAATGCCTTAGTCATAAAATATTACCGAAGACTTTTGTCAATATTAATATCAATACATAGATATGTATAATTGGATTTGTTTTGTTTACAATTAGTAAAAAATATCAATTTTACACATTGAAAATTTCTGTAGATTATCCATTAAAGAATGTGTCGAGAAATTTAGCTCCTTCATAAGGCTAGAATTTAATCGTACTCCGAATACAGTTGCTGACGAAATCCATGAAGGTTATCCAAACCAGCTATGATAAGATAATCACACAATATAAGAAATATTATTTAGCCCACCAGACAAGAAAATAAATACATACATGTTTATTTTTTTGTTTTAGGAAAAATCTTCTTTTGCTTAGTTTGGAACTTAAGTTCGATCTGATCAGCTTGAAAAATGAGAGAAAAAAAGAAAATTCTCTATATATATGATTAGCTTATTTTTTTTCTGCGGCATATATTTATATATACATATATATGTATACATGTACTTGGAAGGTATATTTATAGCATCTCTCACACAATCTACATGCATAGGTACATATATATAAGAAATCAACAATTAAGTAGGTATAAAAGAAAAAATAAAAAAGAAAGACAGTTTTGTAAAAAAAAACCTGAGCAATCCTGTGGACAGCTAATAAATAAGCTCGATTTGATAATCTCGGCTAGAGCTTGCTCTCTTTTGCAGCCTCTTTAGCCTTTTGTCGTACTGCTGCAGCAGCTGCCGGACCAAATCGTTCTATAAAGTTATTGACCGGTCCAATGATATCCTCCGGATTGTTCATATGCATATGATGAGAGCCTATCGCCTCCAAATACTCAAAATTGGGCTTCTTAATAAGAACTTCTAGGACCTCATCATAGTATTTCTTATCCTCGAAGTAAGGGGATTGAGTACCCTTAATAAAGAGATAGGGACAGGTGATACGATGTGCCATTTCAACGCATAATTCCTGAGAGCCAATGGCATAGTTGTAAAACTTTAATTGACGATCGCGATAAAAGAAATACTTATCAGGATATTTGCCCGATTTCTGAATATTGCGAGTCATTATATACTTGCAGTGCTCCTTATTAACCGAATGAAAGGTGCCAATAAAGACACGCTCAATGATTTCATCATATGTATAACTTGGGGGCTCATTTTTGCTGCAATTTCGTTCATCCTCACGCAAAAACTCATCCAAACGTGTCTCCATGGTACGTATAACCGAAGGATACGGTCGTTGATGTGGCTTCAAAGCATCAATACCGATTATCATATCCACCTTGTCCGGAAAGACAGCGGCAAAGACAAAACATATAATCGAGGACATGGAATGACCCACAATAGAGACCTTTTCCCATTTGTATTGCTTCATGATAAGGCGTATGACATAAAGATTATCCACTGAATTGTAATAGCAACCATCCGGCAATCGAGAGGATAGTCCATGGCCCGGTAGATCAATTGAAAGAAATGCCACATCGGGTGATAATAACGGCACTAGTAAATCATACGTTCCTGCATTATCCTGCCAGCCATGTAGTCCAAAAATTGGTTGAACATTCTGTGGCCCATACCATTTTCCAGAGATATGACCCCAGGGCACTGTAATGCTAATGTCGGCAAACTGACGGGTTGCAGGTTCGCCGGTTAAGTCTCCAGCATGTCGACAGCGATGATTCAAATCGCCGTTGGAGCCACTGGAGCCGCCATTTGAGCTCTCATCCAAATCCATTTTACAACTGCCAGCCTTTTGGCTCAATGTGGTCATAATTCTGTTGGATATACTCTATGCAAATTATGTTGATTAATTATGGCCGCAAAATGATGCAAATAATACCGAAAAAAGAACGGAATAAAACAAAGTAATCAGCTGTTGAGCTTGATAGATAGCGTGGGGCGACATTCAAATTCTTTTTTGAAAAATGTATTTAATCTAAGCCGTGGGACAGCAGACAGCGACACGACGTCGTATACATTTGTATATACAGTCAGTCACAAAAGTATTCGTCTCTAGGTATCCCAAGTGTATATGCAACTTTTCAGTAGTGATTAACTAACAAATTCGATATTTTATTAATAAGATCGGGTAATTTAGATATTTAGGTTATAGAATCTTACATAATATTTCTTCAAATTAAATTCATTCATAACTTTTTCTTAAATCTAAAAGTTACAACTAATCTAGTACTTTGTGTGGAAGCCATTATTTTCTATAACTGCTTTCAAATGATTTGGCATCGATTCCACCAGCTTGCGGCATTTCTCTGCGGGCATACGCGACCATTCCTCTAGCAATACTTTCTTAAGATCTTGCTTTGAAGTAATCTTGTGCTCCTGGACTTTGAGCTTAATGTGAGCCCACAAATGTTCGACTTTGAGGCGGCGTATGCATATGCCCAATATGTACATATATATATATATATTTATAGGTTTAGATTGCTTTTGTTTAACTTTCATCTGCTGACTCTCCGACTGACCGACTTACAACTGCCACACTAGAAGTGTGTCATGTTGCCAGAAATCACGAGAGAACCCAGCCAGCTTTGCCGCATGCACTATGAGTAGCATCTCGACTGAACATTTTTATTTAAAGAAATAATATCTCATATTTTTTTTCAATAAGGCTTGTTTTCCTCTCAGGAGAATTTGACTGGAAGAAGAAAACACATGCACATGTTGACATTTTACATGATTTATATGTACATACATATGTATGTATTTTTTTTTTTATTTGGTAACAAAAACATATTTAAACAAAAAATACAATTAATGCAAAAAAGATATCCTTTATTCCTGGCCAGGGCCAATGAGTCTTATTGCTGATCGTTCGTCATCCTCTCCAGACGTCGCTGCAGTCATTACGGCTGCTGAAAAACCGCAGACTGCATCCCAGGCTTCGACGTTTGTCAACATTTGTTTGACTAGATTCTCTGCAGATATGCGTGTGCCAAGATGCTGCCCTAGAACATCTCTCTGCCCCTCGTAGCGTGGCCTGTAGAATATAAGCCTGTGTGTCCATCGCCCCTTCTCCGAAGCGTCCCATCTGGTTTGGCATCCGCTTAAGGCTTCCAGGCACGATATCTGGCGCAGCAGTGCCTTAGCTTGTGGGTTCCCTAGAACCGCTGGTTTTCTTAGTGCTCTGTAATTTGCCCTGGATTCCTCCACCAAATCGCTAAACGGCATTAATCCTATACATACATATGTATGTACATGTATGTGTTGCAGCATCGCTTTTATTGTTCTTTCTGGCCATTGTTTTAGCGCAGCGAGTTTCGTTTGCATCAGATCTCAAAATCCGACTGAACTCTCTGAGTTCATCTAATTATCTTGTGCTTAACGAACACCGCTCGAACCATGCTCGGACCACGCTCGGCGACAGCTTCCAAAGCTGTCGCCTCGCTAAAACGGGACTTTACCAAACTACAAAACAAGACGACCAATCAAGACGCATAAATTGGCTGATGGAATGTCAGGCCATATTACAGTTGCGATTCTAATGAAAAACCCAAAGACGCACAACTACACTTTTTAGTGTTTCTCTTCCACGCAATTCTAGCTCGCGCCGCCATGTCGCCAACACATTCAAACCACTTATGCTTCGACATATTTATGAATTGATTTCATCGCCAATATCATCCACCTGTTCACACTGGATTTCTAAAATTTCTAAGAGTTGGAAGAGCTATAATTAGCTTTTCTTTAACTTTGAGAGGATGTGCCGTAGTTACGTAGGTACATACATATGTATGTATATAATTGATTTAAGTGCCTTTCTTTCGCTCTAGATTCAAAATGAATTCCGTAAATAGAGGATTTAAGAATAATGCTACACATGGAAAATTATTTTGTGCACAGCGGGAATTTCGGGATTGAGCACATATCCCAAATGTCCCTTGTTTAAAATTTTTCCCATACCAGCAAATATTATAGTCAAAATAAAATAATATTTGTTTATTTATTTGTATTTATGTGAGAAAAACATCGAGTAGCTCAGTTCTATAGACAGTTGGATTTAAGAATATGTACATATGTATGTATTTTCACAGTCAAAAGTTCTAAGCCTGTGAATAAATACTATTGGATTTCAACTACTAAACTAGGGAGAGCGGGTATACTCACATATTTGGGTTATTATTCTCTGAGTTGGTAAATTGCAAAGTCTTATATACACAGTTTGATACAATTGTTTGCACATATGTATGTATGTATGTACATACATTCATTCATATTTATGAAGTAATTAAATATAACTCACCATAATAAAAGCAAAAAATTGTATGAGCGGATAGAAGCTCGTGCGTATACGGAAAATACCTGGGCCCAAGAAAAAGACGGATCTCCTGAAACTCAGACAACAAAGATGACATCAAACATAGTGCAACAGAAGACGACAACGCCATCTAGTGCAACGGAAGAAAACAGCATAATGCTCAGATGATCAATGATTTTCAGATGATTGTGTCGAATGTGTTTATTATATATTGTATACTTTTTTTTATACATATTTATGAAGATAAGAATGCCTCACTTCTAATTCTAATTCTTGTACAAATGTTTACTGACTCCCAACATTACCATCCTGACCGTCTTATATTCATTGTTCAATCCAACTAATTGAACTAACATACTCCCCACGTTGGAAGACCTGACCTATTCATATCCTGACTTTATTTGTTCCGCTGTTAAATGGTCCCTCTGCGACAAAGGGACTGTAAATGACTCGATGGCAAAGTGTGGGCTTGGGAGCTAATGTTAATGATAAGCAAGTGAGCGGGAGTTTCAGCTTGTTACGTTACGGCAGAGCTGGATTTCAGGTTTCGGAATACGGTGGATAATGTTGGTTTTTTGAATTGCGGGTTGGTGTCTGACTAGCTTTTCTGAATTGGCGTCGGGAAGGCCATCGCGCAAATTTGTTTTGTCTCATATGCTTTTGTTGTTTTTGACCTCTCCATATATAATCTCGAAATTTATTTTCGATTAGCTGTTGTAGGTATCCATATGCATATATGGGCTATGTTTATTTCTGCCAGCCTTTATATAAGCACACTTGTAAATGCATATACATCTATGCATTTGTTTGTTTTTTCATACCTTTATGTATGAATGGTCTGTATATATTCACGAAAATTAATATATGATTTAAGAAGATTCCGTCTCCAAATGTTGCTGTGGAAACAGGGTGGTAATCGAAATAATAATAATAAAATAACTATCGATACCTATCGATAAACACAATACAAATGACGCACGCAGATAACAAAGATGGCGTTCGCGTTAAAGCGAAATTAAGCAGAATACTAAATAAAACGGATTATTGATGCTTATTTCGTTCAGGAGTATTTGATTTATTTTGAAATTGTGCAAATAAAATTAATAATGTGTAAATTCAAAGAATACTATTTTATATAATTGTTGGTCAGTAGTTTTATGCGATCCATAATATAAATTCGGATCTTTGTGGGTGTATGTGGCGAAGTTGGCAGAAGTCTAAATCATCCAGACCTTTTAAAAGAGAAGGTAAATTAATGATATTTTTAAACCATTAAACGGTCGTGCAATTTAATAACTTAGTTTATGTATATATATACTTACATACATAGCATGTGTATCTCTATTTTGACGTGACCGGAAACAAAACCTTTTACTAATTATAAATTATTTATCTTGTCTAATGCAGACGAATGTACGTACATACATACATATGTACATTTTATTTTGTGTACTGTGTGACAAATATACAAACATATATACATATATGTATATATTTTAGGTACGGTATAAACAACCATACATATATGGTTTATGTTGTGTGTAAATGCATTCTTATGTACGTAGACATGTGTATGTGGTTGCACAGCTATTGTCACTTTGATGTGTATACACAATTATGCGTCTATGCGTGTACAAAATTTTGTGTTTAATATACGTATATATATGTACATACATACATATGTATAAACACACACATTCAAAAGCTTTATCTGGCGAATAGTTTGCCTGCTATCATAATGTTTATATGAGTCTGTTATTTGTGGATGTTAGATTATAGTAATATACCTGTTGTACCCAATGACATGGTTCACACAACATAAATATGTACATATGTATGTTGTATGGTCAAATGTATGAAAAGATATGTACATACGTATGTACTTTATGGATAAATAATGCTTAAAACACAGAACTACTCATTAACAATATGTACATACATATGTATGTAGCTATTTTTAAGCTGACTAACAGATACATACATTGACAAATTGCTTAAACCTAAGTTTATTCAATTATGAATAAATACCTTTTCCAAACGCAGAAAAAACCAAAACACCGCATAGCCTTCTTGCAATTTTTTTGCTGCAAAAAAACTTATCTTCTCCTGAAACGTCCATTTAAGTAACGTTTGCCTAGCGACAGTCTTTCAAGAAACACTTTTCACAAAGGGGAAAAATAGTTATTTTGACTTTAGATACAGAAATAAAGGGTTTATTCAATATAGCGAATTTCTTTTGATGCCTAGCCATTTCATAAATAATATTAAATAAAATTCTAAAAAACGAAAACCAAAATAATAAATGTAAAATCCAAAGAAAACAACAAAAACTGAGATTACTCATCTTTGACACTGTCAAGAAACTCTTAACACATTTTACATGCATTTTTTTAAATGTAAGACTAATTATAATTAATTATGAAAATCTTAATATTTAGCATGGTGGAGCCATTTTTTCATGGAATTAACCAAGTGTTGAATGTACTCTTGGGGTATCTATTGCCACTCTTCCAATATGAAAGTTTCTAATTGTCCACGGTTTGTTGGATTCTTTTCTCCGACCTTTTTTTTTTTTAAAAAAATGACCACGCATGTTCGATTGGGTTAAGATCGGGGCTCTGTGGTGGTGTATCCAAGACCTTTCCACAGTTTTAAAAAAGTCAGTTGCGTACATTAAACTCCTTATGTTTCGATCATTGTTGTGCTATTATAAAGCCAAATTTTCTGGCACTTATGAGTAAATTTGATTTCAATATTTGAAGGTATTGCTCGACATTCATCGTGTTTTCAATAAACACCAGTTCACCGACTCCTCGGCTGGATATGGACCCTCTAACCATAACCGAATGATATTTTTTTGTTCGTAAGCTGTGGATACCTTACGCCATACTTTGGGTGGACCATCGTTGTAATACAACATCATTTTCGTCTCGTCGCAACATATGATGTTTTCCCAATACTCTGGTGCCTGATCATGTCTACAGCAACAGAGAAGCGCTTTTCCACATTAATTGACGACAGCAGGTGTTTTTTTTTCGTGCCACTCTAGAAGAATGATGTAGAATGGCCTGACTCACCGTTTCGTTGGACATATCGATGTCACACTCTTCCTTGAGCTCCTTGGTTCTGACCGGGATTTGCGAATTAATCCTTATTTTCCGTATGATAAGATCAGCCCATTCGGATATCTTTTTTTTACGGCCACCTCCACCTTTTGCTTCCAGTCCTATTTCGTTTTCCGCGCGGTTTAAGACGTTATATAAGGTTGTCAAAAAAGTCTTCCGGTATTTCCGCAAGCTTGTCTTTGCAAGCGCGTAGTTCTAGTTGTATTCGTCGCATCGGTTCACGCTAGAGCTTTTTGGAAAGCTCTTTTCATTAATTGATTGTTTGTTTTTAGTCGTTCGTTCGTTGCGATAAAATCGCTGAATTGATCGAAAGAGACCGGCATAGTAGCAGCCGTAGCATCGGCCAAGAGCTGGGCATGAGTCATCAAACCGTTATAAACCATTTGAAGAAGCTTGGATTCAAAAAGAAGCTCGATGTATGGGTGCCACACGACTTGACGGAAAAAAAACATTTTTGCCCGTATGGATGCATGCGAATCGCTTCTGAATCGCAACAAAATCGACCCGTTTTTGAAGCGGATGGTGACTGGCGATAAAAAGTGGGTCACTTACGACAACATGAAGCGCAAACGGTCGTGGTCGAAAAGCGGTAAAGCTGCCTAGACGGTTGCCAAGCCTGGATTGACGGCCAGGAAGGTTCTTATTTGTGTTTGGTGGGATTGGCAGGGAATCATCCACTATGGTCACTCCCCTATGGCCAAACGCTCAATTCGGACCTGCCAACAACTGGACCGCTTGAATGCAGCACTCATGCAGAAGAGGCCATCTTTGATCAACAGAGGCCGAATTGTCTTCCATTAGGACAACGCCAGGCCACACACATTTTTGGTGACGCACCACAAGCTCCGGGAGCTCGGATGGGAGGTTCTTTTGCATCCACCGTATAGTCCGGATCTCGCACCAAGTGATTACCACCTATTTCTGTCCATGGCGAACGAGCTTGGTAGTCGGAAGTTGTTCACAAGAGAGTCCTGTGAAAATTGGCTCTCCGAGTTTTTTGACAATAGGGAAGCGAGCTTTTATAAGAGGGGCATTATGAAGTTGGCATCTCGTTGGGAACTCGTCATCGAGCAAAACGGCGGATATTTGACTTAAATTGCATTATTATAACCAATTTTATGAACAATTGAAAATTCAATAAAAGTACCGCAAGTCTTTTTTGACAACCTTATAAATAGTTTTTCTTGAAACAGAAAACATTTCTACTAGTTCTGAAATCGATTTACCCAACTGCCGGTTATACCAAATCAATTGGACCACATCGAAGCTTAATCTTTTTCCAGGAATTTTTAGTACAAATTTTAGTTGCTTTTTTGATGTGTACTCTGCCAAATTTCGCAAAAAGTAAATAAAACTCGAAAATATAGCTGCATTAAGATGTCCTAAAAGCGTAGTTAACGGCAAACTCCCATTATATCTAAGAATAATAGCAAAACAGACCAAGAGATCGAAATGTGTAAAGATTGTCTTGACAGTGTCAAAGATGAGTTATCTAAATTTCTCTGTTTTTTTTTTTTTTGTTTTATTTATTTATTGTTTTTGTTTTTTAGAGATTTACTTAATATTGTTTATGAAATCGTTAGGCATAAAAAAAAAATCGCTATATTGAATAAACACCCTTTATTTCTGTATCTAAAGTCAAAAAAACTATTTTTTAACAGTTATAATAAGTCAAGCTGTCAAGTGATTTATTCTTAGTTCGGTTTGGCAATTCATCATTAGTACACTCACGCCTGAACAACGGTTGCAAATTGTGCAATTTGATTTCGAAAATAATGATTCTGTGCGGAATCGCGCACAACCCCCATTTTATTTTGTTTAGCGATGAGGTACACTTCTGGTTGAATGGCTACGTCAACAAACAAAACTACCACATTTGGAGTGAAGGTAATGCTCAAGTGTACGATGAAACACCGTTACATACAGAAAACCTGACTGTTTGGTGCGGTTTATGGGCTTGTGGAATCATTGGTACGTACTTTTTCAAAAACGATGCTAGCTAGAACTTTGCGGGTAAGCCACAAACGCTGGACCATTTGAAAGATATATGGCCACAAATGTCGGACAGAGTCATCGAAAATCGGACTACATCCAGGACAGTCGTGGCTGTCGTATGCCAGAATTAGTATTTAAAATGTAATGCCACAAGATTATCTTTCGGATAAAAAAAAATCATGTCAATCGATTTATCCATCGTTATTCTATTGCAATTTAAAGTTGTATACCTCTAAAAAACAAACATATGCACTTTTCATTTTGCACAAAACAAGTGCTGATATTAGTATTTTGCATACTCAGTCAAACTTCCCTATATTGAATTTATTTGTAATAAAGTTCTCCGTATAAAAGACGAAGTCCTTTTTCAAAGGATTTGTTTCCATAGCAAAAGAGTTCTGTAGAAGCGTTTTATTAACATATATAAGTTCTTAAGAAGAAACTGCTGAAAACAAAATTTTTGTTCTTGCATAAAGAATAAAGTGCATGGCCCGTTTTTAAAAAGTCGATACAATGATACGGCTGAGTGACGTAATTCCCATCACCGGCTCAATTAACAAGGTCAATATTTGAGAATTCTAAATAATTATTCCAAAAACAGGCCCATTCTCCTGCTTGAAGATTAGCCTAATAAGGGCATATTTTCCATTCTCCTGCTTGAAGATTAGCCTAATAAAGGCTTTTTAGGCTGATTTTCAAGCAGGAGAATGCATCGATGATGATAACCAAACTTTTATACCCTTGCAAAAAGGGTACATTAATTTTGGTCAGAAGTTTGCAACGCATAGAAGGAAGCATCTCTGACTATATAAAGTATATATATTCTTGATCAGCATGATGTTCTGAGTTGATATAGCCTTGTCCGTCTGTCTGGATCAACGCAATCTCCTCCGAGACCCTTGGAGCTACAGAGCTGAAATTTTGCACATAGGCTTTTTGCTGCAGGCATTGTATATCTCGGAATCATCCCCATCGGATGACTATATTATATATCCCATAGGAACGATCGATCAAGAATAGGGTTTAACATCAATAACTCCGTTGTTTTTCAATCGAATGTCACTAAATTTGGTGTTTGTGAGTTTTATATAATCCTATCATCTTATACCGCCAATAGGAACAATCGGTAAAAAATATAGTTTTTTATCAATAACTTGGGTGTTTTTTAAGCGATTGTCACGATATTTGTTACTTGCCAATTTGATATAAAAAGAAATATATCTTCTAAGTTTCAGCAGAATCAGTCGACTTTATGCTATAGCTGTCATAGAAAAAAACGGGGCAAAAAGAATGTTGTATTAAAAAATTTTTTTCATGCCATGGACATCAAATTTAGGTTTGATGGGCTTTATATAGTTCCTTATGATTCTGTCAAACTATTTATAAATCAAAAAGAAGTTAGGTCATCCTACTAGTTTGTGTTAAGACTTCGACTGGCCCTCTCAAAGTCCAGTTTCAAATATAGAAACGTCTGGTCTCTTGAGAAACGCAAAATAACAGTTTCATTAAGAACAACCAGACAGGAACATTTCTGAGGTTAATCGAGAGATATATTTTTCATTCCCTTACTAAAGTGAAGTTTCTGCTTTGTTTGTTTTAGTAATAAACTCTTGTCAAAATACTTATGCCGCCTAACCGTAAAAATACTAATAACTAATATCTGTTAGGTTTCTGCGAAAAAAAATTTTGTGTTAATTTATTAAAAAGAATTTAAAAGTTTCGTCTAAAGTAAGTATCCCGACTACTGAATTTCGGGGTTGTCGAGTTCTTTTCGGTAATGATGTTGCATATTCAAGTTTGCCGTTGGAGTTAATTAAAGCTATTATCGAAAAAATAGTACTACACAACGTTATTTTTTTGTCGGTCAACTATTTTCTGATGGTAAATCTGGTTGTGCATTATTTTGTATAACGTGTCTTCTGCCTTTCTAATTCCACTGATGGAAGCGTACCTTCATATTTTTCATTGGATCGTTTTAGTAGTCGTTGCTTGAACTTTGAAATCCATCCTGTTGTTCGCTTAAATTTGAAGTATTTTGAAAATTGATTTAGATTTAGATTTAGAATAATATTTGATATATTTGAATAACATTACACCATTGACATTTAAGCAACGGCATCAACTGGTATTTACAAAAAATATGGAATTTTATATAGCTTTTGACGATCAAAAAATGTTGTAAGTTACATCAATTTAGTTTAAGTTCTTTTACTTTTTTTCGTTAAATCATTAAATTGATCTAAAATTGCCTTATCTAAGTAGTTGCCTTTATGTTAGACATTTTTCCGCTTTCAGTATGGTCTCATCAATACATAAACAAAATTTTTTCATAAGCACTGCCATCCCTTTTTACCGGTATGTTGTTTTTGCTAGATTCTTGTTCTGTGTTTAATTGGTCTAACCTATCTTGAATTTGAAATGTGCGTGTTCGTGCACCCAATTTTATCATGAACGTAATGTTTTCCTTGCATTACTTCAATTACCGACTGGGAAATTGTAATGTGATGTGCATTTATATTTTTGAGCACAACATGGGGAACAAGAAGCGCCGAATATCATAGCTGTCGTTTTAGCAGTCTCAATATATCTGTTTGTATCGCCGTATCACAACAGAAATCATAAAAAATCCTGGTCTTCCTTCTAAACTCGCACTTGCAGAAACATGATGTCTCCACATACTGCAATTAATCTTTGTAGGAACTGAAATAAAATTTGAGTCAATGGAGTATTATCATTGGGACCTTCATACAATTTCGAATTTAACGATACTCCGTCTACTGTAGCTGCAGCGGCAAATACTAGTCGCATCTTTCCTGGTTTGTTAACATTGTAAAATGCAAAGTGTCATCACTTTCATGTCACATCGGGTAATTATGAATCACAGTGTGAGGGAGACAAAAACATTTGCATTGTATTTGAAAGAACGAGAGCGTATAGAAATAGTAAAAGAAAGACACAATATATATTTAATGTTCAAAACAATATAATTTCTAGTTTTATATATACATGCAATTCTCACTTCATCGAAGTCGGTCGTGTTTTTTTTTTGCGCTCTCGCTTTTAATAATTTGCATCAGTTTAACTGCTGTTAAAAACTTCTTTTGTGCTTCTATAATTAATGATCAAGTTATTTTCGACGACTGTTAAATTTTATTTGTTCTTAAACATTTAATCAAAGCTATTATTAAATTTTATTTTACTAAACAACAAAAATAACAGCTTTGTTGTTGTGCCTGCATACTTTGATTTTGTGTTTCTGATCTCTTTTACTTACATTCGCGCTCTCGCGTACTCAGTAGTGTTGTTGCTTGTGCAGTGTTTGCTCTCGCGTTATTACATTGCTCGCGTTCGTGACCGTTACTCTCGCGGTTGTATCAGTTTTTTTGTTGTTGTGTGTTTATCTCAACTCTAAATTGTTTCTCTCTTTTTTCAAGTGCTTAATATTGCACCTTTAACCCTTGTGCTACCTTGTGCTTCTTATACGCTTTTTTTTGCTTTTTATTGTAATTCGCCCTTTACTTAAAATCTTCTCTTAATAAAAAAAAAAAAAAAAAACAATAAATATAATTAATAATGTTGGTCTGCTCATTTAAACAGTGCCCTCATCCCCAAAAGCTCCAAGAAGACTACCTTTTATGCTGGCTGTGTGACAATGTTATGCACGTTAAATGTGCTGGTTATACGGCCAGAGTTAAGGATAGCATTGGAAATGGGGGGGCCTGAAATGGAGTTGTGAAGCGTGCCGGGACGTTGAAATGGAAATGCGTATATTTATGAGGCGGACTAGGGAGGGATTCAAAACTTTGTCGGCTGGCTTTCTAAAGCTTCGGGAAGAGTTTTCAACTCTGGAAACTCAGTTTAATAGTTATAAATTATTAAGCGAATCCCCGAAGCGGAAGAAGACCATTCCTCGGCATTTCTCTCCCGATCCACCAGCATCTCTACTTTTAACGGCTCCGTCTTCAGGTAACAACCCAATAACCCCGAATTCTCAGCACCTGATATCGTTTAGGAGTCCAGTATTGGCTGCAGGTGCGGACACTATTGCCATTTCCCCTGGCAATCCTGTCCCGCAAACTGATGCGATATCGGGTGTAGTGTCCGATGCATCCGGGCGAACATCCTCTTCTAGAGATGTTCCCAATAAAATTGTAACAAGGGGGGTTCTCAAGGCGTTATCCGCCGCACCAAAATCTGTGGCTGCTGCTGCGGTTGGTGCCTCGAGCTCGCTTCTTGTCGGTATTCCACCAAAAAAGCAAGTTGTTGTTTCGAGGCTAGATCCCAACACTACATCAGATGATGTCATAGCCCACATCCGGGCAAAAATCGTAGAGCCTAACATTGCGGTGGAAAAGTTTAAATTTTCATATTCCCGTGACATTTCGTCTTTTAAACTTAGTGTTCCGCCAAATCTTTTTGACCAAATATGTCATAAAGATTTTTGGCCGGAACACTTAGTAGTTAAGGAGTATATAGCTAAAAAGAGGAAAAATCGGCCTCCGATAAACGAATCGGAGGCCGATTTTTCCTCTTTTTAGCTATATACTCCTTAACTACTTCCGCACCAGGTAGCACCAATCTTTCCCTACCTTCAGGCACGTCAGTACCCACTGGCGGGTCAAAAAACTAATTTCGTCCCTTGTTCTGGCCTATCAGAATGTTAGAGGACTAAAATCTAAACTTTCTAAACTCTATGTAGATAGCCTATCCTTTGACTTTCATATTTTGGCCTTTACTGAAACGTGGCTAAAGCCAGACATATCAGATGCATCCGTTTTTCCCGCAATATTTTCTACATATAGATACGATCGAACATTCAGAAATGGAGGCGGAGTTTTAATTGCTGTCAACTCAGCCCTTCCCTCTGAATTAGTGACCTTCACAGCAACTCTTGACATTGAATTTGTTAGTGTCAAAATTTCTCTACAATCGTATTCTGCCTTTGTAACTTGCTCATATATTCCACCAAAATCTGAAATGGCGGTATACACCAGCCATTTAGAAGCAATTTGCTCTGTATCCTCCCATCTTTCCGATGCAGATTTACTAATCGTTCTTGGGGATTTTAATTTGCCTGACATTTCTTGGTATCCATCAGATGAGTCTTCCATGCTGGTGCCTTCCTCCTCACACTGCTTTATTGATGGTCTTCTTGAGTTATCCTTAACCCAAGTTAACACTGTGCATAATAGAAATGGTAGATTACTAGATCTTATATTTATGTTAGATTCTTCCGACTGCTCTATTTCGAGAATCGATCCTTTAGTTGTCCCCGAAGACAATTTCCATCCAACTTTGGACTTAACCATAAACCTTCCTTTTCGATTGCCGATTACCAACTCGACATCTCGCACTCGTTGCTTTCGTAAAACTAACTTTTTGAAGCTCAATGAGCATATTCTTGCTACAGATTGGTCTTATCTGTATTCTTGCAACGATTTAGACGCTGCTATTTCATTTTTCTATAATACTATGTTTTTACTTTTTGATGCTTGTGTCCCACGTGTCACCCATGTGTCAACTGACAAGCCGCCATGGTTTTCACGTGAGTTATCTAATTTAAAGAATGTAAAATCTAGATATTATAAAAAATATAAAAAATCCGGTCAACTGTCCGATTTTTCTCTTTATGTAGTTGCTCGATCAAATTTTTCAGTGCTTAATACACAATGTTATAAGGATTACTTATGGCGCTGTAAACTTCAGTTTTCCCGTGATCCTAAGCGATTTTATAACTTTGTCAACGCCAAACGCAAGGCATCAGTGCATCCTTCTTACCTATGTTTTGAAAATAAAAAAGCTAACGATGATCAGGCCATTGCCGATATGTTTTCTGATTTTTTCAATACAACTTATTCCTCCAAGGAATATCACGCTAAATCTTCGTATCCTTATCAGTTGAATAGGTCTAATTGTATCTTTAATCCTGTGATCGATGAAAGTTCGCTCCTAAGCGTGCTTACTTCAGTAAAACCTGTGCACTCACCATGACCAGATGGGATACCTGGTTGTGTACTCAGGTTTTGCGCTGACACTTTATGTAACCAAATTCATAAGTTATTTACTTTGTCCGTTAAAACTTCTACTTTCCCATCTATTTGGAAGGAATCTTTTATTATTCCTCTCCATAAAAAGGGTAACAAGTCCATAGCATCAAATTATAGGGGTATTTCTAAATTGTCCGCTATACCGAAGGCCTTTGAGAAAATTATAACTTCTCAATTACAACATTTCTGTAGTTCTGTACTTTCATCTACCCAACATGGGTTCATGAAACGCAGATCTACTACCACTAACCTGTTAGAGTTTACTTCTTTATCAATAGAAGGATTCAGGAATAAATCGCAAACTGATGTCATTTATACCGACTTCAGTAAGGCCTTTGATTCTGTTAATCATACACTGCTTTTGTACAAGCTGAACGAAATTGGTCTTCCACGCCTTCTGCTCAACTGGATTCTGCAATATTTGACTGACCGTACACAAAAGGTCCTATTTAAATCCTCACTGTCTAAGACCATCAAAGTAACTTCTGGAGTGCCACAGGGTAGCCATCTTGGACCATTGCTTTTTACTCTCTTTATTAATGATCTTCCTTCCGTCGTAATTCACTCTCGTGTGCTTATGTACGCTGATGATGTTAAACTTTTCCTTAGTTTCAAAGATTCAGGTTCCCCGCGTCTGCTTCAAGCCGATCTTAACAACCTCCAGACTTGGTGTGAAATTAACTTATTAAACTTAAATATTTCGAAGTGTAATGTCATGTCGTTTTATAGATCTTCCTTTCACCTAGAAACTTATTACCTTAATAATACTCCACTTGAACGTTTAAATGAGATGAGTGATTTGGGTGTACTCATGGACCATAAATTAAGTTTCACTCGTCATATTTCTACCCTAGTCAGCAAAGCCATTAGTGTTCTTGGTTTCGTCAAGCGATGGTCGAAGGAATTCGACGATCCTTACACAACCAAAACCCTTTTTATTTCACTGGTCCGTCCTATTCTGGAGTACGGATCATGCGTTTGGTCACCTCAATATGAATCACACCAAATTAGAATTGAATCCGTTCAAAAGCAATTTTTGATTTTTGCTCTTCGTGGTTTAAACTGGGATTGCAATGTTAACTTGCCATCGTATTCTAGTACTTTGTTTATCTACAAGCTTCTTAATGGGCAAATAGACTCTCCTAATTTATTAAAACAGGTCAATCTATCTGTACCTTGTAGACTAACTAGAAATTATGTCCCATTAACTTTGACAAGTTGCATTTCAAACTATACTTTACATGAACCTTTCCGTGTCCTTTGTTCCGATTATAATCGCCTTTATCACTTAATCGGATCAGAGTCCTCTATTCCTACTTTAAAAACTTCTATCCTTAGCTATCTAGCTCGTAGTTAGTTTTAATTTTAGTTTTAACTTTAGGTATGTTCTAATTGTCGTCTGTTGTCCACGCGACTTCGTTTTTGCATGCTGTCTGCTAGGGTTCGCGCGTAACAGGCATTGACCTGGTGTCGCATGGGCCACTTGAACGTACTGCGCATAGTACGCGTCAACGTCCAGAGAATATATTTATTTTGGTAATTTATATTATAATGTAGAAACATAATTTTATTTACGTTTGTAAGTTTCTGGCATTTGAAACTGTTCCATCAGAAGCCACGTTAGTTACTAGTTGGGTCGAACGAGAGCTATTCCAAGTTGTAAAGCTCCAAATAATTCTTCAATTTACCTGAAATAGCATGGTCCCCTTCTGACGAGTCTGGCCTGCTGCTCCCTTGTACATCACATTTGTTTATTGATGGCCTGTTCGAGTTATCATTAACTCAAATAAATCCAGTGCGTAATAAAAATAGAAGATCTTTGGATCTGATATTTGTGTTGGACTCTACCAACTACGTAGTCTCTCCCACTTGGAAGTAACTGTTGATCTGCCGTTTCGTGCACCGATTGCTTGTGCCTGCCCTGTGGACAAATCACGCAACTTTCGTAAAACTAACTTTTTCAACTTAATAATCTCATTCTTTCAACAAATTGGTCCTCATTGTACAGATGTTCAGACATGTCTCTTGCTATTTCTTCGTTTTATAATACTCTCGATTCACTTTTTGAAGTTTGTGTCCCATTGATGACCCCGGTGTTGTCTCACAGACTTCCTTGGTTTTCTTGAAAACCTTCCATTTATAGAAAGTATAAGAAATCGGGTCGTTCTTCAGACTTTGCTCTATACGCAGTTGCACGTTCTAACTTTATGATGCTTAATGCAGAATGGTATAAAAATTACCTTCAGCGTTGTAAATTAGAGTTTTCCCGCGATGGGAAAACCTTGAAAAGAACCTTCTGTGTTCTGCCTGTCAGATATTCCCGAATCCAGGAAACTAAAGGGCTAGGGAAGCCAATGTTATTTAATTTAAGGAGAAGTAGCGTATGATTAACAGAATCAAAAGCCTTGCTGAAATCAGTATATATGACATCAGTTTGCCTTGCATTCCGAAATCCTTCGATCGTCAATGATGTAAATTCTAAAAGGTTAGTGGTTGTAGATCTACGTTTCACAAATCCATGCTGCGATGGTGAAATTATACAACTACAAAAATGTTGCAGTTGAGAAGTAATTAACTTTTCAAAAGCTTTAGGAATAGCTGACAATTTACAAATACCCCTATAGTTAGATGTATCGGATTTCCTACCAGTTTTATGGAGAGGAATTATATAGGATTCCTTCCAAATGGATGGAAAAGTTGAAGATTTAACGGACAATAGAAAAAGTTTTTGAATTGGCTTACATAATGCCGCGGCGCAAAACCTTATTACACATCCAGGTATACCATCAGGACCAGGAGAGTACACAGGTTTTACTAAATTAAGCACGCTATGGAGCGAGCTTTCTTCGATCGAAGGAATACAGATACAATTAGATTTTCTTAACTGATAATGATACGGAAGATTTGCTCGATATTCTACTGAGGAGTAAGTAGATGTGAAAAAATCAGCAAACAGATCAGCAATTGCTTGATCAGATTCGGCTGTGATATTTTCAAAGGATAAACAAGATGGGTGGATAGATGTCTTACGTTTAGTATTGACAAAATTATAAAACCGCTTCGGGTCGCGGGAAAACTCTAATTTACAACGCTGAAGGTAATTTTTATAGCATTCTGCATTAAGCATCATAAAGTTAGAACGTGCAACTGCGTATAGAGCAAAGTCTGAAGAACGACCCGATTTCTTATACTTTCTATAATATCTCGATTTCACATTCTTCAAGTTGGATAACTCACGAGAAAACCAGGGAGGTCTGTGAAACAACACCGGAGTCCTCAATGGGACACAAACTTCAAAAAGAGAATCGAGAGTATTATAAAACAAAGAAATAGCTTGATTCATGTCTGAACATCTGTACAAGAAGGACCAATCCGTTGAAAGAATGAGACTATTTAGTTTGACAAAGTTAGTTTTACGAAAGTTACGGGATTTGGGCACAGGGCAGGCACTAACAATTGGTGCACGAAACGGCAGATCAACAGTTAATTCCAAAGTGGGATGAAAGTTGTCTTCTGGAAAGACAAGAGGGTCAACTCTAGCGACTGCGTAGTTGGTAGAATCCAACACGAATATCAGATCCAAAGATCTTCCATTTTTATTACGCACTGGATTTATTTGAGTTAATGATAACTCGAACAGGCCATCAATAAATAAATGTGAAGTACAAGGGAGCAGCAGGCCAGACTCGTCAGAAGGGGACCATGCTATTTCAGGTAGATTAAAATCATCAAAGACAATTAATATGTCCCTATTAGAAAGTAATGATGAAACATGTTGAATATATTCCAAATGTTTAATATATACCGTCATGTCGGATTGTGGCGGGATGTAAGAACAAGTGATGTAGACCGAGAAGGATTTAAGTCCAACCTTGACACTGACAAACTCAATTTCCTGATTATCAGGTAGATGAATCTGGTCAGAGTATAAGGCAGAGTCCACCGCCATCAAAACTGCCTGCACGAGAAGTCCGATCACACCTATAAATCGAAAATTTTGAAGAAAGAACGGATGCATCTTTAATATCAGGTTTAAGCCATGTCTCTGTAAACGCTAAAATTTTAAAGTCAAATGCTAAACTATCTACATATAGTCTAGGAAGCTTAGATTTAAGTCCTCTTACATTCTGATAGGCCAGAAAAAGGGAGGAAACTAGTTTTTTTGGACACCAGCAGATGCTGGCGTTCCAGAAGGCAAGGAATTGGGAGGGATGGAAAGCTTGACAGACCTCTGAGTTTTCTTTTTGGCCGTGTATTCTTTTACTAAGATGTGATCCGGCGAAAAACTGTTACTATAAATGCAGTCAAACAGTTCGACCGGGACACCTATTTTAAAGGAAGATATCTCCCTTGAATAATTGAACTTGAATTTTTCCACCACTATTTTGGAGACTTGAACTTTTGTCTTTTTATATATGCTAAGACATCATCCGACGAATGTTCGGGATCAAGTCTAGAAACAAAGATAAGTTTCTTTGGTGGAACTCCAGTCAGAGGCCTACGGGAGCCAGGCCTTAAATCAATGGCGTCTCTAGTTGTCGCAATTGAGTCGCCTTGACTGTCCGTAAGTGTGCCTTTAACTGGACGACTATCGGCAATAACAATACTTGATGATTGCCCAGACTTTTCGGAAACTACAGCTACATTCGTCTGCAAGGAGAGACCATTTCCTGGAGAAACGGAAATCGCCTCATCCTTACGGCCACCATGCGGGATGGGGGTTGTAAACGATTTTAGCTGCGGCGGATTTGTGTCTTGAGATGGTGAATGTGACATCGCGGCCGAGATTAAGTTAGGTATCGGCAGATGCGGGGACAAGTTACGCACACTAGTTTTCTTTCGCTTTGGAGACTCATTCAGCAGCTTATAGCTACTAAATTCCGTCTCCACAGCATTAAACTCGTCGTAGAGTTTACGAAAACTAGATGAGACTAGATGCACTTTTTATTAGAGCAGACAGACATTATAAAATTAATTGCAAATATTAATTGAAACAAGAAATAAAATGTCACAGAAAAAAGCCAAAGAAAAAACTCACTCAGTTTTAAAGCAAATTCGACACTTGGGTCAAACTTGCAGAGAAAGATTGAAAATATCTAAGAGAAATTACACAGTTACACGTGTCACTTGTACGCGGTGCAAAGATGCGAGCACGAACAAAAGAAATTAAAGAAGAGCGGGAGAGCCACAAACAATGCACATGCAACAACAATGTGTGGGCGAGAGCGCGAGAGCAAATTGAAACGGTAAGAAGTACAAACACAAGAGCAAAGATTAACAAGAACAGCAACAACTGTGTAGGGTTTGTTGTTGTTCAGAAACAATAAGTTTAATGCTTTGATTTTGCGTTTGTATAATTAAACAGAAATAGCGCAAATTCAAATCGATGGATTGGTTTTATGTTATTAACAAAGTTAACACTGTATTATTAAAAAAATTATAGAGTCAATCTCAATGATTTTAACCCGAAAATTAATATTTAAGCAGGAGCGAAAAAAAAACACGTCAATCCACGAAGAAATGCAAATGCACAATTTGACAATTTTTGGTGTTCCCGTTGCCGGTCAGTAGCCTCTCTCGTATAGCTTGCGAGGTGGTTTGTGGGAGGTGAGTTGATGACCATTTGGGGATTGGTACCTCCACCCCTACACCCCAGTTCTAGTAGTTAGCATGTCGGGATCTCGTTCGAAAACAAATTTTCCAAACATTTCGTTTCTCGTTTTGGTTTGTCAAAAATTGGGATTAATTGGTACAGATGGTACTCATATTTAAGTAAACTTGGTATTTTTATCTTTAAAACAATGAATTGATTTTCCGTATATGATTCCATTTGTAAAATATTATACATTTGGTAGTCTGAGCTCAGGGTAATATTCTGTTTTGTTAATGAATTCCTTATCTTATCGAGTTTAAAGTCATTTAATATAATAAAATGTGGTAGTAATTGTAATTTAATAAAAATTAAGCTCTCGGCTAGGTTATTTAGATGGTTAAAAGGGTTGTCCATATTTATCAGATGTTTTTCGTCTGCAACATATGCGAAAATAAGCAATCCTCTGAATTTCATTGATATTATTCTCTATAATTCGATAATAACTAAATGGTTTTACGAAAAGAGTTTTTTTTTTTTATCGAAACAGCAGGCAAATCACAAATCAAATATTAGTTTTGAAGCTGAAAAAGCCCTTTCCACACTAAATTGTGTTGCGGCGATATTTTGTAACACTTTTGCTAATTGGTACAAATACGGATATGTATATTTTCCCTCCCAGTACTTCATTAGGAAAATGTTTGATTGTAAAGTTTCTTGAAGGAGTACTCTACGGATCCTCAGTTTCCGATTCAGATTCTTCATCTTCATTTAACAACGCCACTGGTGCTTTTAGTATAGAGCTCATCTTTTAGAATATTGAATTCATTTAAAATGTTTTCAATTTCTACGCTCAAGTTAACTGCCTTTTCGTTAATTCAATAATTTTGCATTTATTCCAAGTATTCCGCGGTTTTGCCTGGTAGCAGCGTCAATTTTTAGTGAAATCATTTTTTCCGATATCAATTTCATAATATCTGTTTTAAGGAAGTCATATTTGTCACTGACAAGATCCATAATATTTTTGCCTCTTATTGATGCGTTATTTAGATCAACAAATATTTGTGGGGTTAAAGTTTTAAAAGGCTTGGAATCCAAGAAGGAAAATGGGATTGTTTCCTAAGTAACAAGATCAACGCAAGCGTTTTTTACCTCGGCTTGAGTCATACACATGGAAAATTTGATTTTCCTTTTGGGTACTTCTTTGTCTGCATGCTCCATCTTCACACTTTCGTGCATTTCCTTATGTTCGGTCAGTAAATGCCGTTTTAAATTTGAGAGGTAATTTCCCTGAAATTCTTTTTGCCAAATTTTGCACTTCGAGATCTGCCGTCACTTGGAAAATCAAAATAAATTATTGTCGTAAAATCCCGTTTTCGACCCATATTTAAATATGTTAATTTCCGAATTTAACAGAATTCATAACTCAATATGTAATTCATTTAGCAATCTCCCATATGATTGCTAAACTGTTAATTTTAATCTAGCTGATACAATGGCGCATTTAATGCTCATTTTCCTAGGGGTATTTTTTAAAAACATCGACAATATCAGACGATACAGACGTTTGAGAAAAAAAAAAAGATCACAAAATTATTTTTATTATTTTTATTTAGAGTTGTCTTTTCAGGTGGTTGTACAATCCCCCTATGGTTACTGTCTGAGTGGTACTTGAAAATTGCATTTGTCTCTTCTGTTGGGCTTGACAACTCTGGTAAGAGCGTCTCGTAATGTGGAAAGACTTATTATTGCCAAAGAAGGTGAAGGTGTCGTATGAATCGTCTGCCTGTGGAAGGATTGTATAATCTATAATGATGGCATACGTTTTATGCGGCTTGATGTGACTGTTGAAAATGTTTTTTAATTGTTCTTGGTTCAATCTGGGTTCTGTTATTACTCTTCTAAGCTCGTTTCTGAATGGTGTGGAACCTTCTTTTCTGAATCGGTACCTATTTTTGAACCGATTTGGAATTTGAAATCTGTGATTGGTTTGCTACAGGATGGAATTCGTGTTACTAAAGGTGTTGTGTTGGTGTCATTCAAGTTGCACTCGATGTGTCACCTTGTTTCCGAAAATGTACGGATTGAAGTGTTTTGTGGCCCAAATTTCTTTCTCTACCGTGGAGTAATTTACTTCTGTGTCGGAAAGCGTTTTGTTAGCATAAGCAACAGTTTTGTCATAATTTATGCTATCTTGTGACAAAATTGCCCTTAAGGCGAATTTACTAGCGTCTGTTGTTAAAATTAATGGTTTCGAGAAATTGAGGTGCTCTAGGATCAGGTCGTTACATAGGAGCGTTTTACAAATTAGGAAGGCGTCTTTAAATTCGGAATCTATAACGATATTCTTTTTGCCTTTCAATTGCATCATAAATTTCCTATAATATCCCAACAATCCCAAGAAGAATTTAATTTCCCTCCTATTCTTTGGGCAGGGGAAGTCCTTTATAGTTTGGATTTTTTTGGGTTGGGTTTGATCCTGTTTTCTGTTATAACATGTCCCAAGAAATCGATTTTTTTGCCTAAAAAATTGATTTTTGTTATTTGGATTTTTAAGTTCGCTGCGCGTAATTTCGTGAAAACATTTGTATTGTCGTTCCTGTAGTTGATCACTAGTCTCCATTTGTTATTTCCCATGGAGTCGGGTTTTTTGGGAACTATACAAAGTGGTGAGCTCCAAGGTGAGTAGCTCCTGCATATATAATATTTTGTTGTAGGAGATTCGGTATTTGTTTTTTACTTCCAGCTTGTGGTTTGGGGGTATCTATAAACGTGAATAGGGGTACTATCGACAGGGTTTATCGATAGGGTTCTACCTCTAATGGTTGCTCGAGACAGAGTAGAAGGTATTCCGATGAATTGTTTACAGCTTCCTTAGGAAAAGTTTCCATGTTCAATTCCAATTGTCCTGTCCCGTGAAAATTTCGAAGAGCCAGTCGGTTACATTAAATTTAGCGTCAAGGAATTTGAATAGAAGTAAATTACATGTTCTCTTCTGTTTTAATTCTATGAATATTGGCACAGTAATTATTTCTAATATTTTGAAGCTATTAAGAGCTGTCGTTATGGGGATACCCAAGGTTTCGCGGTTGAGAAGAGGGGCAAAGTCAGGATTAATAAACGAGTTTGTTGATCCAGTATCAATTAGGAATTTTATTGGTCGTGCAGTGCCCCTCACTTATTACGATGTAGATAGAGCCGTATGAGGTTCTATTTATGTACACTGTTGGTGAGTCGAGGCTATTTGGTGAACAATTTCCAATCCTTTCAATGTTAGTTGAGCCGAATTTCCTGGCTGAAAGTTGTCCAAACGATTTCCGTTACTGAACTGATTACGAACTCTGTTCGATTGCACAGTGGTCTGGTTATTGTCTTGTCTGTTATCTTGGAGTATATTAGAATCTCTAAAATGACTGTTTCTTGTTCCTCAACGGTAGTTGTTATTCTCGTTTCTTCTGGACATGGACTATGTCGCGACTTCCGCCAGGTTGACTCTGGTACGGGTTTCTTCTATTGTTCCTTCTTTGATCGTATTCTCTGTCGTACTTTTGGTCGTATCATTTTTCATTCCTTTCGTCATATCTCCTGTCATTAGGGTTATAATTCCTATTGAAACTATTCCTAATCGAATAGGAAGTGGACTGTTCCGCCTTGTAAATTTCGAATGCTTTTTCTATATTTTTGGGGTCCTTAACCCTAACATACGTTTTCAAGGGTTCTCTCAGTTCCTGGCGAATTTTTTTTTTTTATACGTTTATTTATTTTTTGTTGGATCTCTTATACTGATTGTAAGACTAACAATCTTAAACTATGATCCTGATGAATTGCTAGAGGGTTGGACGGTCGTTTCGTTGAAGGCGAGTTCTATTATTCGCTTGAGACAACGATTTGGCAAGCTCGTTTGGATGTTCTTTTAGCTTATCAGTGTACTTTAGCTGCTGTGACTTAGTTTCGGTTTCTGAGAATTTTATATTGCGCTTTTTGAATGATTTCAATATTGCTCCTACTTGCGTTTCCCCACAGTTCAACGCAGTACGTCCAGATAGGTTTCAGCACCGACTTGTAGAGGAAAACTTTATACTCCAGGCATAACGGTGATCGAGGATTGATAAGCCAGTGCAGGTTGCATGCATTAAGTTTGAGTTCCTTTCTTTTGATTTCGATGTGTTTACGCCAGGGAAGTCTTTTGTCGAGGTAGTCTCCTAGATAGGCAACGTCGTCACACTGTGGCACAGAAACGTTGTTCAGCGTCACTGTTGGGCAAGTTCGTCTGTTTAAAGTGAACGTAATATGTTTGTATTTTTCTTCGTTTACACAGATGCGTCAACATCCCTTAAGTGAGTTGCTAGTTGGTCTGAAGCTTTGATCGGGCATTGGATGGGCTGAGGAAAGCCGTGTCATCGGCGAAGGTGAATGTTGTGTAAGCAGGGTTTGCCGGTAAGTCCGCTGTATACAGAAGATATAGTAATGGTTCCAGCACACTGCCTTGAGGTACTCCCGCTTTTGATTCGAAGTCATCAGAGGTGGAGTTATTGCATTGTACAGCAAATTTTGTTTTTCCACCAATAGTAGCTGTAAAATGGTGACGGCTTAACTCTAGATGGTTTACGTTGTTCCATCTTGGGATTCAGGCTGATTTGCCAATATTTGGAATCTATTTATATATATTGCCGGTTTTTTTGTTCTGCGGACTCCGCTTCCGCTAGATGATATTAATGTATCTATCCATACGTCAGGAGAGATGCCCTCGGGTTTGTCTTCACTGTCGAAGCAGATTTTGTTGCGTTAGCCGAATGGGTGCTGGTCGAAGCTAGTGCAGATGTTGCAATTGTTGCTGGTGTCGTAATAGCAGTAGCTGCCGTTGTTGTTATGAGCGAGCAGACGGTGGAGGTCGGCGTGCTCAGTGACCCAATTACTATTTGAGGTGAGAGTGGACTAGGCGGTGAAATGCATTGGGTTCTCCATTGCAAGTTGTTGATGGATGGTCTCAGCAATTTGCTCGCGCTTATACCCTCAGCGCTTGTTGTTGTAGTGGTCGGTGATACACCTGAAGAATATGTATTGTTGCGTTGTGTAAAGAGCCGACGCTCGGATTGTTGCTGAAGAATTTGTGCTTGTAGCTGCTGCTGGCGAGAGTCCATGTTGGTATCTTTACACGTCGACATTACTTTTTGTTTTTTTTTTTTTGGTTGTAATAAGTAAATTTAGTTATTTAATTTGACCGCTGCACACTGGGCGGAATTGCCAAATAAGTGGCATAAAGTCGAAAATTTTATTTAGAGTCCCTAAATAGGAAATTTCGATGATCGCTTTTGCTAAACTTGCAACCCTGTCATTCTGATAAAGCTTCAAAGCCAAGTGATTAGTTAGCTGATTTCTGCGACAAAATTGGCGGGAAATTTTTATTCACTTTGAGCGCTTGGCAAATTCACACAAAAGAAAAATAAGATATTGTAAAAAATGGATTTTGGAGGCCAAGGTATGTAGAATGGATAAAACAAAACATTTAAAAAAAAACATTTAAAAAAACTCTGCCGTTCTTACAAACTGGATATTTGGCAAATTGACGGAATATTCGCTAACTAATGAAAGCATTAGTGAAATTAAAAAGAAAGTTAAAAGCTTTGAAATATACATTCCTTCGAATTTACAAAAGTGCAGCAGAAATATGCGCACAGTTCGAATAAAACATTCACAGTGGCTATCAATGAGCTTAAAAATTGGATTGGACAATAAAGAAGATACGGACAGTCTTCGATTAAGTAGACCAAAGCTAAATTATGATGAAGCAGGGCCCCGACTTAAAAGAAAACTAGCTGCCGATGTTGCAATGAACAATAAGAACGACACCAAATTTTTGATTCATGCTGCTACAATGGCAGCAGAAAATCAAATGAAAGTGACACTGCATTTGTGCTTAAAAATTTTAGCGATTCTGAATGCGAGGCTACTGAAGCTAAAAGAAAGCTCGTTATTGCAGAACCAATACATTTAACAACAAATGAAGCTTGGGAATTCTTGCTGGAAAACTCGATAAGCAAACGGTAATATAATGAAATTTGTCAAATAAGCAAACAGCATAATTGTGACATATATCCAAGCTACCAAAATGTCCAGGAAGCTAAATTACAATTGAGACTTACGTGAATAACTGTTACAGAAACTATGGCAAAAGTTACCTTACAAGATTTGTTAAATCATACTGCTAGCCGCATCGTATTTTTACAGCAGGAGTTATTGGCTAACTTAGAAATCGTTCCAAGTTTAAAATTAATTGCGAATTACGGATACGATGGATCAACTGGACAAAGTATGTATAAAATAAGATTTGAAACGAACGAACCGGATACTGTTGATCAATCTTTATTTGTTACTACCGTGATATCTCTGAAGCTTATAGACGAAGCAGGAACAATTTTTGGAATAATAGAACTCTACAGATAATAGAACAAAATAATAATTGGAATAATAGAACTCCGCAAAGGAAACAAAAGATCATATTCTTGCAGAAAAAAACGATGAATGGAAGTGAAAACTCGAACGATGGCAATACTGCGAGAAAAGCATTTTTAGCTACGAAGTTATTTGCATCAATTACTTGAGAGTCTGCATACTATTCTAATAGCTATTAACTGCGAATCGACGCTTTAAAATTTCACAATTTCTCAGATAAAACTATTAGATCATAAAAGTTACATTATTCATGGTATCCTATGTCACCAACTCTCCATAAGATTTTAGTTCATGGATCACAAATAATAACTGCATCAGTGATGCCGGTGGGCTGTCTTGGAGAAAACGCGTCTAAAGCGAAAAATAAATTTTACAAGCGTGATCGGCTACTGCACGCTCGACACAATTCGCGGGTAAATAATATGATGGATGTATTCCAAAGATCTGTGGACTCTTCGGATCCCCTCATCTCAAGTATATCCATTAAGAAAAGGGCAGCTCGACATAAAAACCCCCTTCCGCGAGATGTCATTGAACTTTTAGAAAACAACACATTATAATTTTCTAATAAATGTTCAGCCTTTAAGTAATGATTACAGTTCTGATGATGACTCCGACTCAGAAATAGATGATATAAATTCATAGGCGTTTGAATTAGATGTGGAAAATAACTAAATTATGGTTTTTTCTTAAATTGTTAGAAATAGTTACTAATTAAGACCTGTCTAAGTAAGAATTTAATCATAATAAATATTATATTACTATAACTAATACATCAAAAATATTAAAATTGTTGTACTTTATTTAAAGATCTCACACTTTCCTTTGTGACCACGTATAAGCATTGTTGCCTTATATGGGCTATTGGGATAGGCGTGGTCAAATGAACTTTAAACATCTTCCCTGTGTCTTTGGACCTAAGAAGAGCCGAGAGTTGTTTCCTAATGTTATATATGTCAAAATACTTCCTCTTCCTGTGACATTTTCCATCTCTCCCAAAAAGATTTCCTCCCTCTTATTAACGCCATACGCCCGAAGTAGGCTGGCCTTGATGCAGTCCCAATCTAAGTTGGGGTTGTCTAGGTCAAGGGTTTCTTTAGCTTTACCTATCACTTGCCCGTGATTCGAACTGGAAATTATCAAGATTACCTCTTCGACGCTTTTAATAAACGAGTTAAAGGTATTTGGGTAGCCGTCAAAGTCTCGGTGTTCCTTGACGTAAGCAAGCATTTCGGTATGGGTCAGAGCCGGGATCGTTAAAACCGAGCTTGTCATTCTGATGGTTGGTGTCAATGTTGTGGTAGAGTGTCCTGAGGTCCTAGCGTCCGTTGCCACTCCTACTCCTTTCCAAGTCTACTGTTTTAATTTCTGGCCGCCTTGAGGGGCTACGCAAAGCGTATCGACTTTTAGGCTTGAATTTTTTTGTTATTGATATGCTTAATTTATAATATGTGACATCTCATTATCAACAATTATGTTGCATGGTGCAAGTTGTATTATCTTCTTTGGTTCGAAATCTCTTTGTAGTTCAAAGTACAAGGTTCTCATATGCGTAACAGTAGTAATTTTTTGATGTAAGGTATCAGGGTTTGTGACGTAACTATTGTAATAAAGTCGCTCGAAGCGTGATGAGCAGTGTACATACACCCCCGGCCTGGCTTTATAGCGGCTGTAATTTCAGCGATTGAACTCACTCAGGTGGTATTGTATGTTCACTGTGTTTATTAAGATTCATGTATGCGTTTGTTTGAATCTTGTTCGAAAACCACATGTTCATTTTGGGTTGATTTCCGGAAACATAACGGTACATTCGAAGACTCCGGAAATTTCTATGCAATCACATGGAATTTCGTCTGGTTTTTGAAATAGACGCACTTCACGTTTTTAAGTCTTGTGTTAACTGATGCAGTTATTTTGATTAAATAAAAAGTAAATATTAAAGAATCAATTGTTTTGAGGCGAAATTTGAAAAGAATTATAAAAGCTACCATATTAACAGAGTTAGAACGTCAAAAGATGGACTTCATCAACTCACAAGGTCTGTCTAATCGAAATATTGCTAAACAGATAAAACGTAGCTCCAAAACTCTTGATAGATATTTAAAAAAGCCGGAGGCATATGGACAAAACTTCAAAGGCCGAAAAAAAGCACTTAGTTCAAGAGGAGAACGCAAAATTGTTAGAATTGCTTCGTTCGACGAAGTCAGCAGCTAAAATTAGGGAATTAGCTGGAGCTAACACAAACTTTTCCACTGTTCAGAAATGCAAAACATCTTCAGCGTCTAAAGAGTACTTTTATCAAAAATCTAGAAGAAACCACCTCTGAACACTATTCGCAAAGAAAAACGGCTTCAATTTGCTAAAGAATACATGACATGGACTGTTTAATTTAGAGAAGGTAGAGTCATTGTGTGGGGCGCCATCACGTATAATGGAACGATTTATAAACCAGAAAATGAACGCTGAGCGTTTCAAAACGTTGTTAAAAAATTAAGGAACTTTTTGGGCCAATACCATGGATCTTTCAACAAAATAACGCCCCGATCAATAACGCTCGAGTAGTAAAGTCCTTTGTGTCTGGTCAAAACGTTAATATAATGGCTTAGCCACCATATTCTCCAGACCTTAAAATGATTGAAAACGTATGGGACTGGCTTTCAAAGAAAGTATATGAAGAAGGAAAGCAGTATGACAATAAAGAAGCACTAATCACCTTGGAGTGAGATTTTGCTTAACTATGTACATAAACTCTTTGTATGAAGGACCGGATATATGAAGTAATCAAAAACAAAGGGGGCGGTACCCATTACTAAAATAATTTTTTTCCTTTTCCAAAAATGTCAAATACTTCATCAAACTAAAAATTAAATTCTCAATTAAGTTTCTTCCAAAAAAAAAAAATTGATTAGTTTAGTTGCGTCTACTCTAATGACCAATAAAAAAGTGCCATGTTTCAAATAGCTTTAAGAATGTTTATAAAATACAATTTTGCCTAATATTATTAGCTTTTCTACTAGATTACTTTAAGAATAATTACTAAGATTTTCGAATAACAAACTTTTTTAGTTGTTCAGAAAGAAAATTTATAAAACAATTGTTAATGCAGTTAAGAATGCGTCTAACCTATTGAACAGCAATGTATATATGTTCATATCTATGTCGCATTAAATTCTTGACTGTGATCCAAAGATGTTCGGCCGTTTCGTTGAATTGTCAGCAATTTAGGCGATCACGTCATGTATTTGCACATCTGCATGGCGATTTTGATCGTATTTGACTTTAAGGAGTACTTTTACTTGGTACCGGCTATACTCAATGTCGGCAGGGACGACTTGCTTGCTTCATTATTTAAATTTTGCATTTACAAAATTAATTTTTAAATTTTATTGGAAAGTTATAAAATATGGATTACAAGCGCCGGGGTGTTGCTATTGCCGCAATGTAATTCATTTTAAGTGCGCTGCTAATGGCCTTGGAAATCGTGGGGACACGAAATGGAATTGTGAGGCGTGTCGGGATGAATCTTTGTCAGGCGCACACGTAAATGATTAAAGACCTTGTGGACTCAGGCCTCAAACATTGCTGTGAAAAATTTAAGTTTTCTTTTAGACTTTAGTATGGCTTTATTTAAAGCTGTTTATTCACTTCTTTCTCATCGTTATTTACCAGATTATTTATGAATTTACAATTACCTTTTTGGAGATCATGATTCCAAACAATACGCCTTGGGTTCAATTGGCGAGACAAAACTAACAGTGGTAGATGGTTGACTGGAAACCTATAAGATCAAGTCTTTGCTGAAACCAATGTAAATGACATTTAAGCTTGCGTCGTAGACAAAATTAACTGCTAAATTTGGGATACTTGCCCGGCAAGAAAAAACGACGGCTTGACTAAGGCTAGACTTGCCAAAATATATACTTCAGCCATGTTCTATAAAGATAAGGATTCATTATCAATACTACATAAGATAACGCATACCAATGTATTTTGTCTTAAATAGAATTTTATTTTCTTAACGATAAAATAAAAGTTTTGTTCTATTTCCAACAACAGCAACTATATGAGTAATTTATTCAAACGGTAGACTTAAGAGATAAGAAAAAAAATACCGCTATTAAGTCGAACGCTGCGTAATATGATTACTATCATACTTAAAACAATAATTTAATTAACATTACAATTGAGTAAGATCGCCTTTGGCCTGTATTACACATTTAACCCGTTTTGGCATTGATTTTAACAAATTTTTGCAGTGTTCTTGACAATTCGAGTCCCACATCTCTTGCAACTTAATTTTTAATTCAGAAATGTTCCTTTGTGGCTCATTTCTAAGCTTTCCTTTCATTAGCCACCAAATATTTTCAATCGGGCTTACATCTGGGCTATTTGTGGGCCAATCTAAAACGTCCATTTGATTATATTCCAGCCAATGTTTCGTTCGTTTGGCTGTGTGCGATGATGCTCCGTCCCGCTAAAAAGTGAATTCACCGCAATATGCCAATTTCGGTATTGATGGGAGCAAACTCTTCCAAAATATTAATGTATTTTTCAGCATTAACCGTCCTTTCAATGAAAAGCAGTTTTCCTAATCCTTTGGCAGACATACATCCCCATACCATAGTGCATGCAGGAAACTTTACTGTTCTTTTAAGGCAGTCTTTATAGTATGATCTGCGACCACTCAAAAGCCAAATTTCTTAAAGATTGGCGACGATCAGCCTTAACAATTTTGAAGAGTTCTCTTTTGTCGCGGGGTGTTATTGCTAACGTTCGGCCTCTATTTTCAATGTTATTTTCAATATTCCCTTTTTTTTAAATTTTTATCACCCCATGCACAGACAATTTAGAAAAATTTAATTGCTTGCTGATCTCCGTAAGTGTATTCCCAGATTTAAAATAATCTCTAATCAATACTACCACCTACCATAGTTACTAAACTTTCACTGATCTTCAGCAATTTTTAAATTTTTTGAATGCTGTATTGTGATATTATTTGCAGATTATAACTGGATAGCGATTCTGTTACTTTGGTTGCTTTTGTTTTGCTCTTCTTTTAAGTGGTAATATTTTTCTTATCTCTTAAGTCTACCGTTTGAATAATTACTCATATTTGTTGTTTTTGTTGGAGATAGAACAAAACTTTTTTTCGTTAAGAAAATAAAATTCTCTTTAAGACAAAATACTTTGGTATGCGTTATCCTTTGTAGTATTGATAATATAATGTGTTGCGCACTGCGCACTGCAAAAAGAACATGCTGTTCGAGTTATTAGTGATTAGGGCTCGTATTAATATGTCTTCGACTGATTTCATGGGTAGTGTTCCATATTTGTGGACGAAGAACTACTGACGAGTTCTATTAGATGAGTTAGTTATAAAATTTATTTAAACATTAAATAACTCGAGCATTAAGTCCTTGTGTGAGGAAGAGACTAAGTGTGGGTATACTTTCTGAGATCTAGGTGTTCATACGGACGCATGGTTAGATGAACATGTGTCAATAGACTTCGCTATTGATACTGATCAAGAATATATATATATGTTGGAATATATATATATATGTTGGAATATATATATATATGTTGGAATATATATATATATGTTGGAATATATATATATGTTGGAATATATATATATGTGTTGGAATATATATGTGTAGGAATATATATATGTAGGAATATATATATATATGGGGTCGGAAAATATTCCTTCTGCCTGTCATATACAGTTTAGCGACTTTAATACACCCTTTTACCCTATGGGTACAGGGTATAATCAGGTTCAAGCCAAGTCTTTAAAATGCAATGATATGAGAGGTAAAAGAGATACTATTGAGATAGAGCGAGGGTAGTATGGAAACCGGACAACAAATATTTCGATAGCTGATAGTGATTTTAGGAGCTTTTAGTTTTGGTTGCGGTTTTTAATATTCACTTTTTGACGATATTCTAGTGTTATCCATATAGACATAACAAAATTTTTAATTTAGCACATGATAACCCTAACCACTTTGACTTCGCTTTATACCAGTATCCATGTAGATCCTTTTCCCTAGACCGGTTCCTTTATGTGACGGTCAGCATGTATTATATATACATAGTTCCATAGATATACATATGTATAGCGTACTGTTTCTTCATTATGAAGCATTTTTAGTTATTTACCTATGCACGTTGAAAATTCTTATTGAAATTAACAAATGTGGCTTAGCCTAAAATTGCTTTTATTTAAATGTTGATGTATTTAATAAATTGTTACAAGGCGGGGCTCGTATGAGTTTTAATTTAACTCAGTTTTACAAAATTCGTTTACTCAACCTCAAAATAATTTTTTTTATTATAAAAACTGTATAAAACTCTTTTTGGTAGGACACTTAGCAACACATCCTTACACTTACATTTTTTTATATTTAGAACGAAAAGTTTTTGTAATCGTTAGAATAAAAATAAATATTTTGTAAAATTTGTGGAAAAATCCAATTATTCCGATAGTGACTATATCTAAAAGTAGTTCAATATGACAAATGCATGAATATCGTTACTGTAATAGTAAGGATAAAGGAAGACTGGCAAAATAGCGTGAACTTTATACCGATGAGGGTAGACTATTGCAACGCAGTGTACTGTGTCATACGACTCACATATGTTTCAATAGTTTTCTTACGTGAGTTATCGTATTTAACGAAATTTATCAAATTAAATTTATATTTTATTGCAGAGTATCCTTGCGCAACTTTTACTCAAAAGTGCTGAAGCCATGGCGACCAGCGATGATGAACCTATGCACTTGTATGAAGTGTTTCAAAACTGTTTCAATAAAATTGCCAACAAGCAACCTACGGGGACAGCTGGATCTGAACGTAGTAGTGGTGGATATCATTCACCGTATGGTGGTCTAGGTGTAGAAAACGGTGTATACCCAAACGAGTTTAATTCACTTCATGAAGTAAACAATGTTAGCGCCAACACCCGGTTCGCTAATGCAACAACTGTGGAACAGTACTTTGACTCCGGAGCTGCAACGACCAGTTCGGGATGGTACCAACCTCAAATAAACACCAGTCACAGTTATATGGGACACGCCACTTATCAAAACCACACACCGCTAGCTTCTCATGCATTGGATCAACAAGTTCATAATACGGAGGGGATAACAGCCGGGATGAACATAGAAGGGGGTGAAGGTAGTCATAATATGCATAGCCCAGTATCAACATCATTACCGCCGATGAGTTCGTTTCGAGCAAGTGGCGGAGCTAATTTACCCAGCATCGGTGGACAGGCACCAGCGGCTTTGCACTCTCCGACTGTTTATAACTCACCACAACCACACAACCAAAACACAGTACAAGCTCATCACACGACACTCTCGACTACAGGGCCTCATTCGCATGCACATGGTCATCATTCAATCAATCAGAACACACTTCCACATGCACATTCCCATTCACATCACAGCCAGCACAGTCCTGTAGTACAGAATGTAGATGCTTTCGGTGCCAACGTAAAAGTTGCTGGCGCTGGAACTAATAATTCCTCGGCCACTTCACTGCGTCAACAAATATACATGACAGCAAATGCGGTAGCTGACCAAAGTATTAGTAGCTTCAGCTCAAACCCATCTACTCCTGTCAATTCACCACCGCCGCTAACACAGTCCGGAGTTAATGTAGGTGATGCTCTCACTGTTTCTGGCACTACAGGATGGGGCCACTCGGTTTTAAACGGCCCCGCTGGTTCAACTTATGCAAGTGATCTGGTGCCGGTATCTAGTTTACATACAATGGCTTCTGTGTTTCAAGGTGTTCGCATGGAAGAACGCTTAGATGACGCACTTAACGTTCTTCGGAATCATTGTGAGCCCGAAATTTTAGCTAATGTAGTAAACCCATCGCTAACGTCAATGGACAATATTGACACATTATCTTCTTTTGTACCCAATTCACCTTCACAACTCATTAGTGCTAGCTCGGGTGGTAGTGGTGGAGTTCCAAACACACCCAGTACTCTCACTCATGATGTACTTTCCCTAGGTACGTCAGGTTCTGGTATGACTCAAACTGTTGGTCCTGGTACTGCTACTGGTTTAACAAATATAAAATTAGAACGCAGTTCAACTGCATGCGGGCCATCAAAACAAATTAAAAAACGTAAGGAACAAACTTCTACTTCCATAAATACTGCCCCATTAGGGGCAGGAGTGTCCACCACCTCCAATTTGAACAACCTAGAGATTTCCGACGCAAAGCCCTCGAGTTCGATTGAGTCTTCGAATTCTACACAACAATTGCATCAGCTCTCACAAGGAGCTAAGGGATCTAAAAGACCACGACGTTATTGCTCTTCGGCGGAGGATGACGATGACGCTGAACCTGCTGTCAAAGCCATCCGTGAAAAGGAACGCCGGCAGGCGAATAATGCACGCGAACGTATTCGGATACGTGATATAAATGAGGCGTTAAAAGAATTGGGTCGAATGTGTATGACACATCTAAAATCTGATAAACCACAAACGAAGCTAGGTATTCTTAATATGGCTGTCGAGGTAATCATGACACTGGAACAACAAGTGAGAGAACGAAATCTTAATCCCAAAGCAGCATGTCTTAAGCGACGAGAAGAGGAGAAAGCCGAAGATGGGTCCAAATTAAGCGGTCAACACCATTTGCTACCCCAGGTCCCCGTGGGGGTCGTCGGAAGCAGTTATCCCAACCAGCCTTCGCAACTTGTGCCGCCTCCATCACAAGTTATAAGTAACATGACCATATCCTTACCCGTTAATCAGGCTACCAGCGTCTTACCTTCACATTTACAACCACACCAGCATCAGCAGTCGCAGCTCGGAAATGCTCAACTTCCACAATAGCATGCAACGAGCAATAGACATGGCTTAAAATCGATTCTCTCTTCCATTACAACTCAATTTTTCATTTTTCAAGACACGTCCACCAATTACTCAACGAATTTTGGGATGGAGATATTAAGCAATTTATTTATACGTTATATTACTCCCCTAAGAAGACGGATTCTCCCAAACAACGTCTTCATTATTTCCATCCTTTTTAATTCCAAGTCGTCCGTTATCTTATCGATTACTTACAACTTGCGGATATTTGTATATAGCTGTGCTAACATTATTTGCGGAGAATATGTCTTGCGAAACCTATTCGGATACGGATAATTTGAGTTTCTTCATATACATAATTACAAAATTTCATGCGATATCACAGTAGCCATATTTTTACATACATAACATATTTGCATACATAACTATATAATTATATATAAGTAGTTTTATTTTGAAACATATAATTTACTATAAATAGACTACGTTATATTTCCATATTTTACGGAAGATGTATTAAGTTCATGTTTATTTTTTTCTAAGATTGTCTTACAATAATTCAAATAATAAAATAAGAGAAGGGTCCTAAACAAAGAAAAAAGTACATGCATAAACATAAAATTAAGAAAATAATCGATAAGGTTATATGCTAATTGTTGTAGCATTATAAATATCGCAAACTTTTCATATGATTATTAATCAATTATATAAGTTGATAGGAAAGGGATAAATAACTAAAAATTCAAAAAAGCCATGCCTTTAGTCCTGCTCACACAAGATAATAAAAATTATTTTAAATCTATAATGCATCATCTTAAACTGACTGTACGTATAATGTGGTTATATATAGAATATTTGAGAAACTTTGCAAATGTTTACTTGTACCTTTTTCACAGTTTGGTAAAATTTATATACATATATATGAAAAAACATTTGTATATCATATTGTTAATAATTAAGCATTTTATTTTGCCTAATTGTATTTTTCATTAGACGTCCATAATCCTCACACTTTAAGTATAAATTGTATAAATATATGTATGTATTTTTTTGGTTCACAATGGCTAACACGCCGATACCGATTAATAAATGAGGCAAAACATTATTGTGTTAAATTATAATAATTAATATTTGAAAAGATGACAATTATCGAGACAACTTTTTCACATTACATTGCAGTATTGGATTTGCATTTAATATTGACAAAGAATATAACATAACAGAGAGCATATTACTAAATATGTCTAAATGTTTTCGGATATTAATTAATTGGTTTTTATGACATACTGGTTTCTTAACCCTTTCGACCCCAACGGTGCCTGTGAGCAACTTCGGCTGATAAGCAGTAAACGGTAAGTGTTTGCTTTGTTTTCATGTGCTCATTCTTACTTATAACGGAGCTTTTATGTGTCTGTCCCCTGATGAGTCCTGATGTAACATGAGCATTAGGTTTGGTCCCCAGAAATCCTTGCGTCTGTTAAGATACCCTATTGTATGGTATGGTTCCTGCGCTAATAAATACATAAAAAAAAAAATCCCCAAGTATGAACTAGAAGATTTACGTTTGAATATAATTTAGTAGGTATGTTGAAAAAAGTACATGTGCATCGAACAAAAAATGTTTTGTGAAATTTTTGAAAAAGGAATTTTTAAATGAGCGATTTACTTTGATAATAATTTAAAAATTTTAAAAATATAAATTAAATATATTTAGTAAAAAATTAACTTGACAGAGCTGAAATTAAATTAGATTAGCTTAAAATTAAAACCATGTAAGTAAATTTTGAAATTGTAATGTTGCTTATGGGCAACCTTGGGCAAAAAAAATTTGTAGTTAGATTTGAGACCCAAAGAGAAAGGATTGTTAAATGAAGATATTATAAGGATTTTTAATTTTGATTGGGATGCCTTTACTGATGAAGAAAGTCGTGAAAAGATGGAAGATATTTCCTCAGTGCTGGAAAACAACTTGGAAGGGATCTTGCAAACGGGGGAACCTATCGATATTGGCTTTCTTAAGAAGATGATTACAAAAGAATATGAGCAAAACTCTAGTGTTGTTATGGATTATTGCTTTGTAAAAGTTGACCCCCAAGACACCAAAGTGAAGAACAAGGTAATTTGTACATTCAGAAATTAAAAATAAAATGCTCCCAAAGTGATGAAGCCAGTAGCATAATGGATAGCCAAGTTATTGACTTGATCACAAACCAAAACAATTTGTGTGTGCTACAAGAACAAGGAATAGAGGTAAAATGCAGTGGAGAAGATATCAAACGTTATATTGTCATTTTATTGTACTTGGGTGTTATAAAATTGGCACAACTTAAAATTGCATGGACGAAAGATTTAAAGCTTACTATTATAACAGATTCAAATCCGCTCGCAAAGTGTGAAAAATTAAAACAATCCTTACGTTGCAACGATAATGGTAAACACACCAACAAGTCGATTTGAACTACTACAAGCAGCTTAAGATGCGCCCTTTACTACACGGTCTCATTAAAGTTTTGGTAACCTACCCCAGGAAGGCTATCAAAGTATCGATAAACAAATCATTGCATTCAAAGTTATACCTTCATAAATGTTACATATAATGATTATATTAATTTTTTGTCATAGGTCGATTATTACTTAAGTAATACAACCCAGCTAAACCTCTTAAATGGGGTGCTGCACCCTCTGGATTAGTGTGCGACTTTGCGTTGTATGTTGGTAAAGGCACTTGCCCAACTTATGGATTGGGTATATCTTCGGATATACAGTGCCGCTCAACTGACTTCTTTTTTAGACTTCGAACGTAATATCTTCATAACGAGCACTCCGATTTCAACCAAACAAATTTTGTTAAGTAAAACGATCAATTATTTATAAAATACAAAAGTTTTTTTTTTTTTGGTTTGGTTTTTATATTTTTTTTATTATATTTTCGAAGACATAGCAAAAAATGTACATTATTTTTGGCTCAACTGAATAGGTTTGACCACCAAAACTTTACAAAATAATGATTCACAGTAATATTTTATGGCACTTGGTAACTTAAATAATAGAATACACTATTTCTGCATTATTTAGTATTTGGTATGACCAATTCTTAATTATTTCAAAAATTCGAGTTGAAAGGGATTGTTATATTTTTCAATTTCACTCAGTGAAATTGTTGACCAGGCTTCTTTAATCGCTTCAACCAAGGTCGCCGAGTCTTGAAATTGTCTTCCCCCTTCATACACTCTTCTGTACAAAAGTCCAAAAATGTTCTCGATAATGTTTATGGCTGGGGAGTATGGTGGCCAGTCGAGCAAGTTGACATTCTGGTCCTTAATCCACTATTTTGTAACCCGGGATATATGGATGGGGGCGTTGTCTTGTTGGAACGTCTATGAAATAGGTCCAAAAACTTCGGAAAACTGGGGAAAAGCCTTTTGGAGCACATTTTGTAGACATTTCCGTTCATCTTTAAGGAAACAAACTGCAGCTCGCAAGACCCATAAAACGATATGGCTCCCCAAACCATTACGCCTCCTGCGCAGGAGTGATGACGACCCAAACAGCATTCGTCTTTTCGAATATCATAAAAATAGTAGTTGTAGCCATCCGGTCCATCGAGATTGCACTTTTTTTTCGTCAGAGAAGACCACAGCCTTCCACTCCTTGTTCCATGTCATATGATACCGCGCAAATCGAAGTCGTGCTTTCTTCCGTGTATCATTGAGATGAGGTTTTTTTTTATTTTTAATCTCTTAAAGTACTTAGCACTCCGAATAACACTTTTTACCGTTGGCAAACTAGCATTTACACCGCATTTATCAATGATTTTATTGGCAGAGAGGTGGGAATTCGAAGCAGTTCGAAGGATTCGTTGCCTCCCTGACACCGTTGTAGCATATTTTTTTCCTCCTTTTATTTTTTCCCGTAATCTGCTTCATTACGAAGAAAATTGCATACAATGTTTTGACTTTGACCAATCTTCTTTGCTTTTTCATTATGTTTTAGGCCAGATTCAGCCTTTAATTTGACCTTTTTTTCAAAATCGGTTAAAGATTTTCCCCGACCCATATTAAAAAAAAATGGTGGCAATTGCTTTAAATTTAAGTAGACCAAAGAAATTGTCTGTTTTCAATCACGCAGTCAATCAAAAAGTGAAGTCAAAGTTGTCAAACCTAATCAGATGAGCCAAAAATAAACCATACATTTATCGAATTTCACGAAGAAAACTAAATTCTGATTTAACGTTGCATAGAACTCGTTATATTTTTTGTCATATTATTAGTAAACAAATGAAGGATCTATACAAAAAAGAAAGCTGAAAAAAATGTCATAGGAACAAACAGAGAAGAAAAAATAGAACAAATAATTTTCAAACCTATTCAGTTGAGCGGCACTGTATGTATGTAGTCGTATATTTAGCAAAAGGTTTTCTCAAGAACAACAGCGTGGAAGGGGATCTTTCGATATGGTTTGTGAAATCAACAATAATCTTGTATGTCTGAAGTGGTTTGACAAAAAGGCAGTTGAACTTAGAGACGTTGCAGATTGTGAAAAACAGGAACACTAATACCTTTTTTGTAATTACAATAAAATCAGTTTTTTGTCTTATCACATCTAATTCTTATAAATAAATATTTTCTTTGAAAGTTGTTCCAAAGTAAATTTTTTTTTCTTTTTTGGCACCAGCATTGCCCAAAGTTGTTCAGATGCAACTTCCGGTAGCGCCCAAACCGATTGGCGAGGTGACTCAAAATTTTACCCAATTACATCTTAATTAAATACAAAAAGCAAGAAAAAAGTAGGGGTCGAAAGGTTTTTTTGAAACTCAAGAAGGACATCACATTACGCCCATAATTATTTGACGTTCACTAATGTAGCACGTCGCACAGTTCTTTGAATTTAAAAAGAATGTGTAATTAGAAATAATATGTGTCGAATCACTCAAAATAATAGTCCGAAGAATATAATGAGATAAACCACCCACAAGCTGACAATGAAAAAATGCACAGTTTGGTATAATGCGATGTTGCATACAATATTACAATTACATACATACATATGTACATACAAAGATGGCTATAACAAAAGTACAAACTAAACAAAAAACAATTAGAGAATGGACAACATTTAGATACGGAGTGGGTCCCTGCGGGACGTCCCTGAGGGAATTGCTTCGCAAGGATCGCGTCAGTTTCTAGGTTGCACATGCTCTCTCCCTTTCTGCTTTCCGCAGTGCTTGCGCGATAGTGGTGACGAAGGTGCTAACCGCCTCCCATGTCGCCTTTTTTGAGATCATCTGCTGCACCAGGTTGTCGGCTGTCAGCTCTAAGCCGACCGCCGTCTCTAATAGCTGCCGCTCCTTATGATACTGAACGCATTCGAGCAGCGCGTGATATGCGTTTTCTACCACGCCGATCCCGCAGTATGCGCACTCGCTAGTTGTGTCGTGGCCAAATCTGTGGAGGTAGTACCTGAAGCACCCGTGGCCGCTCAGGAATTGAGTTAACTGGAAATTAACTTGGCCGTGGAGCCGCCCAATCCACCGCCTTATATCAGGGATTAGCCTGTAAGTCCATCTGCCCTTGCTGGACTCATTCCAACGACCCTGCCAAGTATCCATGCTTCTCTCTCTTGCTTCACCACGGGCTTGACTCCTTAAAGTGCCGTTGCGCATGGCGTCTGCGATGAGTTTTTGTTCGAGTGCGAGTAGGTCAATGGGCACCATACCTGCTATGACCATTACCGCGTCGTCCGAAACCGTCCTGAAAGCACAGCACACTCTAAGGGCGCACAGTCGATACGTGGACGCGATGCCCCTTCTGTAGGTTGCCACTTCCATCGCTGACGACCAGATCTGTGCTCCATACAGAATGACTGAGCGCACCAAGTTCATAAGCAGCATCCTCCGCTCTTGTCTAGGGCCCCTCGTATTAAGCATTATCCTGCTGAGCGATCTGGCGGATTCGGTGGCCTTCACTTGTGTGTGTTCCAGATGTTCGCGGAAACACAGTCTCGTGTCGAGTCAAACACCGAGGTACCGAATGGCCCTCTTTGAGAATATCTCGGTCCCATCGACGACGACTCTAGCATGCTCCACCATCTTCCGACTACTAATATGGACGGCCTCTGTTTTCTGTGCCGCTGTTTGTACATATGTACATATGTATGTATGTATGTACATATGTACATATATTGAATTATTTTTGTCTATTGTGAAGTTTCTTCACATTTTTTTTTTTTGTAATTCACATTGATATTAACACGATCAAAACAAAAAAGAAATTGCTAAATCGACCAAGCCCCAGCAAGAAGTCAACAATAATCTTAGGCTGCAAACACAGTGCACGCTGAGACGAAGACGAAGATGAAGACGAAGCTGAAGACGATAAACAGTGCAGAAGAAATCGTATGAATTCGCTCGTTTGTACGCATAGTGCGCGCTGTGACGAAGACGAAGATGAAGACGAAACGCAAGCAATCAGCTTCAAACGCTGCTGTACTGAATTTGAAGACGAATCGCTTGCTAGTTACCGTTGTTTTAGTGTGTTTTTCTGTTTTTACCGTCGTTTTTGTTTGTTTTCTGCTTTGGTACGTGTTCAAATTTAGTTGTAATTTGTGATTTGACGTACGCACATGTTTTGTGAAAATATCTGTAATTAACGAAGAACTAATTGCAGCAATATTTAAAAAACCCTGTTTATGGGACCAGCAAAACAAACTCTACCACAATAGGCAAATAATTGACCGAAATTGGAACGAAATTTCAAACGAATTGAATGTTGATGGTAAGTAATTTAATTAATTTTAATCAAAGTGAAATAACAATAGAATGGAAAATTTAAATACTATCAGCATTTCTATGGCTGCAAACATAACTTCGGAACGTGTCTCTGATTATTCGACCTCTTTTCTTTGAACTTTCCAATATATTTTTTGGTTTGTTGCTTATAAATTTTTCTCCCCCTACCATGTGCGTGTCTAGATCTTCTAAATCTAGCATTGTATTATGCAATATACAAATTGCTTTAACAATAATTTCTGCGTTAGATGGCGTCGTTTCAATTGGTTTCCATAATATTCTCCATTTCGAGTTAATTATTCCAAATGCACATTCCACACACCTACGCGCTCTGGACAAACGACTATTAAAATATTCATTTTCCAATGTTAGATTTCTTCTGGCATATGGTCGAAGAACCCAGTCCAAAAGCGGATAAGCTTTATCTGCAAGCAATACGTATGGCATGGATATTGTGGTATTGGGCAAATAGGAATCCTTTGGAAAATTTAAGTCTCCAGAATTTTTCATTGTGTAAATCGCTGAGGAAGCAAAAGTTCCACCATCACTCTGACGTCCGTAACCACCAACTTCGATAGTAACAAATTTACATTTTGCGTCAGCGACTGCCTGCAGCACTATTGAGAAAATTTTTTTATAATTATAAAACATTGATCCTGAATTCGCTGGGCATTTTAGACGTATGTGCTTTCCATCAATAGAGCCAACACAATTTGGGAATTCCCAAAGATCCCAATACTGGTCCGCAACTTTCATTAAATTTTCTTCTGAGGGCACAGCCATATGTATAGGCTGCAAAACTGTCCACAAAGCTGCACATGTCTCTAGAACAATGGAACGAACCGTTGAAGCACCCATTCGAAAGTTAAAAGAGATTGATCTGAATGAAGTTCCAGTAGCAAGATATCTAAAATAACAAAACAATTTAAAACAATGTTATGCAACTAATAAAATTCTCATATGTTTTTTTAGCAATGGTTTTGAAAAAAAAATGGAAACAATTGAGGGACACGTTTCGAGCAGAGTTAAGGAAATGTCCACCGGACCGTTCTGGCGACGCTGGACCTCATTCAGTCAACGAGAAGTGTTCTCAATGGAGTCATTTCGAATCCATGATGTTTATAAAGAGCCAAATAAAGTGCCGCCAGTCTTCCGGAAATTTAAGTCGCCAAAATAACAATGAAGTTCAAGATATGAACATTAGTATTAGCGAAGATGTTAATAGTGAAGATATAGAGGCGCCGCAATATGAGGAAGAAAGTGACATGAGTACGTTTGAAGTGCAAACGTCCACCCCACGTTATCCTTCTAAAAATCTAAAACGCCGTCATAATAACAAAGAAGATGAAATGCTCAACATCGACGATGAAGATATGGCTTTTTTTTGTGAGCCTATTGCCACACGTTAAAAAGATGGATCCACAAACGAAACTTTTGTTCAGAATGGATATGCAAAAATCGGTCTATCATTACGTCTACAACGTGGGACGCTCTTTTAATCTACAAAATATTGAGAACCAAGCTTCTTATTTATCTGTACCATCACCGACTCTACTTGAATCTTCATCAAATCAATATTCCGATAATGCTTTATCCCCACAGGAACCGAGCACTTTCGTTACATCAGGAAATATTATTCCATTTCCAAATTAAGTTAAAACAGTCGATAAACAAGTAATTAAATTAGAAGTAATAATCAATAAAAGGCATAAAACTAAATATATTTTAAATTATTTTTTACCTTAATGTCACAATTAGCCTTTCAGCACATAAAATTGGCGTTTTATTAAAATTAGTGAAATTTTTAGTAATAAGTGGCTCAATTTTAATAAGAATATAATCAAATGTGCTAATCGTCATTCTGGTATATTCCACGAATTTCTTTTCATCGAGGCGTAGCTCATCATACAAATGATGAAATTCACCAAATGCTTCTCTTCCCAAATTTATAGGGTGTACTTTTTTATTTACTTTTATGCGTTTTAGTTTAAAGTACAAGCTTTGCTCAATCAGCAGGTCATCATCTGATGAGGAATCCATTGCGATTAACATAACAAAAGCGCAACCAATTCGTCTTGCACTGTGCAACCTACTCGCTTACTCGCAACGCAAGCAAACTCTCTTCAGCTTCGTCTTCATCTTCGTCTTCGTCTCAGCGTGCACTGTGTTTGCAGCCTTATTCGTCAACTATGTGTCCGAACGACATAATTCCATATCTTGAAGTTCTGACAGAACTGCTTAATTTAACCGTTTAAAAGTTTATACAAACAAAAAACATATTCATATATGTATGTATGTATAAAGAAGTTATTTCACTCTGGAATGTAAAGGATTTCCTGCTCGCACGACAATTAAAGGTGTCTGTTTCGGGGAGCTAAAGCATTAAATCAAATAGAATAAAGTCTCCTCAACAAATATTACTAAAAAGTTTTTTCTTGGATGTGAAAATTTTTTTACCGATGAGCATAAAAGTAACTGAATCTTGTCTGTTACTAGTAAGAAGCCATTTCTGTGTTAAGCATTTTTTTCTATTAAATTTGTTTTTGAAAAGACGAATAATTTCCTAACTTCTAAATCAAAATAAATGGAAACTATAAGGATGGGCTAACTTCGGTAGTAGTGGAGTCCTTTATATGTATGTATGTATGTATGTATATATTTTCGCAGGTTCATTACGATGTATGTATGTACATATGTACATACATATGTATGTATGTATGTTTAACTAGTAATGTATATCCGATTATACTTGTTAGGTATACATATTTCTATACATATATACGAAACTTAATACCAAATTTGGGGAAAATCGATTTTAAAACATCAGAGTTATTAAATTAAAACTTTGTTTTTGACTGATAATAAAATGAAGCAAGCAAGTCGCCCCTGCCGACATTGAGTATACCCTGTACCAAGTAAAGGTACTCCATAAAGTTAAAAACCATCAAAATCACCATCAATTTCCAAAAAAAATTCTCTTAGCATGCACTGCTTGCCATGCAGCAACAGCGAACGCATGCTATCTCACTCACACTTAACAGCCCATTTTGCATGAGGCGTTTCAGTACAAAACGGAAATACGTATGTATATCTCCGATAATTATTGTCCGATTTCGGTCAAAATTTCAGATGGTGCAATTTGGCTATATTAATGTGCATGCCGAATAAGAATACGATATCTTTAATATTGCTCTAGTTATTGGTTTTTCCAAATTGCGGGGGCGGAAGTGGGCGTGGCAAAAATTTGAAACAAACTTAACCTGTCTACACAACAGACGGATGTTGACACCAAATTTGGTTGCTCTAGCTCTTATAGTCTCTGAGATCTAGGTGTTAATACGGACGGACGGACAGACGGACATGGCTTAATCGACTCGGCTATTGATACTGATCAAGAATATATATACTTTATGGGGTCGGAAAATTCTCCTTCTGCCTGTTACATACATTTTAGCGACTTTAATATACCCTTTTAATCTATGGGTACAGGGTATAAAAATAAGTATTTTATTCTGACCAGATAAACGATAGTTTTTCAGCCAGCACACCAAAATGGTAAGCCAGGGACCAGATTGCCCGTATCCCTCCCAAACACCAAAAGACTTAAACATCAGTCGTCAAGCCGACTATGCGAATTGTAACGCTGACCTTGCAATTCTGGGCAAGGCTCACGTTACCAATGATGACCATGAAGACCAGGCGCTGCAACCATTTCGTTGAGTCGGCAAAAGCGTAGAGTGGCTTAGCAAATGCAACTGTCCTAGTAACAATTATTTCAAATTGTTGCAAGCTAGGGACATTAGTTGAAGTATGGACGTCCTCGTTCATCTTTCAGGTATTGATGCTTGATACAAGAGGCCTTCAGTAAGCTTACTTAGGTTATTTCTGTGGTATGTTTCTGTGGTATGTTACGATCGAATATTATGAGGTTTATAGTCAAATTTTGAAAGTGTAATTGTGAGCGCTAAATTTTTGAGTTCTATAATTTACAATCTACTTCTAGTTAATAATGCCTCATACAACTATGGGGTGTCTAAAAAGATACATTTCGTACTTATGTATAACGAAACCAATATATTTTCAATATTGGTGTAATGGTACAATTTTCGTTGGTACAATGTTCTATCGAAATACTTGTTGGGCCACAACAACAATGTATACGAATTTTGGTACATTTCTGTTTACGAGATTTCCGTTTTAAGCATGATTCATAAGTCTAAACTCTTTTCAATTTTTTGCAATTTGTAAATTAAAGTCAACTAATCAATGCAATTGACTGTTTTAAGAAAAACTTATGATTTATAACATTTGAAAAGAAGGAAAAAAAAAATTTTAAGATAACTTATAAAAAACAAAGGAATGTTTAGACACCTAAGAATTGGATGAACATCGGAAGGAGTCCAGCAGTACTGAACGGAGAGAAATAAGTGAAAAGTGCGGTGAAATTAGATGAGTGAGGTCATCAAAATTACTCCATAGTATGCGAAAGGGGTTATACAAAGTATAGTTAGAAAAGAGGTCGGATATATCCTCATCATTATCAGCTGTGAGATCATTATAGAAGAACAACGAAAAAATTGTATTCGAGCTCCGTTTCAAATTTACGAATTTATAAAATTATTTCGCATTACGAACAAAGTCGGTTTTACAACATGATAAGTAATTCTTATAGCATTGCTTGTCTAAAATCAAAAACTAAGATTTCGCTGAGTATTAATTGATATGGTCACTAAGTGATAACGTTTTTTTGTAACGCTTATAACATCTTGATTTAATATTTAATTGAAATTTTTTTGAAGTGAAAACTTCTTTAGAATCGTTGGGAGTGATTTGAGACTCGATGAAACGAAAAAGCGACACTAAAAAGAGACATACATATAGATCTGATAGTATATAGCCTGCGAGAGAATAAGATAGAACAGAGTTATATAGCGTTCCTTATTCTCCGTCTGCTCTTTGTGCGGTGCTTCGTAGCCTCCCCACTCTTGGCTACGAAGCGTTATATGTTGACATACGTATATGTGTGTGGCTGCGTACTGGTGAGCCACGCTAGTAGAGTGAGTATTGTAGTATGTATACTACACTGCCTAATACTTGCTTTAGTGTTAGTTCAAACGTCATACGTATGTATGTTTGTATGTATGCTAGTACGTAAGTGTGCGCGCCTGCGTATTACGCAGCTACGGTGAGCGAGAAGGCATTATGTATAGCTATACTACACTACCTAATACTTGCTTAGACCAAGCGTCCTACGAATGTTTGTGTGTATGTTAGTACGTCTGTGTAATACACGCGTTACGACGCTCATAATAGCAACCGCGTGTGCTGTATTGCGTCCGTATTTTTATATTCGTAAATATTTTCATTTTTAAATATTTACCGCAATTATGCCGAAAAATAATACAGAAAAGTGTCGTGAATATCGACAGAAAAAAAAAAAAAAAACAAAAAGAAAATAAAACTAAAAAATGTGTAACAATCGCACTGAATCAACAACACGATCAAAAACAACAATTGACGCGGTATTTTAAAGATATGTTGACAACATCGAAACCAAAGCATTTGTATCATATTTTAGCTATCATAAACCACTCGTATCATTTGTTAAAATTGAAAACATTGAGGATGAATAATAATAAAATGAAGAAAATAAAATATGACCTTTATAGCAATATTATAATGAACCTATAATTATCCCGCTCCTAATGCTGCTTACGTCTCATTCTCTCTCAGTTTGTTTTACGGAAGGTTTCACTTCTATCGTGTCTAACCGTTAGACGCACTTTTTTTTTTGTTTGAATTATTTAAGCCTACGGAATCTGGAACACACACATCGAATGCTGAATAAAGAGTTGGAGTAAAAACGTTCAACGGATGTATCTAATTTGACACTGCTGAAAAGATTGCACCAGTCAACCTCGAAAAGAATGGAATCAAGGCGAGCAAAGTCAGTTTTACGAAAGCATCTACGACGAAATGGCTGAGAGAAGGGAATTGTTTTAATTAAAGATTTAAGTGATAGACTGATTTCAAGGATAGGATGGTACGAGTCTTCTGGAAATGAAATTGGAGCAGATCGCTGAATATTTGTCATCGAGGAATCACTAACGAATACCAAGTCAAGAAGCCTATTAGATGAGTTAGTTATTCAGATTATTTGAAACATTGGAATATCAAACAACTCAGTCAAAAAGTCATTTTGTGATGAAGAGATTAAGTGTGGGCAATCTTTCTGTGATTGCGGTAAATTGAAGTCACCTAAGACAAGTCATGGTGCTTGCAAATTACAATGTCAGATGTCGGCGGAATATATGAGCAGATTATAAAAACATTATTGTTTGGGCAAGCAATTTTAACAGAAATTATTTCGACATTATCTGGAACAGCAAGAGCCATCAGTTGACTGCGAAAATCAGATTTAACGGGAATCAGTACGCCACCGCCACGACTCGCAAGACGATCGTATCTATAAACATAGTGATCACTGGACAATGAGCCAAGTCTCTGGAAACGTAATGACATTGGAGGAAAAGGAGAAACTATTAAGATAGAGGATAGTTTGCTAAACAGAATCTTAACATTTTGATGGCTGATAGTTAGTTCAGGAGATAGTTTTTAGTTTTTTGGCAAGGATGTAACAGACCTGCTAGGCCAAATATTTGTAAACGCTGTAATAGTGCAGATACGAATTTTCTCCGCGAACTTAGAGCGAAGGCAGCAGTAGCAGTGTAACTGTTAATTCAGACCGTCTGCTGTTTATACAAAAACAATTATGTTGAGGTCAGAGCAATTTAAGAGGCATGATATATCTTTGTTATGATAAGAGAGTCACGATATAACGGACTTATGAACTTGTGCAGCAAGAATAATTAAAAAGACTTGATTTAAACTTAACTTTAAATGACTTGTTGATAATTAGATAGGAGCCAAAATATTCAGTATTACAACAAGTCCAAATAATAATATATGTGGTATTATACCACAGAAATTATGTTAAGCAGTGGAGAAAACAGAAAACACGTCCGGACTCGGTGAAGTTAGATTAGTGATATTTTTCCAAGAAATGTTTTGAGTTTGTCAAATATTAAAAAATACCTAAAATTTTTATTATTACAATAAAAACAAATTGAGTTATCATTTTGAATGGCTTACGGATGACCACAGTGTCTAAATATTATTACGTCCGAAATTCATGTAAACCAGTGTGGGTTTAGTTTTTAAGGCTGGAAAGCAAATCATCAACGGTGGTGCAACTGACATTTTTCTCCGCGACAGCTTGCAAGTCGTGCAAACTTCTCAATGTACTGGTGGCTCTATTTATAATACGGCGCTCATCGTGGTTCGAAAGTATTCTTTTCCTTCCTTAGCATTTTTTACATCCATAGGCGTCAGGATTTTTTAAAAAATTTAGCATGAGCCTATGGCTTCTGTCCAGCTTGCGCGCAATTTCTCTTCCACTGCATTCTTCATCCTTATTTAATTTTTCACAAAAATTATAATGATGTTATCACTTCCACTCCGGAAAACTCATTAATTGAAAGTAGCGTTATACTTATGAAACATGCTTAAAACAGAATACTCGTAAACAAAAAAGTACCGTTATTTCTTCTAATAACAAAGTTGGTATACATTGTGGTTGTCTCTCAACAAGTATTTCGATAAAATATTGTACCAACGAAAGTTGTGCCATTACATCAATATTAAAAATATATTGGTTTATTTGTTTCTGCGTCACTGTATTAACTAGATGCTTACTTTCAACTTATTTTCTGTTAATGCACTTTTGTATTTCCACGTGGATTGATTTTTTTCTTTTTTTTTTTTTTTTTGTATATATTTATTAGCGTAGGAACCATACCATACAATAGGGTATCTTAACAGACGCAAGGATTTCTGGGGACCAAACCTAATGCTCATGTTACATCAGGACTCATAGACGGCATGTACAAGAGAGTTCATGGTTGCCCAAGTGTTTTGGCGAACCCTATTCGTTTCAGACGTTGTAAAGGCCTGGCCGGGAGTAAGCTTCTTGCTAGCATATTTCTGTGCCTAGCAAGCCTGTCTCTGTACCTGCTTGTGTGCCTTCCAATCTGTTCCTCCACTGTGTGAAGGTTTAGGTCCCGATGAAAGGTGGGACCACGCACATACCAGGGATAATTTGTTATTTGCCGCATGACACGGTTCTCGAGGACCTGTATACGCTTATATGTCGATTTTGCCGCGATACCCCAAACTTGCACGCCATAGAGCCAGATCGGCGCTATGCAATGAACATAGACAGCTCTTTTTGCCCTCAATGTCATAATGCTTTTCCTATTCATCAGCCAGCGTAACTGTTGCATTCCTAGGCGGCACTTTCCAGCCGTAGCTGTTAAGTGAGGTCCAAAAGTTAGTCGCTTATCAAGTGTAATCCCTAGGTATTTGGCTTTCATCGGTTGCTCCAACGTTACGCCCTCCAATTGGATAGCTGGTGTGCCGCTAAAGGTAGTCTTCAGAGTGAAGCAAGGATTTGTACTTTTTTGAGGGTTAACCTTCAAGTTCCACCTCTTGCGCCAAGCTGAAAAAGCAACTAAATACCCTTGAATTCCATCCGCTGCCTGGTAGCGGCACTCAGAGCTATACAGCACAGCGACATCGTCCGCGTACGTGGCCAGGAAAGCCGTACTTGGAGCTTCCATATGGTGCTTACTGGGGCATGGCATATCGGCAGTATATATAGAGTATAGCAGCGGCCCTAGGACGCTACCTTGCGGAACTCCAGCTTTCATCTGGTAAGAAGCCGAAAAGGTGCCCCTAACTTTAACCATAAATTGACGCCCATCCAAGTATGATCGTAGAACACCAAAGTACGGTGCCGGGAAAAGAATTTTAATTTTGCTCAGCAGCCCAGTGTGCCAGACTCTATCGAATGCCTGCTGAATATCAATGAAGATTGCATTGCAGTATTCCTTGTCATCAAACGCCTGTAGGATGTGTTTCGAAAGTCTGTGAACTTGCTCTACTGCACCATGTCCCTTCCTAAATCCGAACTGGTGGTCCGGCAAGATTTGGCATTCGTTAATATGACCGCTTAGTCGATTGACAATAAGTCTCTCCCATACCTTAGATAAGGAAGGCAGGAGACTTATCGGACGGTACGACTCAGGATCGTCTTCTGGTTTTCCCGGTTTATGAATCATTAAGATTGCTGCTATCTTCCACTGCTTGGGAACGATCTGTATCCTAAGCATCGCGTTAAATATTATTGCCAAGAAAATAATCGCCCGTTTAGGCAAGGCTTTCAAGGTAACGTTGCACACCCTGTCAATACCAGGAGCCTTCCTTCTCGGCAAGTATTTGATAACTTCCTCAATCTCCTCGACCCTGGCTGGCCTAATGGGTAAAGACATTTGTAGAGGAGTAGTCAGACTCTCACAAGTCTCCTTGCACTGGTCATCCGTGGCGAATTGGTAGTGGGTGAACCTGGCTTCCAAATGACGTGCAAAAGAATTGGCATGCTCTTCTTCATTTTTAACAAGCTTACCACTAGGACACCGAACAGGAACCTGCCTAAACGGTTGCCCCTTTAGAGCCTTAGTGCTCTTCCACAACGAATATCCCGGATCCAGTGTATAATCCATAGAAGCCAGCTTCTGCTCAAAGTAATTACTTCGAATTTCTCTTAAGATATCTCGTAGTTGCTTAGCAGCCCGGTTCCATAGAATTCTATCCCATGGGTCTTGGGATCGGATTGCTCTTCTTCAGAGTCTTCTTTTCCGTGCCAAAAGTTCCCTGGAATCTCTTGTTAATACAATACCAATACCATAAAGGCCCCCTTTATGGGTCCCTGTAGGCGTCGAGGCAACAGCAGCTATGTGAATACTCTCCGTGAAGTTATCTACAGCCATCTCAATATCTTCCTCAGAATTCAATGAAACGTTCAGATGAATCGAGTTCTCCAAATGTTGCCTAAAGGCGAGCAAGTCGGTATGCTTAGTGATTAATCCAGTGCTTGGATTGACATGAACACCATCCGTCTCAATGTTGACAACTAAGGCCAAATGATCAGAGTCCAGATCCCAGCTCTGAGTTATCGTTGCTCGAGAGTCCGGTATACCATGATGCACTGCAAAGTCTATACAGGAAGCCGTATGACTCCGTGCATATGGGTACCTGGTCGGCGATCCAGTGGCGAGAATCCGTGCGCCAGTTGCAGAAATGGCTTCCGCTAGTTCGCGCCCCCTAGGCGAGTTATAAGAATAACCCCAGAGCCAGTGCCGTGCATTCCAGTCACCACAAACAAGATACCTTTGGCCACAAACCCGGAGTGCATTGATGAAATGTCTTTCCTCAATCCTGATTCTGGGTGACAGTAAATTTCGCTAAACTTTATGTCTCCAAAACCAGTGGCAACTTTAACCGATGACATTTGTATGCTACGTGTCTCAACAACTTTTTGTGGAAAGTGACGAAGAGAGGACCTCACCAATACTGCTGCTCCCCCAATGCTGTTATTATTTCGGGATGGTTTAAAAGCTGGATAAAAGGTGTATCCATATATTTTTGCCGCCTCCCCTCGCTTAATTCTGATCTCCGTTAGTAGAAGAATGTCAACGCTATTGTTATGCGCAAAGTGTTCTATTTCTTTGGCTTTTCCTGAAATGCCATTGGCATTCCAGATAAGAATCTTTAGTGGATTCATTGCGAAGCTGGAGCTTTGTTTTGAGCTTGGAGATTAAGTCTACCTCCAGCCCATTCCTTAACTGTATTGGCCAACTCAAAAACCATTTTTTCAAGCTTATCAAGGCGTTGGTTGGCTTGCCGGTTGTTCTCCTGCTGCTCTTGCTGTTGCTGCTGCAACCACATAAGAAATTGCTGTTGCTGTTGTTGCTGAAGTTGCTCTTGCCATTGCAAAAACTGCTAATGGGGAGTTTTTTTTTTTTGGGAGTTTTTAATATTAATTACAGTGAATCATTCGGAATCTAATATGACGACTGATCCGCCCGCACTTTACCCAACCCTGCCTATGATTTTCAATGCGGATATTTAATATGAAAATCCCTAAGTCGTTTAGATCATCCGATTTTTGTATTGCCACATCACCAATAAAATTATTTTAATTCCTCATGTTGATTTCCAATAAACAAAATTCATTTAATTTCTGCAGTAAATTTCAGACTAAAATCAACTAACATTATTTAGTAAACAAACATGGCAGTTTACTAGAACTTAAAATTAATATTATATTACGGTTTTTATCTTATGGCATTGAGAAACAAATTTTATATTAGTATAAGTATTAGTATTACTTTTATATAAGTATAAGTAAGAAAAAAATGTATAATTACAGGATTAATTGATATAAATTCAAACGATTTCAGTTCTTTGTCTTATTTTCAATTCTTGTGTAAAAATGTGGAGGATCTTTACTATCTCGTCATGTGTATCTATGTATGATCTTCAAAAACCTACATAGAGTAAATCAAATGTTCATAATTGAGTATGGAAAGATCTAGATATTTAAGAGCGTAAACTATATCAAACTAGAAAAGAATGCAAATAATTGAAGAAAACGGAAATAATCATTTGGATCAGATCACGAATGGTTTAGGTATGGAAGTAAATGTAAATTAATACCGAATCACGAAGTAAATGTAATGTAATGTAAATGTAAATTGATACCGTATTACTAAATCCATATGATTATCATAACAACATGGGAAGGTCTTAATCATTGCAACTCACGTGCTTGAATTCATATATTTTTTTGTGTTTGTCCACCAGTGAAAGGCCTTCCAACGAAATCTTGGTAATTTAATTTAATTTATTAATTAAACTTTTCCATAATTTTTTTATTTTTTTTTTTTTGTTCACTTATTTAATTGGCATAATTTTCTTGAAGTTTGATGCTTTGGTTTTCACTGAAAGGTTATTATAAATGTAGGTAAGCTAATAAGTTTATAAAAAAAATTAGGAATTTAATAGAGAATCAAAATTTTACTAGTGATTCGGTGCGCTTACATTCACTTTAAGCAGTTACGTATACTTATGCTTTTACAAATATATGAATGCGCTTATAAGCGTACAGAGGCGTATTAAAATCATTTTACCAAAAGGGGTGATAATGAAAAAAAATTATAATAATTATTATAAATATTCAACTTGGATTAGCAAACTAAGCATTATATTATAATTTGTAATCGCATGAAGAGAATACTTAAATCATCACAGTTACACACTCTCTTGAACCTAACCAAAAAATAAATTCTATACACGTGATTTTTAGGTTAAGACAGAAAAAATGTATATTTTTCCATTCTTAATAATTTTCACTCATATTTTTGCCAATTTTTTTTTATGTATCTTTTTACTTTATAAAAACACGTGGGCAGAAAGAAAATTAACACTGCCTACTACACTGCAGAGCCCTCAATGTTGAATAGATTGGTTGCTTCCAGGGAAATTTCAAAAAGCAGCGAACAGGAATTTATGTATATAGAATAAGAATAAGTAATTCGCGTCTTTCTCTTGGCCCTTCTATTCAACTATTAAAGTTTGTAGGATTTTTGCTGGGCCGTAGATACAACTTAGAAACTCCTATCGCAATTACTGCGATTTCAGCTGTGTGTTAAATTTACTTCCCAGTAAATCTCTTTTGTTAAGTGTTTCGTATTTATCTGAACTGAGATGCGATGACTGCCAAAAGGAATCGATGTTACACCCTCTCGCTCCCACCCACAGCTCAATATGGCGAGCAGCCTCATATATAATTACGTATATCATTAGCTAAACCTGTCTAAAACAGATTTCTTCGTATGCGTGCGATTGTTTTTTGCATACCCCCGTGAGCGGAAGTGACACTTCCATGGACCTGTTTCATCACCTCTATTCTCATACTATCCGGTGTCCAAAGTTTCCAACTACTATTTTCCTAATTTATCTCGCCAGAATTCGCTTGTAAATGAATTTGTCTAATATCTTAATGTCTGGAAAGCGAATTGAATCCTTTAAAAGACCCAACGTGCAAGTCTTCCGGAAATATTCTTCTGACGGATTAACCAAATTATGGTCAGAATGGTCAGTTATTATTTACAATTTTTTTTTATCAGTCGCTAGGATAGTGACATGATTTCGCGAGGAAAGAGCATCTGACACGAAATGATGTATTTGTAATAACGCGTCCATCGTCCCGTGTTTCCGTTTTAAAGCGGTTGGGTTGTGTGAGATAAGATAAGTATTGGTTATGAACCACATCAGTCGGTTGGCTAAAATTTTGTGGAATAACTTAGTCATACATGATAAAAAGGATATTGGTCTAAAACTTCTTATACCGTGGTTGGGCTTATGTGGCTTGGGGATGGGAACAACCACCGCTGAGGTCCACGCGTGTGGGTATTTTCCTAGTTTTAGAATTTGATTGTAGAGTCCAACGAGCTTGTGTTTTGTATCGGCCGTAAGGTTTTTTAACATAGGGTAGGATATACTATCAAAGCCTGGTGTTTTTCTTTTTGTCTGTGCTAGTGCTGCTTCGAATTCAAGAAAAGTTATATCGGATTCCAGATGTTTTGCAGGAGGTGCAATATTGTCCGGTTGGTAGTTTAGCGCGAGTAGGGTTTGCTTTGTTGGAAATATACTCCGAAGAAAAGTTTTGATAGTGTAAAGTAGTTTGACCACTTCTCTCCTAGTGATTCTGTTATGTCTTTCGAGGATGTTAGTAGAGGAGAATTAACTTTTAAACATTTCAGTGGTGTTTTTGGTATTCCGGTTAATGATTTTATGTCGCTCAAATTTCCTTTGGGGACGATAATGGAGATATTCGAGACGTGAAATCGGAGAGAGCTGATCTCTTTGCTTGTTTGGCTTCTCCTTTAAAATGGGCTTTTGCTTTTTTGTACGCCACAAGGTTGTGTAGACTTACATTGCGTCTAAAGATTATCCAAAGAGATTGTTTATTTTCGCGAAGTTTGTTGAGTGCACTACTCCACCATGACACGTTTCTCTTCTGGAGCATTCCTTTGGTTTGTGGTATAGCTATATTTGAGGCTGCGTGAATCGCTTTGGTTAATTTGGCAACTCCTTGGTGTATGCTGCAATATGTAAAATCTTCCCTATTGGTTGATAGCTCGTTTTGAAATTTTTTCAGCTAGCACTGTCTGTTTTGTACTTAGGTATATGTGTGTTTTTCTCGGTTTTAAATTGTGTAGCCATTGTAGTGATTATCGGGAAGTGGACGCTTTCGTGTAAAAAATTATCGATCGTCCAGTGGCATCTGTGGAGGATTGACGATGAGACTGATGTAAGATCAACACAGGTAAGAGAGTTATGTGTTGAGAAGTGTGTAGCTGAGCCGTCATTAAGGAGGAGAAGATTACCTCTTTCGATGACCTTTTCGATCCTCTTTCCTCGGGAATTGGTTGTGAAAAATCCCCAGAGTGAACTCCATGAATTGAAGTCCCCACACAGCATTATCGGAGTGTTAAACGTGGATAGTGGGAGTAGTAGGTCATTTACTGACAAGTTTTGATTTGGTGGTATGTGGGTAAGTCAAGTTGATGTGTGTCTCCTAAAATGTTAGATGCCAATGGAATATATTTATGTGGGATGTTGCGTTTGAGTAACAAGCCAATTCCTTGCTTGTGTGTTGCTATAGAGTGAGTATTTTTAAAATAGCCATTGTATAGCCTAGGAAAAATAATATTGTTTTCATTGTGTGGAATATGAGACTCTTGAATACATATAACATCTGGGTTCTTATCCTTGACTAGTAGAATGAATTGTTGATAGTTATCGATATATCCATTCATGTTCCACTGTAATATTCTAATGGTCATCAAAATAGTTGTGAAAAGTTGTTATATATATACAGAGGGAGAGAGAGAGAGAGAGAGAGAGAGTCTAAAGAATAGCTTTGACTAAGAGTCATGATCCTACATAGAGTCATCTGATTAGCTGGTGTTTGGTTCGGTAGAAGTTTTGTGTGATGGGGAAGGCAAATTATATGCCGGAGATGTGGTTATTGAATTGGTTATATTTGTGATCGTTTGTGTTTTAGTTTTTGTGTTTTCGCTTTGGTTTTTATCAAAAGAAGAGGAGGCAGTTACATGGGAGTAACTCAGGGTGTTGGTGACGATTTTTTGTTGTTTGTGAATAGCTCTAGCTTCCCGAATGCTGCATTTTCTCATTGTCTTTATTTTTAATATGTCTTTCTGTTCTTGATATTTTTTCCATGTGGGTGAAGAAGCTGCGTGTTCCTCTCCACAGTTTGCACATTATGATCGAGAGCAGTTCTTTGGCAAATGAGGTGGAAGGTTGCAGTTTACGATGTTTGCAATGTTTGGCCGTGTGACCCAAAAGCTGACAGGTTTTGCAGCGCATCGAATTTGGTATATATTCGCGTACTTTCGCAGTGTTCCAGGAGATTGCAAGTTTGGGGAGTGTGTACAGGTCGAAGGTTACCAAGACAACGCCGGAGGGTTTTGGTGTACCATCGGTCATACGATTGAATTTGTACACTGTAGTAACGTTCTGGGATTTTAGTTCCTGGACGATTTCTTCTTCTGGTACATTGTTCAGGAAGGGCGCATAAACGGTACCTTTGATACCGTTTAGTGATTCATGTGGATATCAAGACAATGTCTTTGCTGAGTAGTTGAATAGCTCTATGGAGAGCAAGGCATCAGTATTCGGATATGGGTTTTACTGGGTTTTTGGCGGATAAGATGATATATTTTGGGTTCTATGCTGTGACTTCTGGCAGGTCTGGAAATTCGATGGGTAACTTTTGATATTGTCCTTTCTTTTTAGTCTTTGGGCTATCACTTAGCAGGGAAAACATATTTTCCCTACCTTTGTGTGGCCCTGGGGCCATGGTTTTGTTGATTTTTTTTCTTTAAGATTAAAGATTACGCTCACTAATTGATGAACAGATAGAAAAGGAATAGACGTGGGAGGTAAACGAGTGTTTATTTGATCGCAACGAGATTTTCACCGATTATGTCTGTTCTCGCGGAGTGCTAGACGCTGACTGTATTTTTTTCTTTTTAATTATTTGTGACACTTTGGAGTAAAAGTAAAGTTTCTTTATTTTTAATAGGGTACGCGTAATCCCTGTAAGGCCACCTTCTATTGGATTGCATTCTTTCTTTGCATGACTTTCGTCATTTCTGTCTACTTGTGTCACTCTTTGTAATAGAGCTATTTTTATATTTTTTAAATTTTTATTGCCCTTATTATGTGTATCCCGGCTTCTAAAGTAAGCCTTTGAAAAAATTGATCTTTATTAAATTTATCATTAGAATATAAATCTTTAACTGAAATTTGTGAGATAATTTGATTTCCTCTTTTGAGTAAACACTTGAAATTATTCATTTTTATTTTTATAAATTTCTTTACGTCGTTTTTGTAGATTTATTTTTCCATGCATTTTAATTCTTTCATCTGCGCAGATGTTCCTGTCTTTTTGATGATCGTGTTTGTACCATCAATATATTTCTATTTATTTGAATTAAGTCTTCTATATTTATGCGAGATAATGCATCCGCAACGTGATTGTCCTTCCCCTTGAAATATTCAACTGTGAATTGATATTCTTCTAAATCGAATCTCATTCTTGTCAGCTTTGAAGTAGGATTCTTCATTGAAAACAAATATACTAGTGGTCTATGATCTGTTTTTACTAAAAAATGCCTTCCATAGATATAGCTTCTGAAATGTATTGCTGCTAGCTCTTGTTCTGCATTTCGATGCATATGCAATTGGTAGTTGCGCACCGTTACAGTCTTGTGATAGTACCGCACCACATGCATGTTTACTTGCATCTGTGGTTATGCAAAATTCTTTGCTAAAATCAGGGTATTCCAATAATGTTAGCTTCATTAATGCCTTTTTTAGATATTGAAATGATTCTTCACATTCTTTAGTCCATTAAAATTGGACATTTTTATTAAATTAACTTTTAACTTCCGGAAGGATGCCATGGTCTGTACATTTATGCCCAAGGAATGTTACCTCGTGCATAAAGAATGAAAATTTATCTGAATTTAATTTAAGGTTTTGTTTTCTATAAAGTTCAAATATAATTGTAAGATTTTTGAACATGTGCTGTTCAAAACAGCCGATAACCACTAAATCATCCATATATACTACCCCGGCGGTTGACGTGGGTAGTATATGTAGTAGTACCCACTCGGAAAATATCCCTGTAGGTACTTACCCACTCGGAATTATCGGAGAAAACAGAAAACTATTATATTTTTCATGATTAAAATTTTACAATGCCGCGCATATGCGCGAGCAACGACAAGAGAGCAGCAGTTTTTAACTGTATATCTTATACCCACTGACTCAGATCTTCTGCCTCTTACAATGGGTCTGTTGCTCTTGTAGTCCTCTTCGCGCACTCTATTCTTATATCTCTATTGAAGAAACCGACATTACTGCATAGAAACTAGTTCTACGGAAAACGCAAGTAAAGAAAGAGGTTTCTCCCACCAATAAAGACAGTGAACACAAATCAGGTGAACAATCTCTCCCCACCATGGTCACCGAACTGAGTTCTCGCGCAACCAGTCTCTCGTCTGTGAGTGTGAGCCCCTCTCCACTCACCTTTTGTCTCTCTTAATTCCAACATTCTTCCTCTTTTTCAAGAGACTGCTTGTGTGAGAACTGAATGCGATGACCATGGCATGGTGGGGAGCGAATGATACTGTAAGCGTCTACACTGGCTTAAGCAGGCAACTTGCATTCACATTTTCAAACCTTAATCACACCAATGAAAAATTGTTATGGAGATGTAAGGTGTGGGTCATTCTATCTGTTGAGGTTCTAAATGCTTATTTTTCTTTCCATATCTATAATTTGTAACATGAAATGCATATGTATGTATAAGAAATTATTCTGAAATTCGCCAGCGTCAGTAAGTCGGCTTCTTGATTTTGTTCTGTCGCCAAGTCGTCGGAACTTCAGTAATAAACACACAAACGAACGATCTAGACGTGTTTCAGCAGTGGCTGATAATGTTCATTTATCAAGTTTAAAATAAAGTATAAGTTCTTATGAGATATCGGACACAGTGGTTTGTTATTCATCAGGGCATGTTCCAAATTATTAGATACGATATTAAACTCATTCTCTTCCTTTTCACTTTTTCTTTTTCACACACAAGCACACTGCGAGTGATTTATTTGAATGAAAGCGTGTTCATATACATACACAAGTTCAACGCGCAATTGATTTTGCTAACACCGGTTAACACCTTCTTTGATACTCGTTGCTTTGGGTGGACGCGAATAAAAAGAAAAAAATAAAGCGGTTTCTTATTCGACACAAAAGACCAAATGACGATGAAAGTAGTGGTAGAGAGCAGGAGACTGAAGAATGCTTTAGACGTATCAGTCAATGTAGTGAATCCTGTTCTGCTTTGAAAAGTGCCATTGCAAAAAACAGAAAATAGACGAAAATAAACAACCAACAACCATGGCTCCTGTTATTGGTGAGTAAAAGAACAATAATAAGTCAATGTAATTTTAAGTAGGAAGCAATTCACATATTACGTCAACCGTGTCAACAATTTACACGAAAATATGCGATTTCCGAAACTTTTGCATAAATGCAAAGTCTACCGTAATTTGGAAAAACAATTTGAATATTTTTCTTAAATTTTACATTAGTTATATCAATTTAAAGTTTGAAGCATGCTTTAACTAAAAGAATGATATCTTTATGCTCACTTTTAATATTGCTTTCACATTTTGTGGTGTTGTTGCCAACACTATTGTGACCTCTATCATTATTTGTCCACGAGCAATTTTTTTGCCCCAGTATGCGCCAGCGTGTCGTTTTTAGAAATATGCAAAAATGCAATAACTCGTCTTGTTTTAAACCTGACAATAGTGCTTTTCCACAAAATTCGAGCAAATTGTTAGGTCTCTTTTAGAATTATTTTACAAATCGGATAAGAGATCAGACTAAAATCTGCTACAACTTACAATAAATCGTTAACATTTTTAGAGCCAGATTATACGTTGAAAAAAGTACCGAAATCTTTTAAACGTTGGAAAGAAGAAAATCCATGGCTCGATTTGAATAAAAATGGCAGAGCAGTTTGTGTCATTTGCGCCGAAGGTTTTAAAAATAATTTAGTTGTACAACTTGACACGAGTGATTTGAAATCAAAAGAAACGTTGATTGAAAATGGCTATTGTAATTGAAAACACGCAGCGGAAAGGCTAAGAAACCATTCAACCAGTTCCTTGCACTTAAAATATGCAGATGCCTTAAAAAAATGCGATTCTGTGAGCATCATATAGCGCATGTCAACTGCCCAAGAAAAAGAAATGATGAATAATCGAACTGCATTGCGAAAAATCTTCACCACTCTTAGAATTTTAGGAAGGCAAGGCGATTCAAAATTATGTCTCGGCATCTCGAGTAAATTCGAAAGGCAGAATTTTATGCTGTTTTAATATATGAAACACCAGACGCCTCAAGAAAAGAACAAATTTCAATCTATCTGAGAGTTACTTCGCCCAATCTTATATCCACCAAGTATTCCATGGGATTTTATACAACAGGTAGCATCAAAACCCAAGCTTCATTTGAAATTTTGAAGGACGTCTTAAATCGTCTTCAATTACCGTTGAATAAACTCAGAGGCCAGTGCTACGATGGAGCAGCAAATGTTTCGGGCAAAATTTCAGGCTTACAGCAACGAGTACAGAAAAAAGAACCTTTATATACACTGTAATGCATATAACCTTAATCTTGCGGTCCAGGATGTAGTGGAAGATGTGCTAGAAGCAAAAAACTTTATCGGGGTTGTAAAAGAGTTAATAGCTTCGTCCGAGATTCGCCTTGCACAGTTTCAAGGACTTCAAGCTGATGGGGAGGACTCCGTAAAAAATTCACCTGCTCTCGCAGCTTACTGTCCAACCAGGTAATTATTGCTATCATACTAAACTTCTGGCAATTACATAAAAAATTTATTAATATTTTTTTCGAATTTTTCGAAGAGCTTGTTGAGGATAAAAAAGTTTACAGCACCGTGGTTGCCAAGGCTTCAGGGTTCCTAGTTTCTTTTTTTTTTTGACTGCTATGATCAAAATCTTTGATCGGATTGAAATCCTCAACAAAGAGCTGCAATCATCGAAAGATAGAAATCGTGTCAACTGTGATGAATGAGTCTCGAGATCCAAAATTCGAATCGATTTGGAAAAACAGTCGCGAATTAGCATCTAAACTTGAAATTGATGAACCAAAATTGCCAAGTAAATGTCGATTTTCAAAACAACTTGAGTAGAACATAACAGAAACCCATATTTTCAATTCCCCAAAAGATTATTATAGAAAAATATTCTGTGAGATTTTCGACCAGATGAATTTTTTTCTCAAAGAAATATTTGATTCTAACAATGCCCGATTTTTCAAATTTCTAGAATCTTTTGCAATTGGCGAATCAAAAAATACTGATGCTGTTATAAAATTTTATAGAAGAGATTTTAGCGAATTCCGTTTGACTAAAGATAGAGATTTCTTATTAGATATCATGGCTCGTGAAGGTAAAAAACCTTCAGATTTTAGCACAATTGTTAAGTTTCTCAGAGAAACGGAAAATTATCGAAAAATCGTTCCTGACTTCGTTTGTTTTCTTACATTAGTTTTGACGTTACCAGGTTCTTCATGTTCTAATGAAAGAAATTTCTCTGTTTTACGAAGAATTAAAAATTATTTAGGATCTACCATGTCTCAGGATCGACTCAATCACGTAGCTATTTTACGCTCCTATTCAAATTTAGTTGATGAGCTTGACATCGAATAATTGATGGATGAATTTATTGTTCGTCATCGAAAACGAACTTCATGTTTTGCTCTACGAAAGTAAATTATATTTAAATAAATTAAATTTAACTATTGTACTTGTTATTGTTTTAATTAATCGCTCTGAACTAATAATTTATCTGTATGAATATAAATTGTATAACATCACCCGTAAAAGCTCCTATATCTCAAACCCTCTTACTACCCACTCAAGAAAAGTGTGACGCTGGCCCTGCATATATAGAAATGCTTACGATGGTTCTAGACTAGAAATGCAAGTTGCATCATTCTCATAAATGAGTTGGGAGCTACTTTTAGATCATAGGGTAATCGCGTGAAACGATATGAGCCAGTGCTCGTAGAAAATGATGTTATATTTCTAGATTTATTTTCTAGTTCTATTTGTTGGAATCCAGACATAAGGTCCAGACACGAAAAATATTTTGCTCTTCCTAGTTGATCCAATATTTCTTCTATTCTAGGTAATGGATATTCATCTGCTAGAAGTTTTCTATTTATTTTTTTCTTTCGAATTTGGAGGTGATTTCTTAGGAACTAAAAGAAATGGGCTGCTATGCTCAGATATAGATGGTTCGACTATACCATCTTTCATTAATTTTTCTACCTGTCTATTTATTTCTGGTTTTTCTGTTTCTGCATTTCTATAGTTTTTTATATATACTGGGGTATATATACTGGGGTTTTACCCCAGGATGAATTTCCTGATTTGGTATTAATACAGTATCTTCGTTTGTCTGAAATGTGATTTTTCTTAAAACTTCCGACCTCGCTGGTAACAATATTGAATAGTCTATTTCACTGTTTAATAGTGGTACGTGTATTTGGTACTTAAGAGATTGCGGTTTTAGTATTAATTCATCATTGTGATAATCTACTATGCAATTAAATTTTCGAATGAAGTCAAGTCCCAGAATTCCGTCATATGGTACGGGAAATTCATTATGGGCTATTTGAAAGTCGTGACTGATTATGAAATAATCGAATAGTAAATCAATTCTGGCTATTCCAATTGATTTTATTGTTCCCTGACAAATTCCTGTTATGTTTGCTTTGAAATTTTTATTTATTTTAGAATTGATATGGTAGCTCCAGTATCTACTAGTAAAGTTAATGGTTTATTATTTTTTTGATTGTGTACTTTTATTATGTTTCTGAGATTTAGATTTATTATAAAGACTTTTGGTATTAATTGCTCAAGGGGGTTTGGGTGTTTTCCGAGGTACTTTGTGTAACTCGTACCTAAGTGATTTAGCTTGTTCTAGGGTATAACCGTTTTCGATATATGCTCCCTATAGAGACTTCGCTAATTTTCCAATTTCCTGGGTATAAACGCTAGGTGTCTTATTTTTTTTGCGTCAAATTTAATAATCTTGCAGATAAATTGTCGACCGACTCACCTTTAACGTTAGCATTGATTCTGTTGATTATTTGTACAACTGTATTCCCATTGCTTATTATGTTTCTAGCTGGTCCTTTTAATTTTGTTTTTATTAAAGACACAGGTAATAGTTCATGTGCACCCTGTATTGATTTTATAATCTCCAATGCATTCAGAAAACTGCGTAAGTTTTCAGCTTTACCGTTGAAATCCGGTATAATCCTTGATGCGGCATTTATAAACTTAAAATTGGTTTGCGCCATGATTACTAGTTTTTGTTCCACTACACTCAAAGTTGAATCTGAATCTGATTCTATTGTTTCGGGTAGTTTTATTACTGCAGGTATTTTTAAGTCTTGTATATCCTTTTCTTTTATTTCTGGGCCGATGCTGCTTTCCGAATCATATTCCTCTGAGGAATCTATACTTTCCTTATGTTTATCAGTTTCTACTGCCAAAGGGGTATTTAAGATAGTTGGTATTGATATATCTAAATTACACCTCCTTTGGACTGATACTAAATTCGATCGAAATTTAATCAATAATTTAGACTATTGTTATGTATAAGTATTCTCGTCTCATTAAAATATTCAACTAATAGCTTCGCGCTTATGCTAATAGTTTCCTTAAGAATATTACTATTTTGCGAGATACATTTATGTGACTTCTTGAATGTTTCCTTATTTCCTGCAATGTGGCATGTATTAATTGCCACTCCATTTCTTTTATACATTTTTTTGCTTATTTTCTGTTGACCTCATAATGCTTTGTTAATCTTGGTTAGTATTTTGTTTAAACTTTTACTTTTTATTGTTCATATTCATTACACTATACATTTAGTTAGAAAATTGTACTCTTTTTATTTTATATCTTATTAAGGTTATTTCCCTTGCTTAGGTATTTCTTTTTTAAGTACGTATTGAACTTTGTAAATTTGGAAAAGTAAAGTAGGGGACATTAATACAACTTCTATTATCAATAATATAGTTAAAGTTGTTAGACCTTGCGTCTCTACTTCTACTTTATTAATGACATTAGCAGTGGAGTCCCCTGTCGTAGTATCTATTAGACCCATTTTTGGGGGTGGTATATATAATATGTATTTAGTATTTGTGAACTGTTGTTTACTAATTTTGTTGTGACATTGTGCGAACTTGGAAGCTCTGACGGTTCACTGTTTCCGTGGTGTGGCTTGATGCGCCAGACGGTGGCGGTGCTGGCTGCACAGGTGAATGTAGTGGTTTGTCGCAGTCTTTCGGGCACTTCGTCTCCAGCTTCGGTATCCCTTTAAATTTTGGTGGAGATTTTATTAATTTGGTTTTAGAAATGTTTTGTATTACAGGGTAGGGTGATGTGTGCGCAGCTGGTTTTTGACTTTTCCGAACTGCTAATTGCTTTTTTATATGTTCAACTTCGGCATGTATTTTTACCGAGTTGTTTCAATTTAATAAATTTTTGCTGTTGATCAATTTTAGCAGTTCGAAATTAAAACAAATTTTTTTCCCCGATTGTTCCTATGACAGCTATAGCATATAGTCGACCGATTCTGATAAAACTTGAAAAATATATTTATTTTTATATATAATTGTCAAATAACAAATTTCGTGACAATTGCTTCAAAAACACCGAAGTTATTGATCAAAAACTATATTTTTGACTGATCGTTCCTATGGGAGCTATTTGATATAGTCGACCGATTCTGATAAAACTTGGTATATGTGTTGAGGATTATATAAAACTCATAAACACCAAATTTAGTGACATTCGATTGAAAACCAACAGAGTTATTGATGTTAAACCCTATTCTTGGCCGATCGTTCCTATGGCAGCTATATGATATAGTCATCTGATCGGGATGATTCCGAGATATACAATGCCTGCAGCAAAAAGAAGCCTAGGTGCGAAATTTCAGTTCTGTAGCTCCAAGGGTCTCGGAGGAGATTGCGTTGATCCAGACAGACGGACAGACGGACATGGCTATATCAACTCAGCTCATCATGCTGATCAAGAATATATATACTTTATATAGTCGGAGATGCTTCCTTCTATGCGTTGCAAACTTCTGACCAAAATTAATATACACTTTTGCAAGTGTATAATTAACGAAAAGATAAAATAGAAAGTCATTCATGAATGAATGACAACAAAATTAGTAAACAACAGTTCACAAATACTAAATACATATTATATATACCACCCCCAAAAATGGGTCTAATAGATACTACGACAGGGGACTCCACTGCTAATGTCATTAATAAAATAATTTTCCAAATTTACAAAGTGTTCAATACGTACTTAAAAAAGAAATACCTAAGCAAGGGAAATAACCTTAATAAGATATAAAATAAAAAGAGTACAATTTTCTAACTAAATGTATAGTGTAATGAATATGAACAATAAAAAGTAAAAGTTTAAACAAAATACTAACCAAGATTAACAAAGCATTATGAGGTCAACAGAAAATAAGCAAAAAAATGAATAAAAGATATGGAGTGGCAATTAATACATGCCACATTGCAGGAAATAAGGAAACATTCAAGAAGTCACATAAATGTATCTCGCAAAACCTGCAGTAATAAAACTACCCGAAACAATAGAATCAGATTCAGATTCAACTTTGAGTGTAGTGGAACAAAAACTAGTAATCATGGCGCAAACCAATTTTAAGTTTATAAATGCCGCATCAAGGATTATACCGGATTTCAACGGTAAAGCTGAAAACTTACGTAGTTTTCTGAATGCATTGGAGATTATAAAATCAATACAGGGTGCACATGAACTATTACCTGTGTCTTTAATAAAAACAAAATTAAAAGGACCAGCTAGAAACATAATAAGCAATGGGAATACAGTTGTACAAATAATCAACAGAATCAATGCTAACGTTAAAGGTGAGTCGGTCGACAATTTATCTGCAAGATTATTAAATTTGACGCAAAAAAAATAAGACACCTAGCGTTTATACCCAGGAAATTGGAAAATTAGCGAAGTCTCTATAGGGAGCATATATCGAAAACGGTTATACCCTAGAACAAGCTAAATCACTTAGGTACGAGTTACACAAAGTACCTCGGAAAACACCCAAACCCCCTTGAGCAATTAATACCAAAAGTCTTTATAATAAATCTAAATCTCAGAAACATAATAAAAGTACACAATCAAAAAAATAATAAACCATTAACTTTACTAGTAGATACTGGAGCTACCATATCAATTCTAAAATAAATAAAAATTTCAAAGCAAACATAACAGGAATTTGTCAGGGAACAATAAAATCAATTGGAATAGCCAGAATTGATTTACTATTCGATTATTTCATAATCAGTCACGACTTTCAAATAGCCCATAATGAATTTCCCGTACCATATGACGGAATTCTGGGACTTGACTTCATTCGAAAATTTAATTGCATAGTAGATTATCACAATGATGAATTAATACTAAAACCGCAATCTCTTAAGTACCAAATACACGTACCACTATTAAACAGTGAAATAGACTATTCAATATTGTTACCAGCGAGGTCGGAAGTTTTAAGAAAAATCACATTTCAGACAAACGAAGATACTGTATTAATACCAAATCAGGAAATTCATCCTGGGGTAAAACCCCAGTATATATACCCCAGTATATATAAAAAACTATAGAAATGCAGAAACAGAAAAACCAGAAATAAATAGACAGGTAGAAAAATTAATGAAAGATGGTATAGTCGAACCATCTATATCTGAGCATAGCAGCCCATTTCTTTTAGTTCCTAAGAAATCACCTCCAAATTCGAAAGAAAAAAAATAAATAGAAAACTTCTAGCAGATGAATATCCATTACCTAGAATAGAAGAAATATTGGATCAACTAGGAAGAGCAAAATATTTTTCGTGTCTGGACCTTATGTCTGGATTCCAACAAATAGAACTAGAAAATAAATCTAGAAATATAACATCATTTTCTACGAGCACTGGCTCATATCGTTTCACGCGATTACCCTATGATCTAAAAGTAGCTCCCAACTCATTTATGAGAATGATGCAACTTGCATTTCTAGTCTAGAACCATCGTAAGCATTTCTATATATGCAGGGCCAGCGTCACACTTTTCTTGAGTGGGTAGTAAGAGGGTTTGAGATATAGGAGCTTTTACGGGTGATGTTATACAATTTATATTCATACAGATAAATTATTAGTTCAGAGCGATTAATTAAAACAATAACAAGTACAATAGTTAAATTTAATTTATTTAAATATAATTTACTTTCGTAGAGCAAAACATGAAGTTCGTTTTCGATGACGAACAATAAATTCATCCATCAATTATTCGATGTCAAGCTCATCAACTAAATTTGAATAGGAGCGTAAAATAGCTACGTGATTGAGTCGATCCTGAGACATGGTAGATCCTAAATAATTTTTAATTCTTCGTAAAACAGAGAAATTTCTTTCATTAGAACATGAAGAACCTGGTAACGTCAAAACTAATGTAAGAAAACAAACGAAGTCAGGAACGATTTTTCGATAATTTTCCGTTTCTCTGAGAAACTTAACAATTGTGCTAAAATCTGAAGGTTTTTTACCTTCACGAGCCATGATATCTAATAAGAAATCTCTATCTTTAGTCAAACGGAATTCGCTAAAATCTCTTCTATAAAATTTTATAACAGCATCAGTATTTTTTGATTCGCCAATTGCAAAAGATTCTAGAAATTTGAAAAATCGGGCATTGTTAGAATCAAATATTTCTTTGAGAAAAAATTCATCTGGTCGAAAATCTCACAGAATATTTTTCTATAATAATCTTTTGGGGAATTGAAAATATGGGTTTCTGTTATGTTCTACTCAAGTTGTTTTGAAAATCGACATTTACTTGGCAATTTTGGTTCATCAATTTCAAGTTTAGATGCTAATTCGCGACTGTTTTTCCAAATCGATTCGAATTTTGGATCTCGAGACTCATTCATCACAGTTGACACGATTTCTATCTTTCGATGATTGCAGCTCTTTGTTGAGGATTTCAATCCGATCAAAGATTTTGATCATAGCAGTCAAAAAAAAAAAGAAACTAGGAACCCTGAAGCCTTGGCAACCACGGTGCTGTAAACTTTTTTATCCTCAACAAGCTCTTCGAAAAATTCGAAAAAAATATTAATAAATTTTTTATGTAATTGCCAGAAGTTTAGTATGATAGCAATAATTACCTGGTTGGACAGTAAGCTGCGAGAGCAGGTGAATTTTTTACGGAGTCCTCCCCATCAGCTTGAAGTCCTTGAAACTGTGCAAGGCGAATCTCGGACGAAGCTATTAACTCTTTTACAACCCCGATAAAGTTTTTTGCTTCTAGCACATCTTCCACTACATCCTGGACCGCAAGATTAAGGTTATATGCATTACAGTGTATATAAAGGTTCTTTTTTCTGTACTCGTTGCTGTAAGCCTGAAATTTTGCCCGAAACATTTGCTGCTCCATCGTAGCACTGGCCTCTGAGTTTATTCAACGGTAATTGAAGACGATTTAAGACGTCCTTCAAAATTTCAAATGAAGCTTGGGTTTTGATGCTACCTGTTGTATAAAATCCCATGGAATACTTGGTGGATATAAGATTGGGCGAAGTAACTCTCAGATAGATTGAAATTTGTTCTTTTCTTGAGGCGTCTGGTGTTTCATATATTAAAACAGCATAAAATTCTGCCTTTCGAATTTACTCGAGATGCCGAGACATAATTTTGAATCGCCTTGCCTTCCTAAAATTCTAAGAGTGGTGAAGATTTTTCGCAATGCAGTTCGATTATTCATCATTTCTTTTTCTTGGGCAGTTGACATGCGCTATATGATGCTCACAGAATCGCATTTTTTTAAGGCATCTGCATATTTTAAGTGCAAGGAACTGGTTGAATGGTTTCTTAGCCTTTCCGCTGCGTGTTTTCAATTACAATAGCCATTTTCAATCAACGTTTCTTTTGATTTCAAATCACTCGTGTCAAGTTGTACAACTAAATTATTTTTAAAACCTTCGGCGCAAATGACACAAACTGCTCTGCCATTTTTATTCAAATCGAGCCATGGATTTTCTTCTTTCCAACGTTTAAAAGATTTCGGTACTTTTTTCAACGTATAATCTGGCTCTAAAAATGTTAACGATTTATTGTAAGTTGTAGCAGATTTTAGTCTGATCTCTTATCCGATTTGTAAAATAATTCTAAAAGAGACCTAACAATTTGCTCGAATTTTGTGGAAAAGCACTATTGTCAGGTTTAAAACAAGACGAGTTATTGCATTTTTGCATATTTCTAAAAACGACACGCTGGCGCATACTGGGGCAAAAAAATTGCTCGTGGACAAATAATGATAGAGGTCACAATAGTGTTGGCAACAACACCACAAAATGTGAAAGCAATATTAAAAGTGAGCATAAAGATATCATTCTTTTAGTTAAAGCATGCTTCAAACTTTAAATTGATATAACTAATGTAAAATTTAAGAAAAATATTCAAATTGTTTTTCCAAATTACGGTAGACTTTGCATTTATGCAAAAGTTTCGGAAATCGCATATTTTCGTGTAAATTGTTGACACGGTTGACGTAATATGTGAATTGCTTCCTACTTAAAATTACATTGACTTATTATTGTTCTTTTACTCACCAATAACAGGAGCCATGGTTGTTGGTTGTTTATTTTCGTCTATTTTCTGTTTTTTGCAATGGCACTTTTCAAAGCAGAAGAGGATTCACTACATTGACTGATACGTCTAAAGCATTCTTCAGTCTCCTGCTCTCTACCACTACTTTCATCGTCATTTGGTCTTTTGTGTCGAATAAGAAACCGCTTTATTTTTTTCTTTTTATTCGCGTCCACCCAAAGCAACGAGTATCAAAGAAGGTGTTAACCGGTGTTAGCAAAATCAATTGCGCGTTGAACTTGTGTATGTATATGAACACGCTTTCATTCAAATAAATCACTCGCAGTGTGCTTGTGTGTGAAAAAGAAAAAGTGAAAAGGAAGAGAATGAGTTTAATATCGTATCTAATAATTTGGAACATGCCCTGATGAATAACAAACCACTGTGTCCGATATCTCATAAGAACTTATACTTTATTTTAAACTTGATAAATGAACTTTATCAGCCACTGCTGAAACACGTCTAGATCGTTCGTTTGTGTGTTTATTACTGAAGTTCCGACGACTTAGTGACAGAACAAAATCAAGAAGCCGACTTACTGACGCCGGCGAATTTCACAATAATTTCTTATACATACATATGCAGATAGATATTTGTTTAAGAATTAAATGACCACGTATAATTATGTCAATTCAAATTGGATTTAGAACACTGTAATTCTCTAATTCTCTTTGTTCGACATTTGTTTGTGAACGCTATTTCTGCATTCCACCTTTTCTCCAAGCCGCGTGATGTTGAGCTTCGGAAAGAGGGAAGCAGGCAATGTAAAATGATGGTTCGCCGACAAATCGTATGCATAGTTAAAAACACTTACTCTTTGGCAGCTTAGTAGAATAGACGTGATAACCTTTGTAACGTTCTTAACCACAATAAATATAATTCCAACCGACAAAAGATTAATACAGTCCACTTATTCGTAACCATATAAAATTTTGGTCCTTCAAGCCGGCGTCAGATTTCGGTCGATTCTATGAGGAACCAGACTATGTGGACCCTAATGTTGATTTGGATCAAATTGAGGAGAAATATTACCAAACATATGAGAAACTCATGGAGGCTACTAGCGAGTTACGGAGAATTGACAATAACACAACTATGGATTCAAATAACCCCTTGTTAAATACGTTTGAAGAAATGGGATGCAAAGAAGAACTACGATTTGAAAGAATCACTATCCCAACGTTTACGGGTAATTATGAAGATTGATGTCAATTCAGTGATTTATTCAAAGGCTCGGTGGGAAGCAAGCAAAGTTTGAGTAAGAGTCAAAAGTTTCATTAATGCATTACAACTTGTGAAACATATAACGGTTACCAACGATAATTATGATAAAGCAATGGAAAAGTTGGAACAACGGTATAATAAGAAACCGCTAATCGTCCGTTCTTTCATTACAAACTTCTTAAATTTGCCTACTGCTGTCGAGTCGACTGTACATAATTTAAGAAAATTGGTGGATGGAGCAGATGAAGTTTGTTATACATATTTTACTTTTGAAGCTGGATATCGACACACGTCAAATATGGGCAGAACATAGTAATTCAAAAACCGAAGAAATGACTATTAATAACTTTTTAGAATTTCTTACAAATCGATGTGATGCATTGGAAACATGCCAATCCACCAGTTCAACTACAAATTCGACGCCGAACAATGGTACACCACACCACTGTGCAAAGATCAGCTGATACGAATTGCTCGTATTGCAATGAATGTCATTTTATTGCTGCTTGCACAAAATTCAAAGAACTTAACTTAAAATCCCGCAAAGCATTTGTTAGCAAAATGAGATTGTGCTTTAATTGCCTTGGTCAAAAGCATCGGGTCAAAGATTGTAAGTCAACGTTTAATTGTCGCTTATGCAAAGCGAGACACCACTCATTGATACATGTAGAGCCAACAAATATTTCGAATCTACAAAGAGATACAACACAGAGGACAACTCGAAATGAAGCATCATTTAGTCCTAGACTAGAGGAGTTTGCGCCTGCCGTTGTTAACCATCATTCGTCGGAGATCAGTCCAACCATAAATTCGCAAGCTCTACTACCCACGGTTTTGGCTAACGTGATCGACGCATGGGGAAATAAGACTAGCTGTCGAATACTACTCGACACAGGGTCATCAGTCACATTGGTGACGGAAGCATTTATTCAAAGAATTGGTGTTTCAGGTCTTGCTGCTAATAGTGCTGGAGTCACTAGAGGACGCGCCAAGATACAACTATACTCGAGAACCACTTCGAACTCTGTTGAAGTCTCTGCGCTCATCATGAGTGTACTAACGTCATCGATTCCTGCGCAAACAATAAACACGAGTTCAATAATTTGGAAGCAAATTTGTCAGATGCAGCTGGTAGATCCTTCATTTAGTCGCCCGAATGGTATCGATGTGATACTCGGTTCAAATCAACTATGGAATCTCTACACAGGAGAAATCAAAACATTTGGTAAAGAAAATCCTGTTGCAATTAATACAAAATTCGGTTGGGTCATTGCAGGTCCATTTATCGCTGACAATGATGCCGTAATGCCAGTTTTTTCTTATCATGCTCATGAAGACCTTGACACTCTGGTTCGGTCTTTGTTGGAGATGGAAAATGTTCAACCATCCAAGGCTACTATTGAAGCAAGTGATCCAGTGGAACAGCATTTTCTTCGCACTCATACTCGCACGGAGGATGGAATATACATGGTGAAGTTCCCGTTCAAAGAGGGAGCTCCACCAATAGGATCAACATTGCCATAGGCTATAAGGCGATTTGATTCACTGGAAAAACAATTTCGAAAACAACCAGATCTAAAACAACAATATTTGGAATTTATAGAAGACTATCTATATAAAGGACATATGGAACAACTTTCACTTACGCAAATAGACGAAAATATTTACACTTCTGTTTATTTACCTCACCACGCTGTATTAAAACCAGGCAGCTCGACTACAAAGTGTCGTGTTGTATTTGATGGCTCAGGAAAGGATGGAACGGGTGTCTCACTGAATGATCGTTTACACATAGGTCCGCCCATACAACGTGACCTTCTTGGAGTTTGTTTACGATTTCGTCAGCATCTCTATGTGCTTTGTGCTGACATCGAAAAGATGTTTCGAAGAATTCTACTGTCTCCTGAACACACCAATTATCAACCCATTATATGGCGCAAGGAGGAGAGCACACCTTATCAACACTTCCGACTTTTGACAGTTACTTATGGATTATCCCCATCACCTTTCCTAGCACTCCGTGTATTGAAACAACTCGCTGATGATTACAAATACAAATACCCAGTAGCTTCAAACGCTTTGTCAAGAAATGCATATGTTGATGACATTCCTACAGGATGCGATTCTGTTGATGATCTTTTGACACTCAAAGACGAGCTAATTCAATTGTTAAACGAAGCTAAATTTAGTTTGCACAAGTGGAGTAATGTTTCGCAGTTTGAAACATTACTACAAACCTTGCCGACTGATATTTGTGAACATAACTCTTTCAACGAAGCATCAACACTAGTATAGATTCTAGGTCTTCAATGGAATCCTGGCAACGATGATTTGAGCGTTAATTTCAACATCATTAAAGAAGCACATGTGCCAACTAAACGCACATTGTTATCGGATCTTGCAAAATTATATGATCCCCTTGGACTTTATGCACCAATTACAGTAATGATTAAAATTCTTCTTCAGGAAAGCTGGATTAGTTCGGTGAAATGGGAGGAACCTTTCCCGGATGAATTACACTGTCGATGGCGATTAATTCGAGATGAGCTTTCTACATTTGAGAGTTATTGTGTGCCCCGATATATTGCAATGCCATATACGGAAATCGAATTACATGGATTTGCGGACGCGTCTATACAAGCTTATGGAGCTGTCGTGTATAGCCGAGTTAAGGTTGGAGACAAATACAACGTAACGCTAGTCGCGTCTCGAACACGAGTCGCACCAATCAGGCCGATTTCGATTCCTCGATTAGAGCTCAATGCGGCACATTTGCTGAGTAAACTGCTTTCAATTATAAAACAAGCATTAACAATTACTATTTCTAGCATTTCTTGTTGGACAGACTCGGAAATAGTTCTACATTGGCTATCAGCGCCGCCTCGTACATGGAATACATTTCTGTGCAATAGGACGGCTGAGATTTTGGAAGAATACCCACGCAGCTGCTGGCAACACGTACAATCTGAGCATAATCCTGCTGACTGCATTTCCCGAGGAATGCTACCTTCAAAACTTGCATTACATCAATTGTGGTGGACTGGACCGAGTTGGCTGTCAAGTCCTAACTCAACATGGCCACTAGTCAAACCAAAATTCATGAAGCCAATAGAATCCATCAATGCATTTGAGAAGAGATCTACACCACAGGTCACCCTACATACTTCTGAAGAAGAAGATTGGTTTGATAAGTTGGCAAAGAAGATCTCAGAGTGGACTCGACTATTGAGAGTTCTGTGTTATTGCTATCGTTTTGTAAATCAGTTACGTCAGACCAGGATTGAATTATCACAGAATCAACCGCAAAAAGGACATATCACAGCGATGGAAATTCGACACGCGCATAATCAACTTATTAAATATATTCAACGTATATTCTTTTGCAAGGACTATGAAGCTCTTAGAAATAAACGGACCTTGTCGATTAAATCGAGGCTTATTCGATTAACTCCGTTCTTGGATGAGGATGGACTAATGCGCGTTGGAGGACGTATTGATCATTCATCTTTAAGCTACAATGCCAAACATCCGATCATCATTCCAAAACAATCACCTATTGCAACTCTATTAGTTCGACATCAACACACAAAAAGTCTTCATGCTGGAATAGATGGGACATTCAACAGCATAAGGCAACAGTATTGGATTTTAGGCGCTCGGAATATTGTGCGTAAGGTTGTATTCAGATGCAAGCCGTGTTTTATGCAGAGACGAGCTACCAGTTCACAGATAATGTCAAATTTACCGATACCAAGGGTGCAACCTCTTCGATGTTTTCTACATACAGGACTAGATTATGCTGGACCTATCGCTATCAAGAAATCTACAGGAAGAACACCAAAGTTTGGAAAGGCATGGTTCGCAGTATTCGTTTGCCTATCAACAAAAGCAATTCACTTAGAGCTTGTAAGTGATCTGACATCAACAGCATTTATCGCAGCGTTGGAACGGTTTTGGTCACGCCGAGGACCAATTACTGACTTATATTCTGATAATGGGACCACGTTTCGAGGTGCTCATAAGGAACTTAACGAGATGAGACAACTGGTAATAAGGCAAAGCCAAGACAAGGAATTGGCAGATTTTGTCGCGGGCCGCGGCATACAATGGCATTTCATACCCCCATTTGCACCGCATTTCGGCGGTATGTGGGAGTCATGCGTAAGATCAATAAAATTACACCTTCGACGAGTCGTTGGTGCCCATGTTCTAACATTTGAAGAATATTCCACAGTTTTAGCCCAGATAGAAGGTATTCTCAACTCTAGACCATTGTGTTCATCAAGTGATACTAGTTTGGACCCTCTCACGCCATCACACTTTTTGGTGGGTGAATCGCACACGTCTATACCCCAGCCTTCATTGTTGGAGGTAGACATTAATCGACTGCAGCGATGGAAACAGTTGCAACCCATGGTACAAGGGTTTTAGAAGCGATGGCATATGGAATATCTGACCACTCTTCAACCAGGAATAAGTGGCAGCGCGAAAACGTAAATCTTCAACCAGGGACATTAGTCGTTATCAAAGACCCACAGATGCCGTCATCCAAGTGGATGTTAGGCCGGATAACTGAAGATCATCCTGGACAGGACGAGATGGTCAGAGTCGTCAGCATTCAGACTGCTCGTGGAATAGTCAAGCGGTCAATTACTAAAGTGTCCATTCTACCCTTATTCTGAACAGTCGTTCAGGGGGGGCGGTATGTTTAAGAATTAAATGACCACGTATAATTAAGTCAATTCAAATTGGTTTTAGAACACTGTAATTCTCTAATTCTCTTTGTTCGACATTTGTTTGTGAACGCTATTTCTGCATTCCACCTTTTCTCCAAGCCGCGTGATGTTGAGCTTCGGAAAGAGTGAAGCAGACAATGTAAAATGATGGTTCACCGACAAATCGTATGCATAGTTAAAAACACTTACTCTTTGGCAGCTTAGTAGAATAGACGTGATAACCTTTGTAACGTTCTTAACCACAATAAATATAGTTCTAACCGACAAAAGATTAATACAGTCCACTCATTCGTAAACAATATTATAGATATAAAGAAAAACAAGCATTTGGTTCCTCAACATCCCGACCTCCCCTGAAATACTGTTTCCGAAAATGGCAGAGGAGCAATCCTTGTGATCGGGCGGGTGATCGTACCATTGATTGTTTGAAACTGAACTGCTCGGATAAGACCATCATCTCCTGGAAACACCTGAGTTACTCGTCCAAGGTGCCAAGCCGATGGAGGTGCGTTTGACTCCTTTATTAATACCACGCTTCCAAGTGGTATGTTTGGTACCTTAAAGTACCATTTTGGTCGCTGCTGTAACGATGTCAAACGCCAACGCTTCCAGAATCCTTGAAGCATAGCTTGAATATGCTGCTGTTAGTAGCTTAGTCTATTAGCTGGAAGTTCGATATAACTTCCCTCTGGTACCGCAGTATACGTTCGGCTGATCAAGAAATGCGCTGGTGAAAGAAAAGCGATCTCGGTGTCTGAAGTTGCACATAATGGTCGAGAATTGACGACCGCTTCTATCTGTGCCAGAAGTGTGTGCATCTGCTCATAGGTAATGATCGTGCTGCCGATAACTCGTCGTAAATGTAGTTTGACGGAGCGTACTGCTGACTCCCACTTTCTACCCCAGTGTGGCGAATATGGTTGAATGAAATTCCATTTGATTCCCTGTTCTGCAAGAGTTGAAACAATGTTGTTATGCTTTTCAGAAATGTGAAGATGTGACATTTCATCCAATGTGCGCTTCGCACCAACAAAGTTGCGACCATTGTCGCTGTACATTTCTAAGCATTTTCCACGGCGAGCCATAAATCGTTTTATGACGCTTAAAAGGTGTCTGTGTTCAGATCAGTTGCCAACTCCAGGTGGATTGCGGAAATCACCATGCAAACAAACAGACAAATGTAAACCTTTCCCTTACGAGGGTTTCGGCCCCTACGGGTTTTAAGAACAGTCGGTCCAGCGTAATCGCATCCAGTATGTTCAAATGGAAAGGCTTGTCGGACACGAACAGCAGGCAAGTTGGCCATGAATTGGTTTGCAGTGTGGTGTCGCTTCCTGCAGCAGTTCAGGCATTGATGGGTCATTCGTCGCAATAGATTTCGGACGCCGAATATCCAGTATTTTTGGCGAATGATCACAAACATTGCTCAAACTCCAGGATGAAGGTTGATGCGATGTTCGTGCTCTAGCAGCAGGTCAACGAACCGATGGTGTTTCGGTAAAACAATCGGATGTTTAGCATCAGCAGGCAAGTCCGATTTCTTCAAACGTCCTCCCACATGAATAAGACCATCATCGTCGATAAATGGATCCAGCTTGCGTAACTTTGATCGTCGTTCCAATGGTTGCATCTGCAGCAGCAGCTGTCGGTCAACATGGAAATGATTTTGAACTTGGCGAACACAAAGTTTCTTTGCATTACTGATTTCATTGTTAGAGCCCCCAAAAGGCCTGATTTAGTTGATTATATTCAAATTGTTTTTCCAAATTATGGTAGATTTTGCATTTATGCAAAAGTTTCGGAAATCGCAGATTTTCTTGTAAATTGTTGACACGGTTGACGTAATATGTGAATGTCTCCTGCTCTCTACCACTACTTTCATCGTCATTTGGTCTTTTGTGTCGAATAAGAAACCGCTTTATTTTTTTCTTTTTATTCGCGTCCACCCAAAGCAACGAGTATCAAAGAAGGTGTTAACCGGTGTTAGCAAAATCAATTGCGCGTTGAACTTGTGTATGTATATGAACACGCTTTCATTCAAATAAATCACTCGCAGTGTGCTTGTGTGTGAAAAAGAAAAAGTGAAAAGGAAGAGAATGAGTTTAATATCGTATCTAATAATTTGGAACATGCCCTGATGAATAACAAACCACTGTGTCCGATATCTCATAAGAACTTATACTTTATTTTAAACTTGATAAATGAACTTTATCAGCCACTGCTGAAACACGTCTAGATCGTTCGTTTGTGTGTTTATTACTGAAGTTCCGACGACTTGGCGACAGAACAAAATCAAGAAGCCGACTTACTGACGCTGGCGAATTTCAGAATAATTTCTTATACATACATATGCATTTCATGTTACAAATTATAGATATGGAAAGAAAAATAAGCATTTAGAACCTCAACAGATAGAATGACCCACACCTTACATCTCCATAACAATTTTTCATTGGTGTGATTAAGGTTTGATTTGTGTTCACTGTCTCTTTCTTTACTTTCGTTTTCCGTAGAACTAGTTTCTGTGCAGTAATGTCGGTTTCTTCCATAGAGATATAAGAATAGTGTGCGCGAAGAGCACTACAAGAGCGACAGACCCATTGTAAGAGGCAGAAGATCTGAGTCAGTGGGTATAAGATATACAGTTAAAAACTGCTGCTCTCTTGTCGTTGCTCGCGCATATGCGCGGCATTGTAAAATTTTAATCATGAAAAATATTATAGTTTTCTGTTTTCTCCGATAATTCCGAGTGGGTAAGTACCTACAGGGATATTTTCCGAGTGGGTACTACTACATTATCTCGCATAAATATAGAAGACTTAATTCAAATAAATAGAAATATATTGATGGTACAAACACGATCATCAAAAAGACAGGAACATCTGCGCAGATGAAAGATTTAAAATGCATGGAAAAATAAGTCTACAAAAACGTTTGCAATAGCGACGTAAAGAAATTTATAAAAATAAAAATGAATAATTTCAAGTGTTTACTCAAAAGAGGAAATCAAATTATCTCACAAATTTCAGTTAAAGATTTATATTCTAATGATAAATTTAATAAAGATCAATTTTTTCAAAGGCTTATTTTAGAAGCCGGGATACACATAATAAGGGCAATAAAAATTTAAAAAATATAAAAATAGCTCTATTACAAAGAGTGACACAAGTAGACAGAAATGACGAAAGTCATGCAAAGAAAGAATGCAATCCAATAGAAGGTGGCCTTACAGGGATTACGCGTACCCTATTAAAAATAAAGAAACTTTACTTTTACTCCAAAGTGTCACAAATAATTAAAAAGAAAAAAATACAGTCAGCGTCTAGCACTCCGCGAGAACAGACATAATCGGTGAAAATCTCGTTGCGATCAAATAAACACTCGTTTATCTCCCACGTCTATTCCTTTTCTATCTGTTCATCAATTAGTGAGCGTAATCTTTAATCTTAAAGAAAAAAAATCAACAAAACCATGGCCCCAGGGCCACACAAAGGTAGGGAAAATATGTTTTCCCTGCTAAGTGATAGCCCAAAGACTAAAAAGAAAGGACAATATCAAAAGTTACCCATCGAATTTCCAGACCTGCCAGAAGTCACAGCATAGAACCCAAAATATATCATCTTATCCGCCAAAAACCCAGTAAAACCCATATCCGAATACTGATGCCTTGCTCTCCATAGAGCTATTCAACTACTCAGCAAAGACATTGTCTTGATATCCACATGAATCACTAAACGGTATCAAAGGTACCGTTTATGCGCCCTTCCTGAACAATGTACCAGAAGAAGAAATCGTCCAGGAACTAAAATCCCAGAACGTTACTACAGTGTACAAATTCAATCGTATGACCGATGGTACACCAAAACCCTCCGGCGTTGTCTTGGTAACCTTCGACCTGTACACACTCCCCAAACTTGCAATCTCCTGGAACACTGCGAAAGTACGCGAATATATACCAAATTCGATGCGCTGCAAAACCTGTCAGCTTTTGGGTCACACGGCCAAACATTGCAAACATCGTAAACTGCAACCTTCCACCTCATTTGCCAAAGAACTGCTCTCGATCATAATGTGCAAACTGTGGAGAGGAACACGCAGCTTCTTCACCCACATGGAAAAAATATCAAGAACAGAAAGACATATTAAAAATAAAGACAATGAGAAAATGCAGCATTCGGGAAGCTAGAGCTATTCACAAACAACAAAAAATCGTCACCAACACCCTGAGTTACTCCCATGTAACTGCCTCCTCTTCTTTTGATAAAAACCAAAGCGAAAACACAAAAACTAAAACACAAACGATCACAAATATAACCAATTCAATAACCACATCTCCGGCATATAATTTGCCTTCCCCATCACACAAAACTTCTACCGAACCAAACACCAGCTAATCAGATGACTCTATGTAGGATCATGACTCTTAGTCAAAGCTATTCTTTAGACTCTCTCTCTCTCTCTCTCTCTCTCCCTCTGTATATATATAACAACTTTTCACAACTATTTTGATGACCATTAGAATATTACAGTGGAACATGAATGGATATATCGATAACTATCAACAATTCATTCTACTAGTCAAGGATAAGAACCCAGATGTTATATGTATTCAAGAGTCTCATATTCCACACAATGAAAACAATATTATTTTTCCTAGGCTATACAATGGCTATTTTAAAAATACTCACTCTATAGCAACACACAAGCAAGGAATTGGCTTGTTACTCAAACGCAACATCCCACATAAATATATTCCATTGGCATCTAACATTTTAGGAGACACACATCAACTTGACTTAACCACATACCACCAAATCAAAACTTGTCAGTAAATGACCTACTACTCCCACTATCCACGTTTAACACTCCGATAATGCTGTGTGGGGACTTCAATTCATGGAGTTCACTCTGGGGATTTTTCACAACCAATTCCCGAGGAAAGAGGATCGAAAAGGTCATCGAAAGAGGTAATCTTCTCCTCCTTAATGACGGCTCAGCTACACACTTCTCAACACATAACTCTCTTACCTGTGTTGATCTTACATCAGTCTCATCGTCAATCCTCCACAGATGCCACTGGACGATCGATAATTTTTTACACGAAAGCGTCCACTTCCCGATAATCACTACAATGGCTACACAATTTAAAACCGAGAAAAACACACATATACCTAAGTACGAAACAGACAGTGCTAGCTGAAAAAATTTCAAAACGAGCTATCAACCAATAGGGAAGATTTTACATATTGCAGCATACACCAAGGAGTTGCCAAATTAACCAAAGCGATTCACGCAGCCTCAAATATAGCTATACCACAAACCAAAGGAATGCTCCAGAAGAGAAACGTGTCATGGTGGAGTAGTGCACTCAACAAACTTCGCGAAAATAAACAATCTCTTTGGATAATCTTTAGACGCAATGTAAGTCTACACAACCTTGTGGCGTACAAAAAAGCAAAAGATCAGCTCTCTTCGATTTCACGTCTCGAATATCTTCATCATCGTCCCCAAAGAAAATTTGGAGCGACATAAAAACATTAACCGGAATACCAAAACACCACTGAAAAAAAAAACTACCAACCGGACAATATTGCACCTCCTGCAAAACATCTGGAATCCGATATAATTTTTCTTGAATTCGAAGCAGCACTAGCACAAACAAAAGGAAACACACCAGGCTTTGATCGTATATCCTACCCTATGTTGAAAAACCTTACGGCCGATACAAAACACAAGCTCGTTGGACTCTACAATCAAATTCTAAAACTAGGAAAATACACATAAGCCTAACCACGATATAAGCAGTTTTAGACCAATATCCCTTTTACCATGTATGAGTAAGTTATTCGAGAAAATTTTAGCCAACCGACTGATGTGGTTCATAACCAATACTTATCTTATCTCACACAACCAAACGGCTTTTAAACGAACACGGGACGATGGACGCGTTATTACAAATACATCATTTTGTGTCAGATGCTCTTTCCTCGCGAAATCATGTCACTATCCTAGCGACTGATTTTAAAATGCATTTGATCGCGTAGGGGTTCAAACGATTCTACACCAACTAAAGCTGTGGAGGGTTGGACCTAAAGTCTTTAATGCAGTAAAGGCCTTCATGGCCCACCGATCATTCCGAGTGCGGGTAAACTCTATCAAAATCGTACCAGTTATTTAATGGCATACCACAAGGCTCCCCACTTTCAGTAATTTTGATTATAATCACGTTTGATAAACTGAACTCGATTGTACTACAACATAAAAAACTACATGTATCTATCTATGCTGACGACGCAATAATCTATACCAAAATAAAAGACGTAAACATGGTAGAAACTACCTTTCTAGAAGTTCTAGAAGATATTCACAATTGAGGAAACTTATCGGGTGCCTTGCTGTCAATTGAAAAATGCAAATTATTGCACATTTGCCGCAAGCATCACTGCCCAGCTCACAACTTAACATTTAATAATATAAATATAGAAACTGTAGATAACTTGAGAATACTAGGAATAATATTTGATAAAAAATTTAACTTTAGGCAGCACTGTACAGCTTTAAGAACTAATCTCTAATCTAGACTAAACATAATCAAATTCCTTTGTTCAGAATTTTCCCATATACACTTAAACGTTCTTATTAATATTACCAGAGCACTGATTCTCTCCAAGTTGGATTACGGTCTCCCAATTTATGGTTGGAGCGTAAAAGCCAACATAAAGAAAGTCCAAGTTCCATATCATAGCGGTGTTAGTCGCAGTATAAATGCATTCCCTACATCACCTATCAGATGTATCCTAGCAGAGGCAGGACTTCCATCGTTGAACGATATATTGTTTGAAGCCACTGCAAAACTTATACCAAAACTTTGCACAACAACAAACGCACTGTTGAACAAAAGCTTCGTAAAGGTAAGCAAGGCCCAACGCAAATAAAAAGTCTTATCCACCATACGCCGATGCGCCAATTTTCGAAAAGAAATAAACGTAGAACTACCGAATAGCAGAACTACCGAATAGTCATCAAGGAATAGAGGGGAACGAAAATGCCGACACAGCAGCAGATGCAGCAACTCGGTTCCCACACTTTCTATTCACACCCTCTGCTGAAAAAGACTTTAAGCATTATATATCGCAATATATTGATGATAAGAAAACTGCAAACTGGACAACCTTTGACCATCAATGTACCGTCGCGAATGAAAGAGGAGTAGCAACCACCTATCCAACCAATACTCTGAAACATAAAGGGTCTATTTTCATACGCCTCCGAATCGGACATACCTCAATGACCCACGGACATCTGCTTACCGGAGAACCCCCAATACGTGCACATGCGGTGACCGACTTACTACTAGGCACATCCTAAACCAATGCCTCAACTTGGCGAGAATCAGAATAAATATATTTAATCACCATCAACCAACAGATATCTTAAAAGTTGTTAGCAAAAAGAATATAAATCTCATTAATGAATTTGTAAAACAAGCCAGAATTATAAACCAAATTTAAGACTAGAATACAATTAATAAAACATGCGTCGAAGGCCATAGCAGCTTGTACGCCATAAATTATATTACGCATATTTTATATTGTAACTAATAGTAATAAATAAAAAAGTATTTCCAATTCTTGGAGCTCTTAATAACAGCGGATATTTTCCATTGCCAGAATAACGGCCAAGCATTCTAGTACCGTAATGCCATAATTGCGTTGTGCATGACTTAACTTCTTTGACATTCCTCATTATTCTCGGATAACTGCACTAATACAGCACCTATACCGAAATCACTAGCATCACAATGCACATAAAACTTTTCTGAAAATCAGGGTTTTGTAACACTGGTGCAGTCGTTAATACAGTTTTTAACTGGTTCATAGCTTCTTCTGCCTCAGGTGTCTAGACAAATTTTCTTTTTGAGGATAATAATTCCGTTCTCTTCCGTAAGCTCTGAGAAATTTTGAACAAATCTTCCACACCACCCGCATACATCAAGGAATCTACGAACTTGTTTCAGATTCTTAGGCTTAGGCCAATTTAAAACACACGAAATTTTTGTGGGGTCTGTGCAGATTCCTCCACTGCCAATGACATATTCAAGATAATATACTCTAGTAACACAGAAATGAATTTTCGCAATGTTTAAAGTGATATTTGCCTTCTGGAACTGTTCAAATAACCGAATCAAAATGGAGAGGTGTGATGAAAAATCTTCGGAGACAATGACAAGGTCATCCAAGTAACCAAAAACACAATAACGTAGATTAGGTGGAATGACCTGGTCCATTAGTCTGCACGTACTCGAAGCAGCATAAGAAGAATTATGTGAAATGTTATGAGAGGACAACTGCACAGGTACTTCTGTGTATTTCGCTGGTGTATTCTCATTATGTGGTATCAAGTTGGTGATAGCTTGTTCTATCATATTCTGAATAGCAGTATAATCGAGGGTGCTAGTATTATTTTTTGGTGCACGAGTAGGACGACCTCTTCTTTGTCGATTATTCGGTCTTGCTGAGGCAGCTGCTCCTCTTGTTGTGATCTAATGTCTGCAATTGTAGCCTACTGTATAATGGTGCTATTTACTCGCCAGCTGGAGCTGGTACTAATCTCATGGTTTTGGCAAGATTTCTTGTAACAGGTCTTTTGGCAACTTGACTTGTAGGCGGTCCCTGATCAAGTGTAGGCTGTGGAGTTGCGAACACGTCCACAATAATTAATTTCAAATTTACATCCTCTAGGCTTTGAGCACAGCTTGAGCATTCCCTAAGCGATGCTAAATCTTTGTCCAAACAATCCTTATGAAATACATGACCACGTGGTGTCATTAAACATGGCTACAGTAACATTTATTGGGTGAAGATATTGTTGCAGTATCTTGTGGACTGTGTTCTAAATGCATTATGTAATACTTCGTTATAGAAAATTTCTTTAATATGATGTTTGATGGCAATAACAAAAAACCAGATAATCGAAAAATACTGATTCACCGTATTAATATTAATTAGAAGTGGTAAAAAATCTGGTCTATTGCATTTATTAAATAGTACAAGTAGTAACAATTATGCACTAAGGCAAGACTTAATTCTTCCTCCTCAATTTTTGTTAATAGTCTAATTCTTAAAAGTTTATCCAAATCACAGTATCCGATCGAAGCCAACTACGCACATAATCAACTTTATGTTGAACAACATCTTAACCAAACTAAAAATGATAACTTAAGGTTAAAGTAACTTTACGAAAAACAAAACGAGCTATTATTGTTAGAGAATGTTTCCGGTAACGGATATTAAAGTGCTACCAACTTTCTATGTCCTTCGACTTTGCCAAATTAACCAGATTCAAGTGAAAAATCTACACTCGCTCTACAACTTACTATAGCTTTACGGGAATTGAATAACTTATACTCAAAGATTTCAACGTAAACTTAGAAAAGTCTTTAATTTTACAATAGTTTGCCTGAATAATGTGGGTATGTGAACCCTAACTACACTTTAGAGATTTTCAAAACAAAACTATGTCATGAGAAGCGTTAGTGGCCCCATTGTTGGGCGTCATATTTCTATTGTAATGTGTAGCATTAGTGGCCCCACGTTTGGGCGCCAAAATTATTGTAATGTATATTTTTGCTATTGGCTCCGCATCTGGGTGCCAAAATTATTGTAATGATTCGTGAGTGTACGAATCGGTGGCGAACGATGGTAATGTTTAAGTCGCTCTTTGAGTCAGGAATGCCTAGTGTGGCGGGACCCTCTGGAACCGTAGCTCTTTCGGTGTGAGATGGGTTTTTGCAGGAATCCTGTCTTTACATTAACAAAATTTAATTTAAGGATCCCTTCTGAAACTAACCGGAAATAAACACAGTCAACTGAATCTAATAATAGCACAGTCAAAAGAAAGCAGGAAAATTATTTTAAGCTTAGGGAGTTGTTTATATTAATTACAGTGAATCATGCGGAATCAAAGATGACGACTGATCCGCCCGCTCTTTACCCAACCTATGATTTTCATTTCATTTTTCACATCGCCAATCAAATTATTTTAATTAATTCTTTATGTTGATTTCCAATAAACAAAATTCATTTAATTTGTGCAGTAAATTTCAGGCTTAAATCAACTAACATTATTTAGTAAACAAACATGGCAGTTTACTAGAACTTAAAGTTAATATTATATTAGGATTATTAGCTTATGTCATTGGGAAGAGAATGCTTAAGAAACAAGTATAATTACTGGATTTATTGATATAAATTCACATAATTTTATATATATATAACTAAGAGAGTGTTTAAGAGCATATCAAACTAGAAAAGAAAGCAAATAATAGAAGTAAACGGAGATAATCATTTCTTTGTGTTTGTCCAGCGGTGAAAGGCCTTCCAACGATGTCTTGGTGCATTTGCGCACTGGACGCCTCACAACGTCAGCAACAAATAATGTAGCAGCTTGGTTGATGATTAAGCTCGATTATTCCGGTGTTGCTTTCAGTTGTAGGGGATTCTCGCTGCATTGGATCGTGGTTCGCATGTCCCGTAGAAACTCCGTGCCCATTATGGTATGGTAATCCATAACGTCTGGTAAAATCGGCAAAGGTATCTTTACCATTTGGAAACCCAACCAGATCTCTGTTTCGATAGCTTGGGTAATTTCCTTACGGGATCCGTCAGCTAGCGTAATCGCAGTGCATACTTGTATCCTCAGAGGTTCCCACTTGTTGCGCCAGAGATCCGCTGATGAAGCTCCTTGTGGCCCCTGTATCGAGAGTTGCACTGATTTCTCGTCCTTTGATTCTCAGCAGCGCTAAGAGACGACCTTTTGCAAATTTAAGATGTCTTAGTTGACAGTTGGTAAATGTTGGGATTGCTAGGTTGGATGTTTCTCTGTGAAGTGGAGGATTTTGAAATGCCATCTTCCAACTTTTCGAAGTATGCAGGGGGTAAGAAAATTATAGAAATCCTCGTTTAAAGGTTGCTCAATAGACATCTAATAGATCCGTTGTTTGCCACCATCCTTCTGCGCGTCTAGAGAATAGAATAGACATCATCCTTGGAAGTACTTCTGGATTGTGTCTCCACTGGAGTCTCCACTTTCTCTAAAAAGTAGAGAGGGTCTGCCGAGCCATCGAAGTTAATAGTTCATTTGGATACTTTCTCCTCTATACTAGAGTGATTAGAGTTGTCAGCAATTCGTTGAGGTAGAGCATCCGTTGCCGGCGATCGAATTGTCTGGGGTACCTCGAGTGCTACTTTAGTATTGCTTGAAGGCAATGCTGGGATGGGTAAACTTCTTCCTTCACTATCCTGAATCCTGGATGCCTCCGACTCAGTTAAGTAATTCGATAGTGTAAAGATCGTGAGCGTGGCTTGATGTCCAAAACTTTGCGCTGGTCGTCGCTAGCCTCTAATTCGACTGCGCATCTCTTCGACCGTACCACCAGGATTTAATCCAAATTCGGCAAAAATGTTTCTAACTCGGCTTTGCGCCGATAAGAGATCCATTTTACTCCCATATTTATTGAATTCCTGTAGTAAACACAGCTGGAAACTAAAGGTTAATTGAAAGGACAATAACTCTGAATGTCTAAGGGATCTGTCGATAGGATTTCACTGCTGCACGTATGTGTATACTTATAGATGGCACTGCAGTACACAGTTGTTGTCTTGGTTCACTGTTGAGAGAGTTTCATGCTGGTTCGTATCCACTGCTTGGCTTGGAATATCGGTGTTGGTTCTAGATGAGCTTATTGCTGATTGATCTCTCCTACTGGGCTTTAACTATCGTTATTAATAATTCCGAATATCGTTTTCAATCGGGGTTATATGGTAGTCGATATCTTTTATTAGTTCTGGTTCACAGCTATGTTTGGCATGTCCTGACTAGTCACTACCGGCTGATGTTCACTGCTGGTCTTGGAATGTCTAGCTTAGTCCTGGTTCACAGCTGTGTTTGGCATGTCCTGCCTAGTCCTGGTTCACTGCTAGCTGATGCTCACTATTGGGCTTGAAATGTCCAGCTTTGTCCTGGTTCACTGCTGACTGATGTTCACTGATGGGCTTGGAATGTCTAGCTTAGTCCTGGTTCACTGCTGTGCTTGTCTGCTTAGAGTTGACTCTCTGAATCCTGATTCACTGTTGATATCCTGTGAGATGTTCACTGCTTGGGTGCTTAGAGTAGACTCCCCTCTCTCACCGCTGGATTCCTACTTCTATTCGTAACGAACCGGCCTTGCTCTGCCGCCGGTGGGCTATCTGCTGCGTTAGTTTGCGATACTTTTTCTTATTATCACCGTAATGACCAAGTTCTCTGTACTTGGTTCTATCGTTGATTTAACTAAACTAAATATTTGTAGAAGATTCTACCGTTTACTCTATCGAAACTCTGCTGTGGTGATTAGCTATGTCGATGATTCTGTAGTTGGTTCTATCGTTGAACTTGGGCAGTGGTTTTATATGTATATATTTTTTTATACATGGTAGACGGGAAGCACAAAACGTACACACTGACACAATCTGAACGTGATCTATTTTATGGTGGGGCTTTACTCCACACAGGTGAAATCCTCAAGTTCTTAAAATTTTTTGTTTCTTGGAATTATTTATTCAGTTATTCAGCCGGGGTACAACTCTCAGTCTACCCATGGCCATTATTTAGCAGAACAATTTATAAAGAAATGCCGGGACCTGAATATTTGATTGAGAAAGGCATAATAAGAGATATAATGATTTTTATGCCTAATTGTAATGATCACGCCAATATGGTCAAGGAGGATATTAGTAACATAAAGGGGAATAAGATACATAAAAGTGGGAGTGGAAAAGACATGGGAACCTGGAACTGTGCCTTATCAATATACGTCAGTCCTGGGTTTCTATTATGTATTACGTCCTACGAATCCTTATCAAGTCAAGTAGGGATTCACCCGGACCTTGACTTAACAAGCATACATGCATTTAGGACTAGTATCATAGACTACTGACCCAGGAATCCTTTCTAAATCAAGTAGCGACCTTGATTTAATAAGAGATATCTCGATAGTGAGTCGTAAGACACGGAATTTCAAAATCTGGAAAATGTAGCCACGTGGTTTTATTTCTTGTTAGCCAGTACTTTGCTATTGGTTCTGAGAGTGGTTTTAGAATTAAAATGGGCCGTCTGCAGTTAGTACACAGTCTAAAGCTTTCTCTGAAGTGAGCTGCGATCACTGTCAAAAAAATCTATTATAATCGATGTGACGTCCTCTATGCCAAAAATTACATCGCCTTAAATAGCATGCGACAATTTGTCTTATTCGCGCCCAATTAGCGATTCGAAAGAAAAAAATTACGTAGTTCGACCATTACACTGTTTATACAAAAACAATTATGTTGAGGCCAGAGCAATTTGAGGGGCAGAGAAGAGTCCACGCTCCCTCTTTATTATGATAAGAGAGCCACGATATAACAAACATATGAACTTCACTTCAAAATGACTTGTTGATAATTAGATAGCAGCCGGATATTCGGAAGCACAACAAGGCCCAATATTGTAAGTGGTATTATAACCCACAACAGAAATCACGTCTTACTCAGTGAAGTGATATATTGATATATAAAACAATATATCATGGGTCAAACATACAAACAAACATTTAAGTGACATATCAAACATGAACATACATTGGTTCGTTGTATCAACTCGAACACGCCAACGAACATTCGGTATGTTGTCGAACCTGGTCGTACTTTGCAAAAAGAATATTTATATCCAAAATCTTCAGGCTATATAATAACAAACAAATTGTACACAAGAACATACATATGCTAAATAAACAAAATAATTACAAAGCATGGCCGCGGGGGAATCCGTTGGGATGAGGGGGTTTGAGAAGTATTGGGAGTAAATCAGGTGATTAAATATGCGGCGGCGGGAAGTACAAAGTAAAACATGGGAAAGGTTGTAAAAAGGTATTATTTATATATTATTATTGTTACTAATGTGTCTACTGTTATTATATTATTATTATACCTGGGTGAGGTTGTTTATTTATTAAGATAGGGGAATTGTTGCGATAATTGAATATACATATTTTCTGTATTTAGTTAGTAATTATATTATTAGGTGATTGCGATTAATTATTTCAAGAGAGTGAAAGTTTTTGTTAACAAGTAGGAATAAGGGTGGTGGCAGCCAGAGAAAGCCCGACCGGCAGAAGGGCATACATATTGACATTTATGTGTATGGGTGACCTGAAAAGTGATCATATGGAAGAAAGAATGGCGTTTGGCGTCAGTGGCTGGGCGGGCAGCAATATATAAAGCTGCAGCTCCCATAAAGGGCAATTTCACCATGCATAGCAATAGGCGAGCTATGCTGCAGGGTCCGCAGTAAAGGTCGACACAAAGAAGAAAGCGAAAGAAAGTTTTGGAGGAATGGCACAAGCGAAAGGAAAAGAACTGGCTGCGGCGTAGCTTGTCACCACGCATCGTGATTGAGCCAAGACGCCTATAAATACGCAGGGCTAAGACTACAGAAGTATCTAGTGTGCGAAAAGAAGCAAAGTATTGTTCGAAGCAAAGCCAAATCAAGACTAGGAGTTATTCCTAGCATATATAGAGAAGACTAGGAGTACTCCTAGCATAGATAGGGAAGACCCAGAGGATTTCTGGCATAGTGGGGTAAGACTAGGAGTAGTCCTAGCAAATATTAAGACAATAGCAGCGTGTGACCAGTTAGGGCCCGCAACAAACACCTTTAACTGCCCACAAGAGTATACAGCATACGGTACCGTGCCGGTAGCGTGCCAGACACACCCGATCACAAGTCCATCATCGCCCGAAAGCTGCCATGGCACTCAAGAAATTACACTTAAATAAACAGAGACTTTAATATCATAATCAAGGAAAAGAGTTTCCTTATTTTCACCAGCGCACAATATTAATTTCTTGTGTCGTGCCCCGTCTCCTGAAATCCGGCTCTGCGTTACAACTGCGTTACAACCAGCGGCCAGCGTGCTTTACTGGTAAAAGAGGATAACAATTCTTTCTTCATTTTAATGTTTCTGGATTGGCAAAAAAAATCTACAAGATGACAAAGTTATCGGTACACTACATGAAGAGAAGGACCTGATAAAGAGAAGCGGTACGTGTGGAATCACATTGGCAGGAATAGTAGAACAGATCAGGAAACACTTCGGAGATCAAGAGCAGCAAGCGTGGGTCAACTCACGCCATTAGGGGACATAGTAAAGTTGATAATACCAACGCTAGCGCCACCCAAATGAGGATGCGTTTGCGCACTGGACGCCTCACAACGTCAGCAACAAATAATGTAGCAGCTTGGTTGATGATTAAGCTCGATTATTCCGGTGTTGCTTTCAGTTGTAGGGGATTCTCGCTGCATTGGATCGTGGTTCGCATGTCCCGTAGAAACTCCGTGCCCATTATGGTATGGTAATCCATAACGTCTGGTAAAATCGGCAAAGGTATCTTTACCATTTGGAAACCCAACCAGATCTCTGTTTCGATAGCTTGGGTAATTTCCTTACGGGATCCGTCAGCTAGCGTAATCGCAGTGCATACTTGTATCCTCAGAGGTTCCCACTTGTTGCGCCAGAGATCCGCTGATGAAGCTCCTTGTGGCCCCTGTATCGAGAGTTGCACTGATTTCTCGTCCTTTGATTCTCAGCAGCGCTAAGAGACGACCTTTTGCAAATCTAAGATGTCTTAGTTGACAGTTGGTAAATATTGGGATTGTTAGGTTGGATGTTTCTCTGTGAAGTGGAGGATTTTGATAAGCCCGGTGAGTTTTCGCTTCTAATGGTTTCATAGTTGACAATGAAACGGGTCAGTTCCGTCAAATTTTGTAAATCCCTTCGGCGAGTATATAACTGGTACTCTGGATGTAAGTTGTCGTAAATGCGTTCCAGTTCTTGCTGGCTAGAGTAGTTGGCTCTTCTCATCATAAGTCGCAGGTCCAGCAGGTATTATTTGAAAGGTTTTCCAGGAAGTTGTCTACGTGTGCAAATGCCATCTTCCAACTTTTCGAAGTATCCAGGGGGTAAGAAAATTATAGAAATCCTCGTTTAAAGGTTGCTCAAGAGACATCTAATAGATCCGTTGTTTGCCACCATCCATCTGCGCGTCCAGAGAATAGAATAGACATCATCCTTGGAAGTACTTCTGGATTGAGTCTCCACTGGAGTCTCCACTTTCTCTAAAAAGTAGAGAGGGTCTGCCGAGCCATCGAAGGTAATAGTTCATTTGGATACTTTCTCCTCTATACTAGAGTGATTAAAGTTGTCAGCAATTCGTTGAGGTAGAGCATCCGCTGCCGGCGATCGAAGTGTCTGGGGTACCTCGAGTGCAACTTTAGTATTGCTTGAAGGCAATGCTGGGATGGGTAAACTTCTTCCTTCACTATCCTGAATCCTGGATGCCTCCGACTCAGTTAAGTAATTCGATAGTGTAAAGATCGTGAGCGTGGCTTGATGTCCAAAACTTTGCGCTGGTCGTCGCTAGCCTCTAATTCGACTGCGCATCTCTTCGACCGTACCACCAGGATTTAATCCAAATTCGGCAAAAATGTTTCTAACTCGGCTTTGCGCCGATAAGAGATCCATTTTACTCCCATATTTATTGAATTCCTGTAGTAAACACAGCTGGAAACTAAAGGTTAATTGAAAGGACAATAACTCTGAATGTCTAAGGGATCTGTCGATAGGATTTCACTGCTGCACGTATGTGTATACTTATAGATGGCACTGCAGTACACAGTTGTTGTCTTGGTTCACTGTTGAGAGAGTTTCATGCTGGTTCGTATCCACTGCTTGGCTTGGAATATCGGTGTTGGTTCTAGATGAGCTTATTGCTGATTGATCTCTCCTACTGGGCTTCAACTATCGTTATTAATAATTCCGAATATCGTTTTCAATCGGGGTTATATGGTAGTCGATATCTTTTATTAGTTCTGGTTCACAGCTATGTTTGGCATGTCCTGACTAGTCACTACCGGCTGATGTTCACTGCTGGTCTTGGAATGTCTATTGACATTATTTAAGACAACATTAGTGGGACCGGCATACATTCAATATTGCATTAACATTTGACTGTCAAAAAAATTTGTTCATGTTGGATCCCACACAATTTGTTAATCGCTCAAGGAAAGGCTCGTGTCAATTGGTCGAAGAATATGCTCAAAAAATACGATCGCGGTGCTTCGAAACACGTCTATGACATTGTGACAGTATGAATCGTGAATTCACACGTATAAGCCCGAAAGTAAACAGCAGTCGACTGTGTGGGTGTTTCAAGATGAGCCAAATCCAGCAAAAGTTGTGGACGCACGAAGCACTTCCAAGCAAATGGTCGTCTGTTTTTCGGAAAAACTGGACATGTCGCAATCGTCCCACTAGAACAACGCAGAACAGTCAATTCTGAGTGGTACACAACCATTCGTTTGCCAATTGCCTTCCAAGAAATTAGAAAAACCAACCGCCGAAGACGGATCTGTACATCGGCTCAAACATTTGCATTTTTGAGCACCCAAAACATCGAATTAATAGGTCATCCGCCGTATAGTTCTGCTAGCCACAAATCACGTGCCTTTGATTGCATCGCCTTCTGTAAATACAAGCTCCACCATACCATTCCTGTCATAGTTTTTCTTGTGTTTTTCCTGGGCTTCTTGAATTTGTTAACTATCTTATTGACGTATCTTGTTGCCTTTTAAGTCGAAATCATTAGTCATTCCCTCTTCTGGATTTGTGGCACGAATATTTATTTTTTGTTGCCGAAACATGCTGAATACTATTTTCTTTCACTTAGTCTTTGACGTGACAGCTACTCCTCTGTCGCTGACAATACGGTTTGGACGCCCGAAGACAATTGACCCCTCTTCTACTTTTTTTAAGACCTCCTCGCCTCCAGTGTTCTTTGCAATGAAAAGGACCATACAAATTTAGTAAATACATCGATAAATTTATACGGCTTTGAAGTAGCATACATAGGTCCTAAATGGTCTACATGAACTGTGTGAAGTGGTTTATCTAATTTTTCAATGCACAATAGCTGACTTTGTTTGCCAAGCTTCTCTACTCGAAGTCGAAATCGCAACCTTTTTCTCTACTTGGATTGTTGTCTGGTATAAATGTTGTATTTCCACCCTTAATTTAAGCCTATAGGAACTAAAGCCTAAAAATGTAGTAATCAGCTGCTTTGAGAAATGCGATAGTTTGGAGTGTGTTATGCCGCTTATGTTACAGTGTGCCATGATCCATAAAAGTGAGATTTTGTTTTTCTTAGTGCATATTTTTCGAATAGTAGTATAAAAACTGCTACCGGTTGGGGTTTGTTTTTTTTTTTTTTTGGGTGTTGAAGCTTGCGAAGAGTCGATGATTCTTTTTTATGTGAAGAGTAAGTATTGCCGTACTTAACTTAGTATTCGATTATATAAGCGGCCACTTCGTGTGCCACTTTTACCGATTCCCACATAATATTACCCCACATAATATTACCCACGAAATATTACTTTGTGCTTATTTGCGATACCCCTTTCACTATCTAGCTCATCAAGGAAAGTCTCTTCACGTAATTCTCGTAAGTCAGGGATTTGATTCAACCTCATTTCAAAACCAGTTAAAAGTCTAAAAGGCGAAACTTTGGTGCTCCTAGGAGGGGTATTATTTATCATCTGCTGTATAGGATCAACATGTTTGTACCAACTGCAAGGATTTTCGTGCCACAACTTGGTCAACATTGATATTACGATTTTGTGAATGAGCTCTACTTGCCCGTTGCCGCGAGGGCCTCCTGTAGCTATCATCAAATGTCGTATGCTTTGCTCCTCACAATATTCCCTAAATTGATTGGAAACAAATGCTGCACCTCTATCAGATATAATTCGCCTTGGATTACCGAACACCGATGCCTGTCGTTTTAGCCGATCTACATCCGCTTCTGCTCCCGTATTTCTTGTTGGATAAAGCCATACAAATTTTGAGAAAGCGTCAACTACCACTAGAATATAGTTACAACTTTTACTAGTTTGGTCTATCGGACCGACATGATCTACGAGATATGTACCAAGTGGCTTGTCTTGTAAGGACTGTGCTCTACAACGTTTATTACTGCTCGTATTCAATCGTCATTTACAAACACAAGTAAATCAACCAATGATGTAGCGTATCCTCAAGCATAAAACAAGATACTCGACTCAGAGCGTCAACATGTCTCATCTTCGTACCACTTCTGTGCTCAATTACATAATCAAAATCCTGTAGGAGAATCGCCCAATTCTCCACTTTTTCAAAGCTTCTACTATCGCTATGTACTACTATCTACTATCGCTTCTACTGTGTGCACTTCGGTTTGAGCCTTGGGATTATACAACCGCAAAACTGGAGCATTAACTAAGGCTATTTTCAATTTTCTAAATGCGCTAAGTTGGTCTTCCTTTAACTCGAACTTTACATCCTTCCGAAGCAGATCGGAAAGTGGCTTAACTAACAACGCATACGACTCTATAAATCTTCTAAAATAAGAATTAGGTCCAAGAAAACGCTGTAAACTCTTTCGATCATGTGGTATGGGAAAATTCTCGACAGCTGAAGTCTTAGCAGTCGATGGTTTTATTGTTCCATTTTCTACAATATAACCCAAAAAATCAACTTTCCTCATAAGAACACTTGCTCCATTTTATTTGCAACCCATATTCTGCCGCTCTTTCTAGCACACGTTTTAGCTTGACTACACCTCCATTTATGTCCTTGGAGGGAATAATAAGGTCATCCACTGTACCGTCCTGCACCAAATCTATCAAAATAGCGTGAATAAACCGAGTAAATACCGTTGGTGAGTTTGATATACCAAACGGAATAAATATAAATTCAAACTGACCATAACGAGTTATGAACGATGTATATTTTATCGAGCTAGTTTCAACTGGGACATGGAAAAATCCATTGGCAAGATCGACAGTTGTAAAAATATCATGGCCCTGCAGCCTTTCTATCACGTCATCTAACAGCGGCATTGGAAAGTTATCCCTGAGGATTTTTGCATTTAAACGCCTATAGTCACAGCATAGCCTTTTGCTACCATCTTTTTTGGAAACAAGGACAACAGGAGATGCGTAATCTGATGTACTAGGTTGAATAATTTTTCCTTCAAGCCATTGTTTAATTTGAGCCTCAACAACCTCTTTGTCAGTAAATGATATGCGCCTTGGTTGTTCAAAAACTGGATACTCGTCATTCAATAAGATTTTCATTTCCACTTGGCTTTTATTTTTTGCTTCTGGCAGATAACCGTTGATAAGTGCTCTAATAGTTTCAACAACTGGTTTAGCTAAGTGGGACAAATCAACCTCAACTTCCTGTATTTCAGCGAGTAGACACAACATTTCAAACTCGTCTAATGTATCTGACCCCTTTGGAACTTTAGGGTAGAAATGTGCAGAATTTTTTGACACAGCTATATCATCATACTCCAAAATAGTATTTCCAATAATTGTTGAGTGGTGTGTCATGTCATTTTTACTTCCGACATGAAAAGGGACTTTCGAAACATTATCATCGGCTATAATTTCAGCTGCAAACATTCCTAGTGTCTTCAACTGACTATCACAAATTCCAGTTAAACAATGCTTTTCATTCTGCAACTCAATATCTCCAAGTTCTGCCACACCATCGTCTCTAATCAGACAAAGATCACATCAACTAACGCCGGGAAAGAAACATTATTGCAGCTAATGTCCTTAAAAATAAGTCTTCTAGTGAAGTTTGACACAGCATTGGCCTGTTCGTCTTTCTTAACTCAACTGCTTTATGCCCTGGCTGACTACACTTGAAAGACTTAATCAGTTTTTTGCAAGCATTACCTAAATGGGACGGATCTCCGCGTTTAAAACACATTCTCTGCTGCACTCTGCTGGAACCTGAACTTTTTCCGTTATTTTCCACTTGAGCTTTTGCCGTAAAAGGTGCTTGATGGCGGCCCCTACGGATTTTCTCGTACAATTACTGAACTTTCTTAGCTTGGTAAAGATTGCTTTTGTTACTTCCTAAATCTGGAATTCCTTCGATGAAATATTCAATCAAACTTCTTTCATCCAAATTCATGGCTTTCCCAATTTCCATTAAGCTATACAGGTACTCATGATAATCCTTATTATGGCGTTTGCGTCTATTCTTTAGCATTCGATGAACCTCGATTGAACAAACCCGATTTTTTAAACTCCGACAACAGCAATGACTTTAGAGACATCCAATCGCTAATACCACTTTGACTTCGCACAAATATTTTAGCAGCTCCTTTCAACAATTGTTTGGCGTTAATGAATTTATGAAGCCCATTCCACTGCACTGCTGCAGCACTATCTTCAAATTCTTCTATCCACTGCTCAACTGATGGCTGACCTGAGCCATTAAACTGCGAGTGCGAATCCTCTATGTCACGCAAAGTAAAGGTTGACCGTACCGTTCCTATTTCCTGTACTGACACAGCATCACTAAAACTGTGTCTCAATACTTCTTCTTCGTCAGCCTGCAATCCAAAATGGACTGGTAGGCGATCCTGCAAAGTTTGCTTCCTGCCTACCAATGACAAGCTCAATGCTGGCAACTATTCTTTTAATTTGCTAACAGTTAAAGCTAATATCTCTACTCTATTCATTTTGCTCGTTGTTGCTCGTGCTTTACAATGCTGAAAATTAAAATAATAATAAATGTTATTAGCTCAAATATAAACTTAATTACTATTATAAATTCAAAATTTTGTTCCAAACAGCAAAAAATGTTAATTTTCAGTTGGCAATACTGAAATTATTTCGCAATTACCCCGCTCTGTTAACAATTGCCAACTACAATATCCAAAAATCCAATTAACCTATGTTATGTTAAATTTTCCAATTCAAATCTATTATGTTACTTAACAGTTTCCAATTCGCATTATTTCATACGTTATCTTTGCGTTACGTTACTTCTAGAAGTTTCGCGTTCTATTTAAATTTAACGATTTCAAATGTTACGCAAAACAAAACTCAACCAACTTATGCCACTTGCATAAAACTGCTTCAAATCTTGACGTCACGGACATAAATGCTTCCAACGACGATTGAAGAATTTTCGCTATCCAGTCTCTGCCGCGAATAACTATCGAAATTTGCGCAATACAGCCTTTACCACGCAATTTCACAATTGTAGAGATGCTCTCGTGCTTCGCAGCCCAAATGCCAAGACGCTCAGCAACTGATGATTCAAGATGTAGCGATGCTCTCGTGCTTCACAGCCCAAATGCCAACACGCACAGCAACCGATGATTCAAGATGTAGCGATGCTCTCGTGCTTCACAGCCGAAATGCCAACACGACTAGCAACCAACCACTCCCCACGAAAATCTGTATGAATATTTGCGCTATACAGCCTCTGTCACGCAAATACACAATCGTCACACTGCTTTCGTGCTTCACAGCTCAAATGTCAACTCCCTCAACAGTCTCGCTCTAATTAGCACCATTATGTCGCCGCGGTCTCAGACGCGTCAATTTCACAATTGTGCGCAACACGCTTACATTAAAATTTTAACGAATTTAAAGCAATGCTAAAGTTTAGCCAATGTTTTTCACTTGTCCTTTAATCGCTTTTAATTCGGTTATACACATATTATTTCACAACTTTCTGCATCTATCCCACTTCTGACACCAAAAATTTGTGGGATGTGAGGGTATGTTATTCTTCCAGATAGATGGTGATGTGATTTTCCAAATAAATAATGTGTTAACGCACTTTATTCAGTAATGTGTAATGCTTATTTAATGATAATTAACCGAAAAATATGTGATTATATAAAGATATCCATTAAAATGAAAAATCAAATTTTTCAGTACTTAATACACAATGTTATAAGGATTACTTATGGCGCTGTAAACTGCAGTTTTCCCGTGATCCTAAGCGATTTTATAACTTTGTCAACGCCAAACGCAAGGCATCAGTGCATCCTTCTTACTTATGTTTTGAAAATAAAAAAGCTAACGATGATCAGGCCATTGCCGATATGTTTTCTGATTTTTTCAATACAACTTATTCCTCCAAGGAATATCACGCTAAATCTTCGTATCCTTATCAGTTGAATAGGTCTAATTGTATCTTTAATCCTGTGATCGATGAAAGTTCGCTCCTAAGCGTGCTTACTTCAGTAAAACCTGTGCACTCACCATGACCAGATGGGATACCTGGTTGTGTACTCAGGTTTTGCGCTGACACTTTATGTAACCAAATTCATAAGTTATTTACTTTGTCCGTTAAAACTTCTACTTTCCCATCTATTTGGAAGGAATCTTTTATTATTCCTCTCCATAAAAAGGGTAACAAGTCCGTAGCATCAAATTATAGGGGTATTTCTAAATTGTCCGCTATACCGAAGGCCTTTGAGAAAATTATAACTTCTCAATTACAACATTTCTGTAGTTCTGTACTTTCATCTACCCAAGATGGGTTCATGAAACGCAGATCTACTACCACTAACCTGTTAGAGTTTACTTCTTTATCGATCGAAGGATTCAGGAATAAATCGCAAACTGATGTCATTTATACCGACTTCAGTAAGGCCTTTGATTCTGTTAATCATACACAGCTTTTGTACAAGCTGAACGAAATTGGTCTTCCACGCCTTTTGCTCAGCTGGATTCTGCAATATTTGACTGACCGTACACAAAAGGTCCTATTTAAATCCTCACTGTCTAAGACCATCAAAGTAACTTCGGGAGTGCCACAGGGTAGCCATCTTGGGTCATTGCTTTTTACCCTCTTTATTAATGATCTTCCTTCCGTCGTAATTCACTCTCGTGTGCTTTTGTACGCTGATGATGTTAAACTTTTCCTTAGTTTCAATGATTCAGGCTCCCCGCGAAGGCGATCTTAATAACCTCCAGACTTGGTGTGAAATTAACTTATTAAACTTAAATATTTCGAAGTGTAATGTCATGTCGTTTTATAGATCTTCCTTTCACCTGGAAACTTATTACCTTAATAATACTCCACTTGAACGTTTAAATGAGATGAGTGATTTGGGTGTACTCATGGACCATAAATTAAGTTTCACTCGTCATATTTCTACCTTAGTCAGCAAAGCCATGAGTGTTCTTGGTTTCGTCAAGCGATGGTCGAAGGAATTCGACGATCCTTACACAACCGAAACCCTTTTTATTTCACTGGTTCGTCCTATTCTGGAGTACGGATCATGCGTTTGGTCACCTCAATATGAATCACACCATATTAGAATTGAATCCGTTCAAAAGCAATTTTTGATTTTTGCTCTTCGTGGTTTAAACTGGGATTGCAATGTTAACTTGCCATCGTATTCTAGTAGACTTCTTCTAATCAATCTTCCTTCTTTACTGTATCGTAGAGTAATGCTTGGTACTTTGTTTATACACAAGCTTCTTAATGGGCAAATAGACTCTCCTAATTTATTAAAACAGGTCAATCTATCTGTACCTTGTAGACTAACTAGAAATTATGTCCCATTAACTTTAACAAGTTGCATTTCAAACTATACTTTACATGAACCTTTCCGTGTCCTTTGTTCCGATTATAATCGCCTTTATCACTTAATCGGATCACAGTCCTCTATTCCTACTTTAAAAACTTCTATCCTTAGCTATCTAGCTCGTAGTTAGTTTTAATTTTAGTTTTAGCTTTAGGTATGTTCTAATTGTCGTCTGTTGTCCACGCGACTTCGTTTTTGCATGCTGTCTGCTAGGGTTCGCGCGTAACAGGCATTGTCCTGGTGTCGCATGGGCCACTTGAACGTACTGCGCATAGTACGCGTCAACGTCCAGAGAAACTTTCTTTAGCGACCGAGCAACATTCCTCGACAAGACTCTAAGATAATTTTACGCTTATTCGTTAAACTTAAATTCATATTTTGGCAGGGTTACTTCTGATAGCATACCGAGTTGCCGTACCTAACTTAGTTTTCATTTATATAAACAGCCACTTCGTGTGCCACTTTTACAGATTCCCACATACATATGCGACGATTCGAATCGGGTTAGAACAAAATGATACCCGTTGAAATACTCTCAAATGGGGAAGAAACAACATGTTTCATAGCTGTCATCAAGACGTTTATTTCCTTCTCGAAATTTTTGTAATATTAGTACCTGTTTAATGCTGATAAGTTCTTGCGCATTCATACCTCCTGTTAGCACGTTATCAACATATCTTCTATTAGTATCAAGCTGCTTTAGGAAACTCGTGGTTGTGATCAGTTGCAATGGTGCAAATGGTGCACAGGCAGTTCCATAAGTAATCGTACACAATTTAAAATGCTTTAATGAAAATACAAGTTTATAAATTCTGAAACGCATGCAAACATCAAATAGACTGCGCTGTATTGATCATCTCCATCTTAGAATGAGTCGTCAAACACTTCTCGCAGCTTAACATCCATTACCGGATTATGACGCAGATAAAAGGTCATCTCGGAAGTTTGATAAGTTTCCTTTTCATTGAATTCTTGTATACGGCCTAAATATATATATTCGCTAATGAACTGGATGTACTTTGACTGTACAGTAGAATCTCTTTTAGTAAACGACGTTCGACTGCGAGCAAACGGGATTTAGCTCCTTGAGACGAATCTACAAATATTGGGTTGTCTTCTTGAAATGGCAATTCGACTATGTAGCTGCCATTGACGTGTCGGGTGTGCCTGTCAAGTAAATGCGTTTGCAGCGTGTGCAGCATGTGTTTGCAGCAGCCCATTTATGGAGGAGCATTCCACTGATGTGGTGACCCATCCGAATATTGTATGTCCTTGATCATCATACAGCTTATTGCCAGTGAGAACTGACCAGATTTCCCAATCGAAATATCAACTGATGCGTTAGTGTTAAGTGCACGATCTGACAATTCGTAGCCAGCGAATACGCCTTTATGTTATCCTTGGTCAATGGTGAAGTTATCCTTTCTTATACATGCGCCTTGATATTAATGTATTGATTTGATACCCGAGTATTGAGCCGAAGAGAGCAGATTCCTTTGGTTGTTTCCGCCGTAATAGCAGATATCCCCGAAACGGCAATCCGGGATAGTCAGCGTCGGAGACTTAACATTTGGGTGCACCGTTCCGGAATGTAGGAAAGTTCCGAGCTTCAATCTAGCAAAATACGTATGTATCAAAACTTCCTTGTACATTTTGCACTTGCACTAGCGCTGTTTTCAGTATGTATCTGGTATGCCCTTGTAGTTTTGCAAAACTACATTGGTGGTAAGTAGTGTTTGTGATTCCTGCTACGTCGCCCGCTACACGTTTTTCCAGGAGGTTGATATAAAATGACTTGCTGCTGAATGTCCCTCGGAATTCAGCAGTGAATAATGGCGGCGCTTGCAATGCTTGAAGACTTAGACTTCCAAGCGATTATTCCATGACCAAGCTTCAAACAGTTGAAGCACATATATCTTTGTACCTGAATCCGACAACAACGTGCGTGCTGGATTTTTCCCGGTGTCTTCTCTTTGTTTGCTGACTCCCTGGTCAGCCTCATTTACCTTTGCGATGAGGAAGTATATAAGCCAATAATCACGTCCTGTTTGGCCGGGCACATCAGTAATCCAAGTGATGAGAGATTACACCGACCACTTTCGGCAAACTGGTGAATTCATCCAAAAGAAAATTCACCAAATAAAGCGGCATTTCATGAAGTTCACTCGATGATATCCACCCGATTTTGGAATTAGCATTGACAACAGACAAATACTGAATGAGAGTCGTAGCTTCTCCAATCAGGCATGACCTTAAATGATGGAACTTTTGAATGTTTGTCAAAGTTTCCTTTCTATAAATGGTACTTTAATATAGATCCATAAACGAATGCCATTCCTTGTGATTTCTAGCAAAGGGCTTCATGTGAATCTTGTGCAGCTCACAGCCTCTTGCTTGCTTGGCGCTGTGGCTGTGGCATATAGTCGAATTATCAGTGAAATATATAAATAAAGAACGGCTGCTTTTTTTCGGTATTGAATAAGATTGGACTTTTAGTATAAACAGAGAACATTGTGTTTTTACCTGTTGTTGCAATGAAAGCGAACTGGCGATTCTTTGGTTTGGTGGTGTAGCGGATAGAGTTTAGCTTCACAAAAACATTCTCAAATGTAAGGGTATGACACAGTAGGAGAATTAATCATGCTTCAAATTCTTTGTAATTTTATATTTACCGCAATTAAATTGGTCAGATGTTTGAAACGCAAAGTAATGAGCATTTCTGACTCTATAAAGTATACGTATTCTTGGTCAGAATAAGCAGACGAGTCGCGATATGTCCGACCGTCTGATCATCTGGTTCCTCGCACAATTTAGACCTTATGTTTTAAGTTCTATACATAGATAGAACTTGGTAAATAAGTGTTTTAGATGACTTATGTTTGGAAAGTTTTAAAATCAATTGGATCGGACAACTAGAAAATATAGTAGAAAATCAGACCCCGGGGGTTAAAATGGGCCAAAAGAACGTTTTTTTTTTCCTTTTTCTGTCTTTCTAATTGTTTTAACACCGTACACCAAGTTTGAGTCAGACCAGACAATCATTACGGGTACAAATCAATAAAAGCAATATGCAATGAATTTGACAGAGACAAAAAATATTTGCTGCTGCTTGCCGAGAACGAAATTTGAAAGAGCGAGATGCCTTTGCTGTGCTTGTAATCTAGGGTGTTTTTTTGAGGTATAGAAATTTAAGTTGATTGTGCAATTTTATTTCGAAAATAATGGTTCTGGTGGAATCATTGGTCAGTAGTTTTCCAAAAACGATGATGGGCAGAACGTTACAGTCTATGGTGATTGGTATAGAGCCAAGAGTACAAACTTCTTTATTCCTGAATTGAACAATCATGATGTCCAGAAGCTGTGTTTCTAACAAGACGGCGCTACATGTCACACAGCTCGTGCTACAATCAATTTATTGAAAGATACGTTTGGTGACCGCCTAATTTCACGCTTTGGACCTGTGAATTGGCCTCTCCAATCTTGTGAATTAACACCGCTAGACTATTTTATCTGAGGCTATGTAAAGTCATTGGTCTATGCGGATAAGCCACAAACGCTTGACCATTTGGAAGACAACATTCGCCGTGTAATTGCCGATATACGGCCACAAATGTTGGAAAAACACATCGAAAATTGGACGTCTAAAATGGACGTCATATGCCAGAAATCATATTTAAAATGTAAGGTCACAAGATTCGAATCAAAATAATCATGCAATCGAATAATCCATCGTTGTTTTATTGCAATTTAAAGTTTTATACCTCTAAAATACACTCTTTATGTGTCGAAATATGAGGAACACAATGTTGCTAGTTGGTGGCGTTGTAGGTAAAGCTATGTCTCAAAAACACGAAGAAGTACATAAGGTTTGACACCCTACTTATTAAAACCAGGCAATAAGTCTGAAGTTACTAATAATGAATATAAAAATATATAATACTATTTCTTATATATTACAAATTTAAATAAACAATAGGATGGTAAGTTAACAAATATAATGCATTAAATCGGTACTGGTATTCTTTTTTGAACAAGCAAACCAAATTCCTCCACAATTGTTATTTACAAGTTTTTATGTACATATACATATCTTATCACTTATTCTGAATTATATTTACTTTACTATATGTATTTACATATATAGTTGTATATAGCTATATATAAACATATACATACATTTACATATGTATATCAAACGAAGTTTCTTACCTCTTTCTTATCTTATTTGGTGCCACAATATATTTACTGTTTACTGGCTCTCAATACGCATTCAGACAAAAAAGAATATTTATATTTACAGCAAACTTAAAATCTCGCTCTAATGTGTTACGGGACACTGTAACATAATAGGAAACTAAATAGCCGATGAAGCTGCAAAGAATATTCATTAATTTCCTCTCATACTATAAAGCAATCTAAATTCTACAGATATCAGCTGATTCATTTTTCAACTATTATTAACAAAAACTTGTATTTCTGAATTTGTCATTTTTATTTTATGAGATAAATTTTTCTGGTTTTATACATGGTATATGCTATTTTTGGTACTAGTTCTCATATTTGATATGTACTGAACCGAAAACTTCGCATTTGAAGATTTTTTGGCAAACAAAGTAAACTTTTCCAAAATAATAAATACATAAACTAAATTTGAAATTAGATGATGCCAAAGGAAACAAGTTCGTAAGAATTAAGTCAGTACACTTTACTAATCAATAAAACAAGCAATAAGTCAGTATTTACTAATAATGTATATATGAAGACATAATACTACTACATTGCAAAACAGCCTGTTCAACGCTGATAACAAATTCAAATAGACAAGAGAGGATGTAAGTAAACAAATATAATGCAACAAATCGGTACAGTAAACTTTTCTGTATAAACAAGCAGACTATTATTATTCGCAAAATATTAGATATGTATAGCTACATACATCTAACCGACTCTTTGTCCGCTTTGAAAGCTAACAAAATGAAGAAATGAAGTCCCTGCAGAATTTGAGTATATTAACCATGTACGAAGTAACGGAACTTCATAAAGCCACAAAGGCTCGAAGTCGGAATCAATTTACAAATAAATTGTCTTAGCACGCGGCTCTAGCGGTCGCATGCTATCTCACTCTTAACAGCCAATAGTCCATTCAGTATTTCAGTACAAAACGGACATAGGTTTATTTTCAATATTTATTTTACGACTTCGACAAAATTTTTTCACCTCGTAGATATTTGGTATACTATTGAGTTTCAAATAAGATTGCGATAATACATATATATTTTGAAATTATTTTCCAAATTGCGGTGGGTTGAGGTGGGCGTGGCCAAAATTTGAAATAATCATGATCTGCGTAGACGCCAGACAGATCGACAAAAAAATGGTAACTCTGGCTCTTAAAGTCTCCTATATTTCGGTGTTCATACAGACGGACAAATCTCAATTGATCAAGAATAATATACACATCGGAAATGCTTCCTTTTGCTTGTTACCTACATTTAAGCGACTTTAATATACACCTTTACCCTATGGATACAGTGTGAAAACTCCAACCAGTATTAGCTTTAATACAAATATTCGAAAAGAATAAACGTAAACAAAAACAAAATCTCACTTTTTTTGGTGACGGGGAAACTACTAAAATGCCGGGTATTTTTGCAGACTGTCACTACCCATCTAGACAAAAAAGAATATTCGTAATCACCGACTCTTTATCGGCATTAAAAGTAAGAAAAAAACCATCAACTTCTAATACTAACTTAATTTGAAATTAATTTGTAAGATATGTAATTATGTATACTATATATTATCTATACACAAATTTACATCTATAAATATCCTTGCCTTGCTTATCTATCTAATTTTTGATTAAAATATGATTATATGTACATATATAATAAGATTTAATTCGGAAACTTCTGTATTAAAATATGATTATATGTACATACATATATAATAATATTTAATTCGGAAACTTCTGTACTTCAGGCACTTGATACTGACGATTTGACACTGGACTTCAAATAACTGAAGATAACAGACTCTCGCATACTCCAACTTAAATCGACGAGTCCAACTTGAATCGACAACGCCACAACTTTACTTCTCCTTTAACCACTGCACGAATTGCTTTACATTCACACATCTCAATTGCTTTCTTGCTGCTGTCACAATACCTAGAGATCGCCTTTTACTGTGGCCTTCTTTCATATTCGGACATCTTGATCACGACGACCATATACCTTCGATTTCCCTAGCGTACTTCCCAAGTTTCAGTTTTAGTTTAGTTCGAAATCATAAGTCACTTCCTCTTCCAGTATTGATAGAATAGTTGTCGCTGGCCTTGTTTTGCATTTGGACGTGAAACATCAATTGAAACATCGTCTTGTAATGAACAATTTGACCTGACAGCTAAAAAAAATAAATAACAGCCAGTTCGAATGGGTTAAGAAGGTAATAGACGTAGAGAAGAGCGTCGCGCGGGACAATCGGAAACAGTCAGCAAAACAGCCTGTGGGGGGGTTCTTTTCCTATCTTGGAATCCTCTCCCGAATACATATTACATTATGATATATCCCTAGCCAATAAAGATCAAATAGAAAGATCAACATGACACAATATCGTTGCGAAGATGTGACTGCAACGAGACTTCTTTACCCTCCCTACCTGAGTTCACCATTACCATGAATGCCGTTGTTTGGGCGAACTCCCGAAAGTGTTTCATCATCTCATAATCTTACGTACAGGAACCCAACTATTTAAATTACCAATTCATTATAATTTTATTTTTCATTCTACCACAAGAATAATGATATTACATTTAAACTTACTAGTTATTTTATAAGCTCCATAGTACTTCAAATATAATAAAGATATATTTGTATATGGCCCATAAGTTACTTCGCTATAAATAAAAGTATAACCTATCAAATTATGCGCAAAAGTAAGTTGATCATTAAAGATTATCTAAATGTTGACCTTGAAAAGTTACATATTGCAATAGACAAGCACCGCTATTCAAACAAAATACAAATCAGCTGCGCTGGGTTTACGCTAAATACTCATGCTAACCGACTTTTTGTTATTGTTCTTTTACTTATCGTTGTTTTGTTTTTTTTCTTTTCTTTCCTCATTTAATGTGTTCTTAATCAGGTACGGACGATAAGTTCGGTAAATAAAATTATTAAATTTTCACGTTTTGGTTCTCATTTCTTTTTCTTTTTCTTTTTCTTCTTTTATAACTCACAGATTTCTGCGCAAAATTTTCACCGCGAATCTCAGTTACTCTATTAACTCAATCATCGTGGACTATGAGAATATTGATATAAAACAATGCCACACTTACCCCTCGTTAGATTCGATGTAGGCCTTCACCTGATGACAACGTTGATGGGAAAATGCTCAAATTATTGCCATTTCATTCATTAGCTGCTTCACATTCACTTTATACTCTATAAAAAATTCAAATTATATCGTAATTCTTAAAGTCACAGATGATGATTTAACAAATATAACCCCTACTGTGGCCTGAAGAACACGTGATACTTGAACGTTTCTTTTTCTTCGTTCTGCCTTTGTTTCTGTTTTCTTCTTATAAACTTATTTACATATGCGCACTACTTTCCCCTCTTGCTTCCCTCTCTCATTCCCCCGGTGGTTTTGATGGCTCGGAAATCTCCAACTCCGTAAGCGTTTGGAGCAGCCTGGGTGGGCTGTGGCTTGTTCTAAAACTTCGTTGCCAATTCCTCCTCTCTTGGTTTCCCCCGGGTCAATTTTTCGGCAGCGTCAATTACAGCGGCACACATGCAGCTGTCGCTTCGTTATGCTTGCTTATATTTTTTTTTTGTTTTTGCCTTTGTGCACAGATTGCCGAGACATAAGAAAATCTTTTGCCAATACAAATTATGACTTCTTTATTTTCTTTTACTTGCTTTTCAGCTTCTGCTAGAATATTGCAGTTTTTCTGTGCACTTTTACAGGTGGAAGTTAGATTATGCTCGAACTTTGAATACGCTACGAAATTTTTAAAACGAGACCATAGCAGTTGATAATTTAATTAAGGCTAATGCAATGCTTACTTTTTGTCGCCGACAACGCCACTACACAATTTCTTCACCAAGTTGCACTTTATTACTTTATACACATTCTTGATGAAGTCAAAAAGTTTTTTTTTTTAAGACTTGATCACTAATGCACAAAGGCCATGTGTGAACATTCAAAAATTTTCACTATATCTTTTTTCTCTGGGAGCGGATGCTTCCGATCAGGTGGTCAACCAGGTTAAAAGGAATTACAACCGGAAATATGCATTAGAGGCTTAACCTTCAAAACTTTTGACACCACCTGTCAAAATTGACATCCCAATTCGCCGCTCCTATTGGCAACAAAATTGGCCAACTCCTCAATGGTGGACTTAATCATGAATCAAGTAGATAACGATATTATGAATATTCCTTATTCCAAAAAAATAAAATTCCTCACAAGGCTGGATAAGCGACTGAACTTTGTTTACGGCCGATTAGCCTGAAACTGCTTTTATTGGCGGATATTCTTTGCATGAAATTTCCCTTTGATCTTGCCCTGCAAGTCTTCTAAAACATACATGGAATTTCCGAGTTTGTTTCGCACTCGTGTCTTCAAAAATGTAGCACATAATTTGGCTGATATGTTCTTCTCACTTCCTGTCCTACCTGAAAAGAAACATCTCTCGCTCGGAGATTATACTGTCGAGCATTCTCGTTGTAGGCTTCAGTTATTCTTTCTTGCACCTGACTGCGCGCTAACATTAACTGATCATCAATTGCCAAACTTTGACTTGAGTCTTCTAGACTGTGTAAATTAAGTAATTGTTGATATTGAGAACTGTGACTCACCATATCGAACCCGAACAAAACATGATAAGGAGATAGCTGTTTATTCTGGTGCATCGAATTTCTGAGAACACAATTGATGCTGTCCAGGTTTACATCCCATTCTCTCTGATCACCTTTCAGATGCGCCCGAATGGCTGCTATAAGTGATCTATTCGCTCGCTCCAGAGCATTTGCCTGCGGTGAGTACAAGCATGTGCCTTACGCCTAAAGACTCTAAGAACTCTGTAAATTCTTTGGACTTGAATGGCGACCCGTTATCGCTGATCACTAATTCAGGCTCACCATATCGTAAGAAAATCTGATTTCGCAAAACCTGAATAATTGGTTTTGTTTGAAACTTTTTAGAAGACACAGCCAATGATACTGTGCCCTGCTTTGCTCCTAGGGTATGGTCCAAGTGTATCGACATACAACCTTTAAAATGGCCGAATGGATTCCGCTTGCCTTCCCATAAGTGGGCGGGTTACTGTATTTGGTGCTTTTGTTGTCTTACAGACCTCGCATGAACGGACAAAATTTCTAACCTGCACCACCATACCTGGCCAGTGAAAGTATCATCGAATCAAATCCAACGTTTTCCCCATTCCTCCATGTGATGCTACTACACAATCATGCGCCCAGGAAATAATTTCCTGCGTTAAATTCATTGGGATCCATAGTTTCCACCTAAATTTTTCGCCTCCTTCGGTAGTGTCCTCACGTGTCTTCCGAATATACACTCGTCCTTCCAGTATCCTTAGATCTGGAAATTTTTCTTCGTTCTTTTCAATTTGAGCTTGCAACTCCAAATACTCTTTGCTTTTGAAACTAAATTAACTAATGGACCTATTTCATTAGTTTTCAACGACATGTGGTCGCAATACATACTTGAAAAGGCATCCGGAACTTTATGATCATGCCCTTTCCGGTGACTTATTTTAAAATTATAGCCTTGCAATTGCATAACCCATCTGGCAAGTCTTCCCTTCAGATATTTTTGTCTCATTAATCAAACTAAAATTGCATGGTCTGTCACGACGTTAAACTCCTGCATCTCTAAATAGCAGCGAAATTTCTTGATAGCGATCACGGCCGACAAGAATTCGCGCTCAGTGACACTGTAATTACGCTGGGCCGTATTTAGCTTCTTGCTCATAAACGCAATTGGTTTCTCAGCTCCATCTGTCGACTTTTGGACTAAAACTGCTCCAATGCCGACGTCACTGGCATCACAATGCAAATGAAATTTTTTCATGAAATTGGGATTATGTAAAACTATTTGCCGCGGTCAAAATTTACTTAATTTTTTTAAATGCAACTTGTGCCTCAGGGCTCCACAGAAACTTTTTCTTTACCGACAGTAGGTTGGCTATGGGAGCAGTCAGATCGGAAAAGTTTGGTATAAACCTTCTATACCAGCCGACTATAACTCTTATCTCTCAAATCTCTATATTTCCTTGCCTTCGCACATCCGGTGTTATCGTGTCGTTTTACTATTTCTTTTTCGTCAGCCGTGTTTCGATTCCCCCACGCGACGCTCTTCACTACGTCTATTACCTTCCGAAACCATTCGAACTGGCTGTTATTTTTTTTTTTGTTAGCTGTCAGATCAAATTGTTCATTACATATTATATGGCGCCCAACGTGGGGCTGATTCAGTTGTTAGACAGACTAGCTGAGTTAGCGTCATCAACTAAATGTAAAAATATTCCATTCTCAGGAAGCATTGGCCAAAAGGTGAGGAAGCCGATAAGTATTTTGGCGTTGGACTGAATGAGACTATAACATGACGGGAAAAAGTATATCATCGAATTTACTTACGGGAGGAACCCCCGTATTTTGCAAGGAGTGATACTGAACACTATTAAGAGTAGAAGCTGTTAATAGTTAATTCAAATTTAGTAACACAAAAACCAATGTCATCATGGCCTTAATGCGGCGTAGCAAAGAAGATCTGATTAGATTAACTATACAAGGAGAAGTTGAGAAGACGGCAGCGCAAGTCGAAAATCAATGTGCAATCTGTTGACAAAAGATAAATGCTAATGAGACAGGAGCGATCACAAACTGTGACCATATGTTTCATTGGGAATGTTTTGTGAGAACTATTACCGACGATTCAGAATGTCCAATTTGCAAACGTTTAGTTCATCGTAGAGATTTGAGAAAGACCAACGTGGGTTCGAGGCAGCCAAGCAGTCAAGCTCCATTGAGTTTAAGCATTGGGCCACGCCCAAATAGTATAACACGCGTAGTCAGGGAAGGCAGAAGAATTAGAATCCTATAGAAGTTCAGCGCTCACGAGGTAGACCGAGAACAGACTGAAGAAGGAAAGATAGAGGGAATCTGCCAAGTTCAAACGTCGACCAGGCCAAAGCAGATGCAGAAACAAGGAAGGATCAGCTAAATGTTGATTATGACTTAATCATGCAGAGATTAGAAGAAATAATAGAGAGGAAAATGTCGAAAATGTCATTTGGGGCTATTAGTTCCAATGGACAAAGTCAACAAAGCATAGTAGCAGGTCAAGCGAGGCTTCCAAATTAAGGAATTTGTAAGTTGAGTCCAGAAAGAGTGAACCAGCTGATACAAAGTTGGAATTTGAGATTTTACGGGACTCCGACTGGCCTCACCGTAGACGAATTTTTATACAGGGTTCGATCTTTCACTTTTGTTACTAGTTACTTTTGTTACTAGTGGGCAAAGTCAAGGAATGGAACTGGCAATATCGTAAAGAAGTAAGCGAGATTGAGTGGATTAGCTTTTGCACTGCTTTGAAGCGTCAATTTCAGGATTATCGCCTAGATGAAGAAATTGAAGAGGACATGGGATCGCAAAAGCAACTAGCAGGCGAAAGTTTCGATACCTTTTATGAAGCCATAATGAAAATTGGTAGCGACTCTCACAACCATTAGATGATGCTCGCTTATTGCGAATTTTAAGCCGCAGCTTGCGTATAGATAGATATACGTCATCGAATATTGTATGAAGAACTTCAATCAGTAGGCCAGTTAAGAAAGTTAGTGCAAAGGCGGTCCTGCGAGACAGAAGAATTAGCTCATACTTATGTTGAGGAGGGCGAAGTGGAAGCGACTTCTAGGCAACTCTGACGGTGTGTGTGTTGGAACTGCGATAAAGAAGGGCATTGTTGGGATGTTTGCACTGAACACCCAAAAGTCTTCTGCTATGCCGCAATGTTCTACCTCTCTAGCCAAGAGAACGGGAAACTTGTTCAAAGGTCTATTCGACTCGGGAATCGGATGGCCCCGAAATAGTAAAGATACTCAGTAACGACCAGGGCGGCTATCGAAAAATAGGAAGTTCGCCCAAACAACGGCATTCATGGTAATGGTGAACTCAGGTAGGGATGGTAAAGAAGCCTCGTTGCAGTCACATCTTTGCAATAATATCATGTCATGTTGATCTTTCTATTTGATGTTTATTGGCTAGGGATATATCACAATGTAATATGTATTCGGGAGAGGATTCCGATTGACCCGCGCGACGCTCTCCTCTTCGTCTATTACCTTCCGAAACCATTCGAACTATTAGCTGTCAGGTCAAATTGTTCATTACATATTACATGGCTCTCTAGATTTTCGGCACAATTTTTTACCACTTCGGAGTATCCTATATTGACAAATTATCTATTATTGAAAGAATGCATCTATTGGCCCGCTCAACTTATCCATTTCCACGAGCAACTCCAGTTGTTGTCCAAAGCTACTTCTCTGTCGCTGACAATACGATTTGGATGCCCGAAGACAATTGAGCACTCTTTTACTTTTTTTAAGATCTCCATACAACCATACTAATTTAGTAAGTGCATCGATCACAGAAAAACTTAATTTATACTGTTTTGAAATATCATACATAGGTCCTAAATGATCTACATGAACTGTGTGAAGTGGTTTGTCTCCTATTTCAATGCAGAATAGCTGACCATCTTGGTTGCCAAGCCTTTTGTTCACCAGAATACGTTGAACACAGCTGTTAATTATTTCAGCGACTTTTCTTTTAATATGTGGGATCTAAAATAGTTGTTGCAAATTATGTATAGTTTTCTGCAGAGCGAAGTGAGGAACGTTGTGCGCTTTTCTTAGGATTTCATGTTCTGTTTTCTTAGGCACCACTAATAGATCATTTTCTTTAACTATCCTGTGCAGTATTCCTTTTTTCCTATACAAGTCTTTGCAGGGTTGTGATTTTAATATTTCTAGAACAGCTGATATATATTCATCCTTCTGTTAAACCATTTTTAAACGTGCTGAAATCTCGGCTGATACTGAAAATATATGTATTGAATACTGACGTGCGACTTCCGATGTTTTTCATCCTATTTCCTGAGCGGTGCTCGATTTGAAATGTAAGGTCCTCCACAGATGGTTGCACAGCTCTAGGTTTTGTTTTTCCTTCCAAGTTTAATTGCCGACCTTGTCCAATCTTAAGCAGGATTTAGATGAATATTTGTTATAACAAAGCGATCAGAAGAAGATTTTCAATGTATTGATACTACACATAAAGGTGCATAGTTTGGGAAGCATTTTTTCACGCAACTAAGAGCCTGAAGCGAATAGTTGGTTAAATTATTCACAGGATTCATGTTGGCCGAAATTGTCTAGACTGCAGGGCTTCGTGTCTTGCCTGGGTGTGGGCAGACTCTGTAAGACTCTGTCGACCTTTTACATTCCTGTTCTCATCCTGAAGGCCCAAAAATTCGCCTTACTTTACACATTGGGCAGTCTATTATTAATATTAAGCTTCTGTTTTCTATCCAGCTTCGGTGCATCCCTCAAGCAGATGTTCTTGAAACCTAGACTAATGACATCGCTCTTGTACAGCTCTTGCCTCCTGCTGACTCTTTACTGTGCTCTTGTGCTCGTTTGAGTGACGAGTTCTTATACGCCATCGATAAAATAAAACGATAATTGAAATAACCTGACTATATTATTATATACATACATACATAATACATACACATATATACATATCTCCATAGATATTATTTATTTTACCTTAATTGGAAATGCTAAAAATAAAACTAAAATAAAAATTGTTTGTGATACAAAGTATAAAATCCATCCTGTAACCTCTCGTGGCACATCTCTTTTTCTTACCGTCTAAGTAAATGCTGCGCAACAGGTAATGGCGGAACTTTTCGATTGCTAGTTAGGCCGCTTTCACTTCCTGTATATATGTAGCTGTATATAGCTTGCGACCGCCGGAGACGTCTTTTTGCTCCAATAAGCTACTAGATGAAGTTCCTTCCCAAATTTCTATAGCAATATCCCTCCAAATCCATTCATCGAAGCGAAAGAATCCTGTTAGTCTTAAAAATTATTGAATATCTTCTTTAATCATTAATCAGGTTTTGAAACACACCATTAACGAATATGTAACGCCGACTAGTTCCTCAATTGATACTTAGAGGAAATTGTTTTCTGGATACATGACCTTTGCAACTTGAAGTTTCTCTATCAGTGGCACAGGGAAACTATCTGGAAGTACCATGCCATTCGGACGATAGTCGATACAAACTCTGATTGTGCCATCATTCTTCTTAACTAGGCTATTCGGCTTGCAAAGTTTAAAGTTGACTTGCAAATGATGCCGTCTTTCAGCCATTCCACTACTTGCTTCTTCACTGCTTCAGATTCCAGAGATGCCTATCGACTTGTTTAGTGACTAAAGGATTTAATTTGTTCATCAGGAACAATCTTAATTTCTACAGGCCAGTCCACTGGAGAATTTTCAAGCTTATAAGCATCTGCATTCTGCTCAAAGTTAATGACCCAATGTTCTACCGGCATGTTCACCCATTCAAAATGTGGTATGATTTTGGAAAAATTTTCGTGAGAGATATAATGTTCACAGTGCATTTGCATTTCTTCGTGGATAGACGAGTTTCTTTTCGCCCCTCTCTAAATATTAGTTTTCGGGTTAAAATCATCGCGATTGACTCTATAATTTTTCTGATAGTTCGGTGTTAGCTTTATTAATAACATAAATCTAATCCATCGATTTGAATTTGCGCTATTTCTGTTTAATTATACAAATGCAAAATCAAAGCATTAAACTTATTGTTTCTGAACAACAACAAGTCCTACACAGTTGTTGCTGTTCTTGTTAATCTTTGCTCTTGCGTTTGTACTTCTTACTGTTTCAATTTGCTCTCACGCTCTCGCCCACACATTGTTGTTGCATGTGCTTTGTTTCTGGCTCTCCCAGAAACGTTAAGTGTGCTGGCTACACAGCCAAGGTAAGAGATAGTTTGGAGCAAAAAGGGGGTCTCAAATGGGGATGTGACTCGTGCTGAGTAGTTGAGAGTGAGATGAGGGTATTCATGGGGCAGACCAGGGATAGGTTTAATAAACTCATGTTCAATGCTGTGGAGACGGAATTCGCCCGTCTTTATCTAGGCAGACAATATCATTAAGTCAGCAGCGCAACTCAATTGAGAGCAACCAGTCTGGCCATTTTTTTTGGCAATTGGCGCGATTAAGTTCGGCGCTACCACACCGGCCGTTGCCGTTACGATACATACATTCACACATAGCATACTGTGTATATAAGTATTATGAGCAGACCAAGTGTCTTGTTTTAGTTGATCTAAGACGATGTACAAAACAACATACGTATGCGACGATTCGAATCGATTTATAACAAAATGATATCCGTTGAAATAATCTCAAATGGGGAAGAAACAACATCAACATCATAGATGTCATCAATACGTTTATTTTAAACTCAAGTTCTGCTGCTGGATCGATGATTGAGCAGCAATGTTATACTTTTCGTAGAATGTCCAATTATTGCTCTTCATTGCATTGCCAAGATGGTCCCTTCCACCATAAATCAAACGTAAGGAATTACTTACGCGCATGCCTCGAAATCCACAATCCGCTGGATCGCATTCATAGTATATGTCTCCAAAAACTACGAGGTATGGTTTGGAAAATTTTTGCAGTGCGGTTGGTGACAAAGGTTTTTAACTTCTGCGGTTGATTAGAAAGCCATGAAAGAACGATGGTAGAGTCTCTCCATGAATATATTTTAATGGTTTCCTGATGCAGGCCAGACCTTATTGATTGGACAAGCCGAGATAATAGCAGAGCTCCACATAATTCAAGGTGTGGCAAACATTTCTGCTCTAAAGGCGAGACTCGCGTCTTTGCAGCAGTATGCTACCATCCATACGCGTTATTCGGTTGTAGACGATAGCAGACTAAGCTTTCAGTTAAACATCTGAAAATGCGTGTAATTCAATTTCTACGATATTCTTATCAAAGAACATTGGGTACTTTAGTTGTTTTAGCATGAAGAAGTTTTATCGAAATTTTTGTAATATTAGTTCCTGTTTAATGCTGAAAAGGTCTAGCTCATTCATACCTCCTGTTAGCACGTTGTCAACATACCTTCTATTAGTATCAAGCAGCTTTAGGAAACTCGTGGTTGTGATCAGTTGCAATGGTGCAAATGGTGCACAGGCAGTTCCATAAGTAATCGTACACAATTTAAAATTCTTTAATGAAAATACAAGTTTATAAATTCTGAAACGCATGCAAACATCAAATAGACTGCGCTGTATTGATCATCCCCATCTTAGAATGAGTCGTCAAACACTTCTCGCAGCTTAACATCCATTACCGGATTATGACGCAGATAAAAGGTCATCTCGGAAGTTTGATAAGTTTCCTTTTCATTGAATTCTTGCATACGGCCTAAATATATATATTCGCTAATGAACTGGATGTACTTTGACTGTACAGTAGAATCTCTTTTAGTAAACGACGTTCGACTGCGAGCAAACGGGATTTAGCTCCTTGAGACGTATCTACAAATATTGGGTTGTCTTCTTGAAATGGCAATTCGACTATGTAGCTGCCATTGACGTGTCGGGTGTGCCTGTCAAGTAAATGCGTTTGCAGCGTGTGCAGCATGTGTTTGCAGCAGCCCATTTATGGAGGAGCATTCCACTGATGTGGTGACCCATCCGAATATTGTATGTCCTTGATCATCATACAGCTTATCGCCAGTGAAAACTGACCAGATTTCCCAATCGAAATATCAACTGATGCGTTAGTGTTAAGTGCACGATCTGACAATTCGTAGCCAGCGAATACGCCTTTATGTTATCCTTGGTCAATGGTGAAGTTATCCTTTCTTATACATGCGCCTTGATATTAATGTATTGATTTGATACCCGAGTATTGAGCCGAAGAGAGCAGATTCCTTTGGTTGTTTCCGCCGTAATAGCAGATATCCCCGAAACGGCAATCCGGGATAGTCAGCGTCGGAGACTTAACATTTGGGTGCACCGTTCCGGAATGTAGGAAAGTTCCGAGCCTCAATCTAGCAAAATACGTATGTATCAAAACTTCCTTGTACATTTTGCACTTGCACTAGCGCTGTTTTCAGTATGTATCTGGTATGCCCTTGTAGTGGTAAGTAGTGTTTGTGATTCCTGCTACGTCGCCCGCTACACGTTTTTCCAGGAGGTTGATATAAAATGACTTGCTGCTGAATGTCCCTCGGAATTCAGCAGTGAATAATGGCGGCGCTTGCAATACTTGAAGGAAGACTTAGACTTCCAAGCGATTATTCCATGACCAAGCTTCAAACAGTTGAAGCACATATATCTTTGTACCTGAATCAGACAGCAACGTGGGTGCTGGATTTTTCCCGGTGTCTTCTCTCTGTTTGCTGACTCCCTGGTCAGCCTCATTTACCTTTGCGATGAGGAAGTATATAAGCCAATAATCACGTCCTGTTTGGCCGGGCACATCAGTAATCGAAGTGATGAGAGATTACACCGACCACTTTCGGCAAACTGGTGAATTCATCCAAAAGGAAATTCACCAAATAACAGGACATTACATGAAGTTCACTCGATGATCTCCAACCGATTTCATTATTAGCATTGACAACAGACAAATACTGAATGAGAGTCGTGGCTATTCCTCAACTTGCCATATGTGGATTGATAATGGGTCAGAGGTTTTGACCAGTTGTTTGGATCGGCTCTCAAATGAGTTTCTTGAAGAATATGACTGAAATACCGATTCAAGATGAGCTGCAAAAGGTTGATGCTCTTTTTGAGCAGTACGGGGCTATTTACCAGTTGAACATCTTTTAGGTGAGACTATGTAAGTTGGAGCGCTCTTATATCTTTGCGTTGTCATTTGCTTTGTTTCCAGAGAAAATGTTGAGTTTGTCCGCAGCTAACGGACACTGTGTGAGGTACTTTCACAGTAATTCTTCGGTGTAGGAGAAGCTGTAGATGGTAGATTGTTTGCCTCTCTTTCTATCGATTTGTAGCTCTACTTTAAAGAGAGGCTATGGCAATTGGCAATTTGTTTCTGTTAATTATATTTGAGACGCACTGAATGTTAAAGCCCTTTTCGGTCATATACTTTTCAATACTTTTCAATAGTGCGGTAGCTTTCTTCAGTTTGGGTTTGAAGTTTTGTTTCTCTTATATTTCCCCTATTAAGTGGGGTCACTTAGAAGTTGTTTTTTCCAACTAGAGTAACTAGCTTTAGCACAAGTGATGTGATCTTGCTCCGCGGATGTAAAATGGCGGTGGCTGATATGTCAATAATTGGAATCTATTTCCATCCAATGCAATATGTTGAACAGTAGTTTTGTCGATTTTCGGGGTATTGAAGCTTTTTTTGTAATGCGCACTAAGCTTTCGCTTATTAATATTGATATATCTGTCCATAACAGTCTGGAAGTTAACTGGCTGAGCAGCTGCCGTTGTTGTTGTGACCGAGCAGATCGTGGTGATCGGTGTGCTCAATGATTCATACTATTTGTGGTACGAGCGAATTCCATTATGAAAATCATATTTGCGTTGTGTAGAGAGGTAACGCTCGGTTTAATGTTGAAGAAGTTGTTTTTGAAGCTGCTGTTGAAGAGAAGTTGTGTCTAACTTTCTTAACTAGCATTTTTTTATCAATATAAATATGATTACAAGTGACTGTGGCGACTATGAGCCTTATTGCTGTGAATTTTTTTAACACTGACTGCTGAGTCAAAGTAACTCGTGCATCGCAGTGAAATGTTTGAACGCGGAGACGAATTTTTTTTTTTTTGGTTATAATGGGATAACAATGACTGTAATAATGAAGCAAATTGGCCCTGCCGACGTTTATACCCCGTACCAAGTAGAGGTACTAAATAAAGTTAAATGCCCTCGAAATCGCCATCAATCTAATCTAATTTATTGTGATCACACTTACCAGCAAATGTCGCACTTGTAAATTCAGTAACTAAATGAGAACATATATCTTCTATATTGTTCGATTACGACAAAATTAAGTGTCAAAAAATAATGCGTTACCTTTAATACAGCTCTAGTAATTATTTTCTTTAGACGGATGTTGACATCATTTTAGAATGCACTAGGTCGTATAGTATCTGAGAAATATGTAATTATACGGACAGATAGGACAGGGTATCAAAAAAAGGCATTACTACTATTGGAAAAAAAATGTGAAAAATCAAAAACAACTTAACACACAAAGACTTCTTTCACTACAACCGACACGACTACACTAAATCTGAAATACACAATAACCATAATTTGTGACCTTACAAAATATCTTGTAGCCTTCCCAGATCCAAACAAATACGATACTAAACTATATTTGTTTCAAGGTATAGAACTTTAAGTTGGCATTACTTTTTAAGATGGCGACCGATTTAACAGCTGCCAAGTGCTTTATTCTCAGTTTGGTTTGGCAATTCATTATAAGTAGACTCACGCCTGAACAAGAATTGCAAATTGTGCAATTTTGTTTCGAAACTTTACGATGTTTATTGATGAAGCGCACTTCAGGTCAACAAATAAAACTGCCCCATTTGGAGTGAAACTAATCCTCAAGTGTATGTCGGAACCCCGTTACATCCAGAAAAACGGACTGTTTCGTGCGGTTTATGGTCTGGTGGAATCTTTGGTCCGTATATTTTCAAACACGATAATGTCCAGAACGTTACAGTCAATGGTAATCGGTGTAGAGCCAAGATTACTAACTGTACATCTACTAATCATATGTAAAATGTAATACCACAAGATTATCTTTTGAATAAAAAGAAAACATGTTGATCGAATAGTCGTTGCTTTATTGCAATTTAAAGTTCTATACATCTAAAGTAAAAACAAATTTCAACAAATGTCAACACGGTCTGATTCTTTTTTAGTATATCATATAGTTATCCGATCTGACCGATTTTAAATATTGCCAAATATGCCCACAAATTTCTATCAAATTTCAACCATCTAGCTTAACATTTAAGATCTAACAGCAGCAAACACACAGACATCTCTCAATCGAATTTGCGTTACAAACATCTGGCCAATTTTTCTATACACTCTGCAATGGTATAAGTTAAAGCCTTACCTAAGCTTTAGGATCTCATTTATTGGAAAAATTTTGTCAAACTGTCAATGTTCAGACCTATTTTTTAGCGCTCCGCGAATTATTCCGTATCAGTGGTCAAATAGTGTCAAAAAATCTAAAGTGATAGGGCTCAGTCTCCAGAGAGACGCCTTATCACAAGTATATTGCTATTTGTAAATACAACTAGCAATTCTTAATAAACTAAATTTACTTGCTAAAACCAAAAAAGTAATGCCGACGTGAAAGGACACCAACATGGGCTCACCTTCACTAGACTCTTGCCAGGAGCAGCTACAGGAACAACTTCTTCAGTAACACAACGCAACAATGCATATTTTTCAGTAGTGTTACAGAACACTACAACGACAAAAAGCGCTGAGAGTAAATCTACAAGCGCAAGCAAATTACTGACACCATCCATCAACAACGCAAGATGGAGCACCCTATGCATTTCACCGTTAAATCCGTTGTCACCTCAAATAGTAATTGGGTCACTGAGCACACCGACTTCGACTGTCTGCTCGCTCACAAAAACAACGGTAGCTACTGTTCTTACAACAACAGGAATAATTGCAACGTCTGTACTAGCTTCGATCAGCACCCATCCAGTTACCACAACAAAATCTGCTTTGATGAATTGGAGTTCATCTCTCCAGACTCGAATGGACATATACATTAACATTTACAAGCGTAAGCTCAGTCCGCAGAACAAAAAAGCGGAAATATACCGTAAATGAACAAAACTACTGTTTAACATAGTGCATTGGATGGAAATAGATTCCAATTATTGACATATCAGCCTTAATCTCAAGAAGGAATAACTCAGATTAAATCATCTGCAGTTAAGCCACCGCCATTTTACATCCGCGGAGCACGATCACATCACTTGCGCCAAAGCTAGTTGCTCTAGTTGGAAAAACAACTTTTAAGTGACCCCACCTAATAGGGGAAACATAAGAGAAACAAAAGTTCAATCCCAAACTGAACTACCGCACTATCGAAAGGTACTTCAGAATTGCTTAGACATTAAGCCCATCTCAAATATAATAAATAGAAAAAAGTTACACAGCCTCTTTTTAAAGAGGAGCTACAACCAATCTACACTCTACAGCTTTTGTTACATCGTAGAGTTATCGTGGATGAGCCTCACAAGACATCCCTTGCAGTGTACCAACTGCCAAGAGTTCGGCCATACTAAGTCGTTCTGTAGCCTCCGCCCGGTTTGCGTTGGCTTCGGATAAACCGAAGACGACTGCAACAACTGTGGTGGGAACCATACCGCCAAGTATAAAGGGTGAAATGTTTATAAAGAATTCATGTCACGCCTCAACGCATTCCCTCTCAAACTATCCCAGGCATCTTTTTTACCAAAGCCGTAAGATCATCCGCCATACCAACGACAACTACCTCAGGCATGAGTTTCACAAACGTACTACGCAATGGATATTAACAGCCCACCACAACTAAAAATTCCGCTACCATTCCAAGTAATACGGCTACCATTCCATCCGATCTCGGCCAGGAATCACGGAATGGGATAGAAACCATATTGATATTTCTCAACCAAGACATGTGTAATTTCATAACGTTTATGCGAAACTGTATGCAGGAACTAATGCGGAATCAAAACCTGCTCATCCAAAAGCTAATAGACAACAATAAATAATGTCAGCCCTACGACTATGCCTCCGAAATTCAAATGGAATTGAATAAGAATAGTAATGTAATTTGTTACATTACTATCAGCAAGTTGAAGCACAAAAGTGCAACTTGCGAAAAACTAACATTTGATAGGCTTTATTACTAACAATGTGGTTGGAGGTTTTTTTATACCCTGTACCCATAATGTATGTAACAGGCAGAAGGAGAATTTTCCGACCCCATAAAATATATATATTCTTGATCAGTATCAATAGCCGAGTCGATTGAGACATGTCCGTCTGTCCGTCCGTCTGTATGAACACCTAGATCTCAGAGACTATAAAATTCATATTTGGCGTGCACATTAATATAGTTAATATAATTAATATATTAATATTCGGTCAAATTTGGTCAGCTGGTGCATATTGGCTATGTTAATGCCAAATAAGATTACGATATCTTGAATATTGCTCTAGTTATAGGTTTTTCTTAATTGCGGGGGCGGAAGTGGGCGTGGCAAAAATTTAAAACAAACTTGATCTGCTTATACAATAGACGGACGTTGACACCAAATTTGGTTGCTCTAGCTTTTATAGTCTCTGAGATCTCGGTATTCATACGGACGGACGGACGGACAGACGGACATGTCTCAATCGACTTCGCTATTGATACTGATCAAGAATATATATACTTTATTGGGTCGGAAAATTTTCCTTCTGCCTGTTACATTTTAGCGACTTTAATATACGCCTTTACCCTATGGGTACAAGGTATAAATACTCTTTAAGAAAAATGTTAATAAACAATTCAAAAAAAGTAAATTGCAAATTACATGGCATTATATGATTAGAGCAAACAATTTAGATAAAATTTAAAACATGAATGAGGAAACATCCCCGATTTTTGCATTAATGCAATTGGGCTTCTGTGCAGTCAATTGATACAATGCGTATAAATGCATTAACAAAGATGCAGTAATTAAAGTAGAAACTAACACACCATATAGTGTGAGGAATAATCCTATAGGATCTATGATTATCCCTCACAAATATACAGAATTAATCTGCTCAGATGACGTCACAGCAAATGAAACAGAACATGCAGAAATCCCAAGCCCATGAGCATAACCGAAATTTGTCGGCAGCATGCATTTGTCGCCAGGGCCAAATGTGGCCATAGCGAGAATCGGCGGGGGGGTGAGAGGCGAAGAGAAGACGCGATCGTCGTGGGTAGTCGTCGACAGGTGCCGAGAGCGTGGGAAAGCGGATGCGTGCATGTATGCGTGAGCCAGCGGCAAGCCAGATAAGCCGAAAAGGTAGGTGCAATGCCGAGAGTGGGAGAGCTGGGTGAATATGTTAGGGAACGCCCATCGTTGGGTTTGAGAAGCATTGGGCGTCGCATGGTTGCGGCGGGAGTATAAGTTAAATTCCAACTGTGGAATTGCAACCTGAATGTATTATTATTGTTTACTATATGTCTGACTATTATTATTTCTGGATTATTTTATTATTGGTTTATTATTATTGTATTATGGAATTATTATTTTTTTATTATATTATTATATTTATATGAGGGGGGTGTGTATTAAAATAGAGTTCACTTGGGGATGTATGTATATACTGTAATTTAGTAATAGGCAATTGTAAGATATGTTGTTATTTATTAAGAACAAGGATGGTGGCAGCTAGAGAGCGAGAGAAAGGCCGATGGGCACGCGTACCGATGTGTACGTATGCGTATATGGGTGACCTGGAAAGTGATCTTGTGGGAGAAAGAAAGGCCGTTGACGACAGCGGCTGGGCTCCCAGCGATTTAGAAAGCTGCGGCTCCCAAAAGGCCAATTTCACCATGCATAGCTGTAGGCAAGCTATGCTGCAGGGTCGGCAGAGAAAATCTACCCAAAGAAGAAAGCGATGGAAAGTTTTGAAGGAATGACACAAGTGGATGGAAATTTACTGGCTGCGGCGCAGCATCCCACCACGCACCCTGATTGGGTCAAGATGCCTATAAATAGGCACGGCTGAGACCATGAGGGTATCTAGTAAGCGAAGTAAAGCGAAGAATAATACAAGTGAAGTTCATAGTCAAGCGAAGCAGTATACAAGTGAAGATACTCATACCCAAGTCAAGGACCAACTCATCGACAAGGACTGGCAAATAGGATCCATATCCTGGTATATCCTTGTGCGGCAAATAAAAGTGTTTAAAGCGAAACGAATAAAGATTAGGAGTGATTCCTAGCACAGATAGAGAAGACTAGGAGTATTCCTAGCACAGTTAAGAAAGACCCCGAGTATTCCTGGCACAGGCAGGGAAGACGAGGAGTAGTCCTAGCAAACATTAGGAGAGTAGCAGTGCATGAGGTTAGATAGGCAAGACCTGGAGTATTCCCGGCAACAGTTAGGGCATACAACAAACCAACTTCTATTTGCCCAGAGGAATATCCAGCATACGGGTTCCCAAGCATGCCCGACATACCCGATCACCAGCCCATCATCATCACATAGCTGCCATCACCCTCAAGAAATTATATGTCAATAAACTGAATCATTAAAATTATAACCAAGCCGAAAACGTTTCCCTATTCTCACCGAGTCGTACCCCGACTCCTGAAATCCGGCTTTGCCATTAGTAAGGACCAAAAAGGGTCGTTTCAATAGACATACTTGTAAGGGAATATAATAATATAGTAACCACAGTAAATAAGTACGAAGAAAGACTAACACCTGACCGCATGGAAAAATGTTTAAGGGTTTTAAAATTGATTTCTGTCACTAATAGGCGACACATTCAAATAAATATGCCAGGAAGTCTAAACCAATTGGCGTATTTAAATCTCAGTCAATTGAAAGGGTTAGACGAATCTATACAATCGAGTGACGCTGAATCTGACAGTGATATAGAAACATTGGAAGAATATACATATATCGATATAATGCACCAGATAAATAAAAACACAGAAATGGCACAAACAGTAGTAGAATTTATCAGACTAGTCAAAATCTGAAACCAGAGTTTGATGGCATGCCAGAAAATCTACAAAGTTTTTTAGACTCTTTGAATCTATTAGAAACTTTAAAAGGTGCACATGAGATAACGGCCATAAGCCTTATCAAAACAAAACTTAAAGGCCATGCAAGAAATTTAATCAGTAATGAACAGACAATAACTGAAATCATTAATCAGTTATCAAAAGCAATGAAAGGAAAATCAGTCGAGGTAATATCTGCTAAGCTTCTTAATCTGGAGCAAAGAAATAGGACGGCTAACCAGTACACTCAAGAAGTGGAAAAACTGACAAATGCCCTTGAAGGAGCCTATATCAGTGAAGATCCAAGCCAAGCACTCACCAAAAAATACAGCACTACAACAGCTGTAAAAGCCATGACACAAAATTGTTCCATTGATAAGGTAAAACTTAACATGTAAGTAGGCAGAAGCAGGCACATTCATAAACAGGTCAAAGTAACACAGTCCTGTATTATCGACGAGGTGCAAATCACAATAATAGAGGAGGCCGAGGTTATAATCGTGGCAGAAATTTCAACCACAACAATTACAACAATAATAACAATAACCGTGGAGGAAGACGGGGCCAGAATCGAGGAAGAGGCCGAGGTAACACCAACCAAGGTTATAACTGCAACAACGTGAGAGTGGAGCAAAATACGTCGGAAAACTCTCAAAACACTTTAGGCAACACACAGTGAATTCCCAAGTTCATTCAATCAATTTTAGTCTTAACATATTTGCTTGCTTAATAAATCATCTAACAAAAACGACACTTACATTTTTCATAGATACTTTTGCGGATATATCACTTCTAAAATTGATTTCAGATAACTATGACATTAAACACAATAAAATTATAAACATCCAAGGAATAGGCCAAGGAATAATTAAATCTCAAGGCTTCACAGCAATAGAACTTCTGACAACCAAATATATAAATCCACACGAATTTAATTTAGTAGACTCCGATTTCTCAATACTGTGTAATGGAATTATTGGCATTGGCTTCATAAAAAAATTCAATTTCCTGTTAGATTTTAAACCAACTGAAGACTCTTTTATAATTAGACCTCAAAATCTATCTTATCCAATTAATGTTCCAATAACAAACAGTTCCGGTAATAATTCTCTAATCCTACCAGCAAGATCCGAAGTGATAAGAAATATAAAAATTGATTCAAAAGATGATTTTTTTTATATACCTAATCAAGAAATCCAAAAAGGTATAATGTATATTGCAAATACAATAACGAAATCACAATGTACGTTTATCCGATTTTTAAATACAAACAATTCCGATTTATTAGTAAATAGAAATAATATGAAATATGAATCACTTTTGAACTACAAAGTAGTTCAAAACACTAAGATAATATAAATGAAGTTTTGTCACATTTAAAGAAAAATTTTCCAATACAATTTAAAAATCAACTAACAGAATTATGCATCAGATATAGTGATGTGTTCGGACTACAAACCGAACCAATTACAACAAATAACTTTTATAAACAATCATTGAGACTAAAAGACAGTGAACCAATTTACATAAAGAACTACAGAAGCCCGCATAGCCACGTAAAAAAATTTCAAAAACAAGTAGAAAAATTAATAAATGATAAATAGTAGAACCGTCTGTATCCGAATACAATAGTCCACTCTTGCCCAAAAAAAGCAATACAAAACTCAGAAGAAAAAAAGTGGCGATTAGTAATTGACTCAATCAACAACTAACTACTATCCGATAAACTCCCGCTCCCCAGAATTGACGACATTCTAGACTAACTGGGTCGAGCTAAATACTTTTCTTGCCTCGTCTTAATGTCAGGTTTTCACCAAATTGAACTGGAAGAAAGTTCAAGAAACATAACATCTTTCTCAACGAGCAATGGCTCATATTCATATATATAAAATCATTTCAGAGAATGATGACTATAACATTCTTCGGTCTAGAAACTTCACAGGCGTTCCTTTACATGGATGACTTAATGGTAATAGGATGTTCCGAAAAACACATGATTAAAAACTTAAGTGATGTTTTTAACGTATGTAGGAAATACAACCTAAAGTTGCACCCAGAAAAATGTTCATTTTTCATCCACGACGTGACATTCCTAGGTCACAAATGCACAAAGGAGTACTGCCAGATGACAAAAATTTTACGTCATCAAAAATTACCCTGTTCCTCATGATGCGGACAGCGCAATACGATTCGTAGCATTTTGCAATTACTACCGTCGATTTATAAAAAATTTCGCTGAGTATTCACGGCACATAACTAGATTTTGTAAAAAGAATTTTCCTTTCGAATGGACAAATAATGCCAAGACACATTCCAATACTTAAACGAAACGCTTATGCGACCAACACTTTTACAATATCCCAATTTTCGCATTATAACAGATGTTAGTAAACAAGCTTGTGGAGCGATTCTAACTCAGAACCATAATGAAGTTCAACTTCCAAAAGCTTATGTATTTCGTTCATTTACAAAAGGGGAAAGTAATAAAAGCACAACAGAACAAGAGTTAGCGGCAATTCTTTGGGCAATTACCCACTTCAGACCATATATTTATGGGAAACATTTTACAATAAAAACGGATCACAGACCATTAGAAAAGATAATTTCGTTGCAGACGCACTTTCGCATATCAATATAACAGAACTTAAAGACATTCAAAATAAAGTCCTGAAAGTCACTACCAAGCGACAAAGTAGACAAGAAAAAATCTGTACAGTTGAAAATAATGAATTTGCCAAGGCAAAGTCATAAAAGTGTATCCAAGCCCAACGTACATTCATTACAAATGATGAAGTACGGAAAGTAGTGACCTTGCCCATAACAGAATCTAAATGCTTATTTAAACATGGAAATAAAGTTATCGCAAGAATTGAAGTGAGCGATTTGTATACCAACCTAGGTCAGTTTTTCCAAAGGCTCGAAAAAGAGGCCGGTATATTAAAAATTAGCCAACTCAAAGTGGCACCGAGCGAAAAGGTCTTTGAATCAATTTCAAAAGATACTTTCAAAAATATGGGCAATAAGATTTTGAATTGCCAAATGTCAAAATCAACGACACATACAAAAACTTCTATGACTCTACAGAAACACCAGTAAACGCTTTCGACATAGTGATAGTGGATACAATTGGTCCACTACCAAAATCGGAACATGGCAATGCATACTTAGTCACATTAATATGCGACCTAACAAAATATTAAGTAGCCATTCCAATCAAAAGCAAAAGCGCAACCAATGTCTCAAAAGCAATTTTCGAAAACTCACGAACGAAGTCATCGAACATTTAATGAGTACATTTGTTCATATATCTCTGCAGACAAAACCGATTGGGATGTTTGGATTCAATATTTCACGTATTGCTTCAACACGACACCATCAGCAACCCATGAGTATTGTCCATATGAACTTATATTTGGCAGATTACCAAAAAAATGAAGCAGGTCATAAAATAGACCCAGTATATTTAGGACCATATACAGTAGAAAAAATAGAGGATAATGATAATATTTTTATTAAAGATAGTAAAAATAAGAAACAAGAAGTACACAAGGATAGGTTAAAAATATATAATCAATGAAACGTTTCATGAAAGAAAGAATGAAAAGAAAAGAAAAAAGAGAAACAAGAGGTCTGATAAACCTTTTGAAAAATAAAATAAAGATACATAATGATGAAAGTTATAGTTCTTCTGAGAAAGTTAAAATTAAATATAACGTAACTTAAAACATACGTAGATATAAGAACACTATGTATTAGACTTAAGCCGAACAAAATCCAAATGAATAAAATGAGAATTAAATGCACAGCCAACATGAATGGAAGCATTATTGAAGAACACTACACAATTAAATAAACAACAAATTACAATATACTCCTTTACTATTAAGTGTTCAGGCCAAAAAATTTTATGACATATTTGGTCACAAAGATTAGGCGGAACACTAAGTTTAAAAGACGAAATATCACGGGAATATGCAAACTTAAATTTTTCCACCGCGATGTTAGGCGCTACGATTTTTACCCGGATCTAGCCTCGAAACAAAGTTTTGCTTTTTTGGTGAAATACCGACAAGAAGCGAACTCGAAGCACCAACCGCAGCAGCAGTCGCAGATTTTGGCACTGGAGCTACTGCGGCGGATAACGCCTTGAGAACTCCTCTTATCACTATTTTATTGGGAACATCTCTAGAAGAGGATGGTCGCCCGGACACATCAGACACTACACCCGATATCACATCAGCATGCGGGACAGGATTGCTAGGGGAAATGACAATGGTGTCCGTATCTGCAGCCATTACTGGACTCTTAAATGATAACACGTGCGGAGAATTCGGGGTTATTGGGTCGCTACCCGAAGACGGAACCGGTAAAAGCAGAGAAACTGGCGGATTGGGGGAGAAATGCCGAGGGATGGTCATCTTCCGCTTCGGGGATTCGTTTAATAATTTATATCTATTAAACTGAGTTTCCAGAGTCGAAAACTCTTCCCGAAGTTTTAGAAAACCAGTCGACAAAATTTTAAACCCCTCCTTAGTCCGCCGCATAAATAGACGCATATCCATTTCAACGTCCCAACACGTTTCACAAGTCCATTTCAGCCAACATTCGCCGTGTAATTGCCGATATACGGCCACAAATGTTGGATATAGACATCGAAAATTGGACGTCCAGAATGTCACATGTTTATCATTCGAATCAAAAAAATCATGTCAATCGAATAATCCATCGTTGTTTTATTGCAATTTAAAGTTTTATACCTCCAAAAAGCACCCTTTATATGTCGAAATAATGTTACTAGTTGGTGGCGTTGTAGGTAAAGCTACTATATCTTATATATTACAAATTTAAATGAACAATAGGATGGTAAGTAAACAAATATAATGCATTAAATCGGTACTGATACTCTTTTCTGAACAATCAAACCAAATTCCTCCACAATTGTTATTTAAAAGTTTTTATGTAGATATATTTTATCACTCATTCTAAGTTCTATTTACATATGTGTATATATTTATATTGCTATAAATATACATATACGTATATACATTTGCATCTACATATATAAGACGTTACTTACGTAATAATCTTAATTGGTGAAACAATTGTCATAGATATTTCCTGCTGATATTTCAGCTATGTTTACTGGCTCTCAATATACATCCAGACAAAAAAGGAATATTTGTATTATTCACACACATAAATATATAGTCATTTATCTCGAACTGTAACACTTTGTTTCAGGCATAATAATAATTATGCATAGATATATACTTATGTAGGATTGAATGCATGTACATGCATAGATGATGCATAGATGTACCTGTACAGATGACTTAGGTCATGGGAATGTGAAGTCAATGATTGTTTGACGAACAAGAAAAAAAAAACCAACAAAAAAATTATCAACAAATAAATGTGCAACCTGTGCGAAGACCAGCACCGCCACCGCTTGACGCGCCAAATCAAGCCAAATACATGAATGACGACTGCCCCGATACTGCTCCTATTGAGCAAAGGGAGTATCTGAAAGTGTTTCCAAATGATGGACCACGCCCACTCACAATAGCTGAGTACCGGGCTTGTCAGGAGACTGAATATCCAACTGTAGAAGACCGCAACAACAGAGGAGGACCGACAACGCTACCGTTTGAGAATACTAACATCTGATAGGCTTTTATAACTAACAATGTGGTTAGAGATTTTCTTATTTTTTTTAATAATATGAATTGTATACCGAATTGAGAGCCAACCACATCATCTAACAATAACCAGTCCATGTCTCTGTCTCACTGCGTTTAGCAGTAGAGAAATTTATTTTTTTCTCCCTCTGTTTTGCCGATCACGTAAGATCGGCATAAAATATATTCAATGAAAAATTTTTTGCCCCCAAATTTTTTATTAATCCCAAATCAGGAAATTCAACCTGCTATTTTTGTTGCAAATACAATCGTAACACCAAAAAATACATTCATCCGTTAACTGAACAGAGTTAATATCAGCCAGATAATAAATATAAATAATTTTAAGTCTGAACCGCTTTCGATCTACGATTAACTAAAATTTTCCGCCCCAATTCAAATCAAAATTATCAGAACTGTGCACCAAGTGATGTTTTCAGACTTCACGCTAAAGCGATCTCAACAAATAACTTTTATATTAACTTTTATAAGCAAAAATTGAGATGGAAAGATAATGAACCAGTCTATATAAAAAAATTATCGAAGCCCACAGAGCAAAAAAAAAAAACATAGAAAAACAGAATCGGAAAATTGAGTGGAGATTAGTAATTGAGTAATTGAGGAGATTAGTAATTGAGTATCGTCAAATTAATAAAAAATTATTGTCCGACAAATTTCCACTCCCTAGGATTGAGGATATAATAGACCAATAAGGTCGGGCGAAATATTTCTCATGTCAGGTTTCCATCAGATCAAACTCGAAGAAAGTTCAAGAGATATAACGTCATTTTCAACGAGCAATGGCTCATATGGCTTCACGCGATTACCATTTGGTGTTAAAATACCGCCAAATTCATTCCAGAGAATGATGACTATAGCATTCTCTGGACTTGACACTTCTCAAGCATTCCTTTATATGGATGATTTAATAGTAATTGGTCGTTTCGGAAAACATATGCTAAAAAACCTAACTGATGTTTTTGACACATGTAGAAAACACAACTTAAAATTACATCCACAAAAATGATCATTGTTCATGCACGAAGTCACTTTTCTGGGTCATAAATACGCAGATAAAGGAATTTCGCCAGATGACACAACAAATGAAAATTATCCTGTCCCACATGATGCGGACAGCGCTAGACGATTCGTTGCGTTCTGCAACTGTTACAGACGTTTTATCAAAAACTTCGCTGACTATTCATTCGGCTCATAACTCGATTATGTAAAAAGAATGTTCCTTTTGAATGGACAGTTGAATGCCAAAACGAATTCCAATATCTCAAAAATAATTTAATTCAGCCCACAATATTACAATATCCTAACTTTGTAAGTAAGCAAGCGTGTGGAGCGGTTTTAACTCAAAACCAGAATAGTCTTCAACTTCCAGTAGCATATGCATCGCGATCATTCACTAAAGGTGAAAGCAATAAAAGTACAACTGAACACGAGCTAGCAGTTATTCATTGGGCAATTACTCATTTTCGACCATATATTTGTGGCAAACATTTTACAATTAAAACAGATCACAGAGCATTGGCGTATCTATTTTTAATGATCAACCCCAGTTCAAAACTAACGCGCACGCGGCTTGAATTCACTGTCGAGTGTCTAAAGGGAAAAGAGAATTTCGTGGCTGATGCCCTATCTAAGATTACAATATCCGAGTTAAACGATTTACAAAATAAAGTCCTGAAAGTCGCTACCAGGCAACAATATTGACAAAATAAATCCTAAGCAGGAAATAATAATGAGTTTTTGCTAAGGCAAGGCTAAGGCAAGGTACATCAAAAGCTTTTAAGCCCAACGTATACCAAGTCATCAACAGTGATCAGGTACGAAAAGTTGAGGCCTTGCATATAACAAATATATTATGTTACTTGAAATGCTCTTTTAAAAAAATGGGCAATATATTATTGAGTCATTAAGAGTAGCGCTACTCAACCCGGTGACCATAATAAATGATGAAAAAGAAATAGAAGCAATTTTTCAAGAAGGTCACATTGGCATAACAAAAACTCTGATAAAAATAAAAAGACACTACTATTGGAAAAATATGATACGTCAAATAAAATATATACATAGACGTCCAAAATGCCAAAAAACAGACAAAAACTCTTTTAACCATAACTGACACGCCTATGAGTGCCTGAGAGAGTAATAGTGAACACTATAGGTCTATTACCTAAGTCTGAAATTAGTAACGAACGCAATAACCCTGATATGTCACCTTACAAAATATCTTGTTGCCATAAATGTTCCAAATAAAGACGCTAAATCAATTGCTAAAGCAATATTTGAATCTCTTCATTACGGACATGGGAACTGAATATAGAAATTCTATAATAAGCGATCTGTGCAAATATTTTAAAATAGAAAACATTACGTCCACTGCACACCACCACCAAACTGTTGAAACAGTTGAAAGAAGTCATAAAACTTTCAATGAATACAACCGTTCATATATATCCGTTGATAAAACGATTGCGATGTATGTCTTCAATATTTTGTATATTGTTTTAATACCTTCTATGGCACATAACTTTTGTCCATACGACCTAGTTTTTGGCAAACAAAGCAAATTGCCAAAATATTTCAATATATCCATTATACAATATAGAAGATTATGCTAAGAAATCAAAATTCAGCTTTGAGCAAGCTTACAAAAGAGCTAGGATTGTCAGGAACAATATTATAGGAACATAAGAAACTTTGAATTAAATGTAGTAGATATGGTTTTATTAAAAATTAAACGAGTTATAAGTTGGAATCTAAGTGTTTAGGCCCATATACGGTCGATTCAATAGAAGATAGAGAGACTGTTTTAATTAGAGATAACAAAAATAAAAACCAAAAAAGTGCAAAAAGATTGATTAAAAATTAAGAAAAAAAACCAAATTCAAAATTTTATGACCATAATTTCAATATCACAAAAACGAAACTAATTAATTAAGCCTTAAAAAATAAACATAAAGAGGAAAAATATGCGTAAAGACATACATATTTCCAAAACAAAAATAAACACAAGCGACATCTATATAAAAAAAATGAACATTAAAAGAGAAAAAATAAAAGAATAAGAATAAAAAGAAAAGATACATAAGTAATAAGTACATAATGATAATATTACGTTATTCTCTAAAAAGGAGAGGTGTAGTATATTCACACACATAAATATACAGACATGTAGCTCGACCTGTAACACTTTGTTTCAGGCATAATAATAATTATACATAGATATATACTTGTTTATGATTGAATGCATGTAGATACATACAGATATATATATATATATATATATAAATAAAAAAATAAGAATAAAAAGAGAAGATACATAAGTAATAAGTACATAATGATAATATTACGTTATTCTCTAAAAAGGAGAGGTGTAGTATATTCACACACATAAATATACAGACATGTAGCTCGACCTGTAACACTTTGTTTCAGGCATAATAATAATTATACATAGATATATACTTGTTTATGAATGTATATATATTATTATTAACATTTCCACGATTTAACTCACTCATTTTTATGAACTGGATTATTGCTTATGGCGAATAATCTTGAGAGCACTGTTCGGTTTCGTTGTCCAAGAAAAGATGGAATACACAAGGAATCTTCTCGTCTTTTATACAACTCTGCTTACACAAATTTCATTAGCATAGGTTTCAATAGAATATTTTACGATCTCATTCTCTCTCAGTGACTCAAGATTACACGCACAACAATCATCTCATGCGTAACTCTTTGTGCAAACCTCAATCGAACATTATTTTGGCACGTACGCCACTTAGGACTTTATGCAACATTTCTGCAACCTTATATCGAACTAAGTTGACCACTTTGCGAATAACGAAGCTGAGCGTAATCGCCAATAGTCACTAGAATGTTCTATTACAGTGTCGTCCACAATTAAAGACCCGACACGGCCATACTGACACTTACACGTCCTACCAGAACATTAACAGACTGTACTAATATCAACCCAAAAGTAAATTAATAGTCGTTTCCTAAATATTATTTCTGTGCTTATTTTAAATTTTCGTTTATTATCTCAACGTTAATCTCTCGTTCTTTCCTTTTTTCTTTTTTGTTTTTACATAATGGGTATCTTAACATTCTAGTCAGTTGCACATTAATGTTTAAGAATTCGACTTTAGTTGCTTTCACTATCATTTCCTTTCGATTATGAGCATGGTTCCATCAAGAGCTCTACACGCCATGTTCCAACTTTCGTTTTTCACTTGTGCTTGCCCAATGACGCAGGTATTTCAAATCTCAAAACCATAGTTTTTTTTTCTCAAATATGGACCAAATATTACCATGCCACAACAATGCATCAATTATACGTTTGCCAGGTTATTTCCACTTGAGTTCTCAAACACCATCTCTAAGGTCTTCCGCCATTCACCAAAACTGCCATATTCAAGGTTATTGCAACATAATTGCAACTAACCACATCATAAATGGACAATTTTCCATCACACAACATATCCTCTCACACGGATATCTCACAATAATCTTAACAAGTCTCAGGAGGGTATTCCAATTCCTCCGGAACATAACCATCTGGCATCTTTCTCAAATCCTCATGACAATATTTATACAATCTCTTATTGTGCAATGACTTCAAAATGTATCTGTCGCCTTCTAAAACTTCACTAACTAAAAATGGTCCTTTAAACTTTACATCCAAATTGGTTTGATGCCGCTCTTCATTTTTCAACAGCACATAACTTTATGTCTAACAACAGTTGATTTATTTTTATCGAATCTGATTTTGTCATAAGTGGTTTGGTTATTTATATTTTCTAATGCCCTATCTCTAATATTAACTTTGTCGATCTCAATCTCTGTATCGCACAGTGGAATCAAACCGAGAGGACGTGCCTCTTTGCCGATTAGCAACTCTAGAGGACTTGCTTTGGTTAAACTACTAACTGTGCAGTTCAAAGCAAGTTGTACCTCACCAAGAGCATCCTGCCAAGACCGGGAGCTCGATTCAACCGCGGACAACAAATTTATAAGAGTGCTCATGACGCGTTCAATTTGTCCATTTGCGCGACTTCCTCCTGAAGCTATAAGATGAAGTTTCACCTTCTGTGATGCACAAAACTCTGCAAACTTTCCACTGGTAAAACATTTACCTTGGTCCGCTGTTATTCGGGTCGGAACACCAAATAAAGAGATAGATGATTTCATTGCCTGTCATTGCCTGTTTACAACTATCGGTGTCTAATTTTAAAGTATGAAACAAGTGAACAAACTTAGTGAAAGCATCGATTTGGACTATTACATATTCTTTGAGGTCATTCTTCCCACTAAGCTTGCCTGTGATGTCGATATGCAGCGTATGCCACTGAATGTTCGACTTTGGAATTGGGTGTAACTCTGCCTGTATTTTGCCGGATGAACCTTTCACTGTTTTCAATGTGATGCAACTGTCGACAAATTTTCTAATATATTTGTTCATCTTCGCAAACCAATAATGTTCATAAGTCTTGTCAAGCGTGAACTTGATGTATCACGGACCATCGATATGACCACTGGCAGACATCGTGTTCTTCCATTTCTTTGGACTTTGCGAAACAAAACTCCCTTTCTAAGTTCGTACGTTTGTGCAACATCGGCAGTCAGTTCATTACTGCTAAGTTTTTTTTTAAATATCGGTGGTTTCATTATCCTGTCGTTGTTCAGCAGCAAGCCAATCACCAGAGATTGTACATGATTTCTGGATAAAAAATCTATATGCGCCATGCGTTTTCCTTCTCTATATTCTATCTTGAATGTCGGTAATTTCATTATCCTGTCGTTGGTTAGCAGCAAGCCAATCACCAGAGATTGTACATGATTTCTGGATAAAAAATCTATATGCGCCATGCGCTTTCCTTCTCTATATTCTATCTTGAATGTCGGTGATTTCATTATCCTGTCGTTGTTCAGCAACAAGCCAATCATCAGAGATTTCGGCCAAATTTACACGCTTTTCACGTACTTTAAACTTTACATTTCTAGTCGTCTCCTGTACATGATTTCTGGATAAAGAAATTATTCTATCTTGAAGTCAAAAGACTGTAAGTATGCCCACCAACGATGTACCCTAGGTGTTAGATCCAATTTTGTTCGCGATGCTTTGAGAGAATTGCGATCTGTATACACAATGAATTCACGACCAAGCAAATAATGCCGAAAATGTTTAACGGATTCAACAACTGCCAATGTTTCCAATTCATAAGAATGGTATCTGGTCTCAGCAAGAGAAGTTGTTTTGCTAAAATATTTCACTACATGAAGATTGCCATTGATCCGATGCATTAACATAGCCCCATAGCCATGAGAATATGTGGGTCGAATATTACAAGCACTGGCTCATTAGTAAGAATAGTAATGATTCTTTTTCTAATTGCTTCCAGATCATCAGTTCAACTAAAAGCGTTTTTGCTCGAAGTCAAGGAATAAATCGGTTTCATTATCTGAGAGAATTGAGATACAAAATTACGGAAATAAGACGCCAATCCAATAAATTGTCTCACACTACCGATAGTTAATGTCGGTGTCAATGAACTTAGCGCAAGAATTTTCCGCGGATTAGGTCTCAACTCTCCAGATCGCACCTCATAGCCCAGATACTGTACAGTAGTTTTTAGAAACCCACATTTGGCAATATTAAATGAGAATCCAGCCGAAGTCAATCTATCTAACACAACTTTTAGTCTCTCAAATCCCAGTTTTATGGTTGGTGATATTATCATGATATCGTCCATGTAAACTATCACGTAAGAATGTGCTAAATATCCGAAAGTATTCAGAATAGTTCGCTGGAAAACGGACGGAGCGTTCTTGAGGCCAAATGGCATTGTCAAGTATTCGTACTGCCCTTCAGGTGTCACAAATGCAGTATACTCGATAGAATCAGGGTGAATTGGAATCCGATGGTACCCGCCAGCAATGTATAAGCACGTAGAATACTTTGCACCACTGAGTCTAGCGACTTGGTTATTAATAAGGGGCAACGGAAACCTGTCAGAAACCGTATTGGTGTTTAGCTCACGATAATCAATGCAAAGGCGGTCTGAACCATTTTTCTTTTTTACCAATAATATAGGACTGGCATAGGGAGAACAACTAGGTCGAATGATGTTACAATTTAACAATTCGTTGATCCGCTCGCGTACAATTTCTTTTTCATTAGGACTTATTCGATATGGACGCCGCTGCACCGTTTTGTTTGGGTCAATCAACCTAATGGTCATTTCACCTGTGTTGACTCTTGTGCAAGGGATTCCATCGATAAAAGCTTTTGAATAATTTTGAAGTAATTTGATCAAGTTTTCTTTTTCGTTATTAACTAATTCAGTATCAACGTTAGAATATATATGGTTCAGGGCCTTTAAAGAATTTACAGACTTCAACTTAACGATCTCAAATTTATCAGATGTTAATGAAATTTCATAGCCTTGAGTAAGAATTTCTCTACCAATTACAATATCATTTGTAAGATGCTTATCGGATATTACATAGAATAATATTTCTATGATATTTGCGTTAATCGCACAACTCCGTTTCACTTTTCAAAAAACTTGAGGTGACTTCTCGTTAAGAGTGTGTCCTTACATTCTGGCCCAGGGGACTGATCTATGGTATGCTACTTTTTCCATAAGACGTTTAAGGTTCCGCAATGTTTTTTTGCTTTGATTCTGTTGTTTTCTGTTCGCACACTTTTGTTCTTTTGTAATATAAATATTTACATATGTATATACTATGGAAAAGTTCATTTTATCCTTTTGTGAGCGTTTTTATTTCTTCCTACATAACCAAGAATTAGCAAAATTGAGTATATATATTATGTCTGTCAATGTCTGTCTCAATATTGAAACCAGCCACAGTGGCAGTATGGTGGAATTCTTATAGTTAGGAAAGAGGATTTAACGCGCGGCAACAATGACGATGTGGCCGAGGGTGGTTCGATGTGGAAAGACCTATCGAAACTCACTGGGTTTTAAATATAGATGGAAAATCAAAATTAGCTGGAGCTTGTAAAAACGCGAACAGACAAATTTTTTTCTGACACTGCAGGTGTGGACGCCTCGAAATGGTGTGTGATAGCATATATCATACTAACCGATGCTATAGAAGGAAGTCCCTCACAGTGGAATGAATTCAAGGAATTATTTCTTCGCCGCTATGAGAACAGAGAGACGTCGTCGGCAATGTTTTTAAATTTGTTAACGGCGAATGTCTTGCTTTAACTGCGAATTGGTGAAATAAAAACATTGAGGAAATTGCTATTTGAATTGTGCTCGCGCATTTAGCTTTTTACAATCTGAACTGAGTGCACATGCCTTTCAAAAACTTTGTAATGCCGATCGAGATGACGATTCTGGAACTGACTCTAAGGAATGAAGAATGTCAATAATAACGAGTAATTTTGCGGAAAACCGGGACACAAAATCACCGAATGTAGAAGCAGAATGTAACAAAAGACCAATACAACAGTTCAGCGGAAAAGCCACATATATCCTGTTTCAATTGCGGCCCACCCAGACACTTTGCAAATCAATGCTCGAATAACGGATCAACCAGCAAACAAGGAATGTTCCAACAAAAGACTGTGAACCAGTGTTTCGTACCAGAGTCAACTGGAATTATGATACAGAGCGGTGTGATTTATCCAATTTCCTTTGATTCCGGTTTAGAATTCTCACTTATAAAAGAAAGCATATGTAGTAAGTTAACTGGTAAGCGCATCAATAATATTATTATGTAAAAAGGTATCCGCGATGCCGGTATGTATAGCACTTTTCAGATTTTAAAAGTACTTCAAAAATTGTTTGATGTAGTGCAACATAATCATTTAAAAGGCAATGTTGTTATTGGTCGCGAAATTCCTAAACAAGGATTTAATGTCTTATGATATCAGCAAATAAGTTCGAATTTGTCAAGGCCAAATTTGTTAATATGGAACGAGTTGACATGAATAATCTTGATAACCAATTATGTAAAGCTGATACAAACAAATTAATTAAACTTCTTCAGAATTAAGGGGGGGTGAAATGAAAATTCGTTTGATAAACCCTAGCAAAACCGTTCAACGATGGCCTTTTTAACTCAGTCCAGTAGAAAGAGACATAGTTGGAAAAAAGTTAAGTGAGTTACTTACAGGTAATATTATTCGACCCATTCACTCCCCCCAATGCTATTTGTTAAAAAGAAAAATGGGACAGATCGCCTCTGTGTCGACTATAGAAAGTTAAATTCAAACACGATTGCAGACAGATATTTTTTGCCGCTTATAAATGACCAGATTGGTAGATTGCGCAGCGCGAGGTATTTCATGTGTCTTGATATGGTAAGTGGTTTTCACTAGATCCCAATTCACACTGATTTAGTAGAAAACACCGCATGGCCAATACATATGAATTCTTCAGTATGCCGTTCAGACTCAAAAATGCGCGATCAGTTTTCCAGGGCTTCGGATGTCCTGGCGTGTTCATCTACATGGATGATATAATAACTGTGTCGCCCACAGTTGAGTTAGGCTTAGAAAGATAGCAAATAGTGCTAGACATTCTAACAAGTGAAGGATTCATTTTTAATTTAAGCAAATGTCGTTTTCTGGAAACCGTTGTCCAATATTTGGAGTATGAGGTAAGAGCAGGAGAAGTTATGCAAAAAAGCCAAACCCGCAAAAATTAACGCGTTGATATTTCTGCCACCGCCACACACAGTTTTTTGGCGTGCTACAATTCATAGGTCTAGCATCCTTTTTTCGTTGATTTGTATCCAACTTCTCACAAATCTTGGTGCCACTGTATTCTCTAACATCAGGCAGGGAATGTTTTGTTTAAAATTCTGAAGTAGAAAGCATTCGAAAGAAAATAGTGTCCATTCTTACAAATGAAGCAGTCTTTATGATCTTCGATTCTCATCAATCAGATTTGATCCGATGATTTTACATCGAATTATCACGCACTTAAATAGACTTAACTCCTAGAGCTGATCGTTGGTGGTCTCAATTACAATCTTTTAATTTCGAAATACAATATAGAATAGGAAAACGTATGCCTTGCGTTGAAATTTAGATGGTCAGTGGTGAATCAAGAGCATGATCAATTATGCACCTTGGTTTGAAAAAAACACTTAAAAAAGTTTACCAATATTATTAATTTGAGAAAAATAAAATTGAGCGGTAAATGTGATCCTAAGGAATATATCATTCTTCAAATTGATGGCTTCCTATAATTTTTGCATATTTACCACGCTCTCAAATTAGATACGGAGAGCTGTATGAAGGCTGACCACGGTAGATGTTTCTCAAGTACTTTAACAGACACAACCAGACAAAACAAAATATTCGTAGTCACCAACTTTTTGTTCGCTTTAAAAGCTAAAAAAATGAAGCAAGTAAGTCGTACCCGCCGATTTTGAGTATACCCCGTACGAAGTAAAGGAAAGTAAAGCCAAAAACGCTCGAATCCGCAATCAATTTACAAACAAATTGTCTAACATTTATTGTACGATAACGACAAAATATTATTTCAGCTTGTACAAATTGAGTATAATATTGAGTTTACAAATAAAAATGCGATACTACATATCTAAAAATTTTTTTTAGATGTGTAGGGGGTGGAAGTGGGCGTGGGCAAAATTCTATCTAAACCCAATCAAAATATATCTTGCAATGAAAATGAATAGACTATTTTAATAAGTAAAATATTCTCAGCCTAATGATACATGTGTATACATATGCTGCTTTTTGCATGGAGAAGGGAGCGAGGGTATACTCACACATTTGGTCGCTTATTCTTGGAGTGAGTAACTGCTCACGGTGTCTTTGCATGCTCGTATTACTTATATATATACGAAAAGTATGCAAATATATATAAATATATATACATCTATACGTATATATATATGTTGGGGCAGATGATAACTCCCCGTATACTTTGTTTCCTGTTTTAGACATTATTAGTACGAGCGAAGCGAGTTCCGTGTGCTTTCTGTGGCGTTGTATCCCAGACTGCCTGCGCAGCCTCGCCTGCCTTTACACCGGACCACACTCGACGACAGACACATCTGTCGTCTCGCTCTATAAGAACGTCAAAGGTTACCCAATACTATTGTCACCTGCATGACCAAGCAGCCAGTGCCAAACTTCCATGACTCAGCAGTCAGTGCCAATCTTGCATGACTCAGCAGTCAGTGCCAATCTTGCATGACTCAGCAGTCAGTGCCAAACTAACATATCAGTACCCACTGCCAAACTTACATGACAGAAGTCACTGTAACGCCAAAGTTATATTCACAATGTTACACCTCCAAAATATGGAATGAACCATAGAGGGACCCCAAATAGAGAGAGAACATAGAGTATCCAAGGGTACCCCATTATTCCATCTCCGACACGGCCATCCTGACTAATACACGTCCTCGTGTTACATTTAGATCAAACTAATTTCAATTTAATTACTCTCTTTTGTACAAATTCTAAAACAACAAAATTTTCTAACTTGTTCATAAGTCTTGTCAAGCGTGAACTTGATGTATCACGGACCATCGATATGACCACTGGCAGACATCGTGTTCTTCCATTTCTTTGGACTTTGCGAAACAAAACTCCCTTTCTAAGTTCGTACGTTTGTGCAACATCGGCAGTCAGTTCATTACTGCTAAGTTTTTTTTTAAATATCGGTGGTTTCATTATCCTGTCGTTGTTCAGCAGCAAGCCAATCACCAGAGATTGTACATGATTTCTGGATAAAAAATCTATATGCGCCATGCGTTTTCCTTCTCTATATTCTATCTTGAATGTCGGTAATTTCATTATCCTGTCGTTGGTTAGCAGCAAGCCAATCACCAGAGATTGTACATGATTTCTGGATAAAAAATCTATATGCGCCATGCGCTTTCCTTCTCTATATTCTATCTTGAATGTCGGTGATTTCATTATCCTGTCGTTGTTCAGCAACAAGCCAATCATCAGAGATTTCGGCCAAATTTACACGCTTTTCACGTACTTTAAACTTTACATTTCTAGTCGTCTCCTGTACATGATTTCTGGATACAGAAATTATTCTATCTTGAAGTCAAAAGACTGTAAGTATGCCCACCAACGATGTACCCTAGGTGTTAGATCCAATTTTGTTCGCGATGCTTTGAGAGAATTGCGATCTGTATACACAATGAATTCACGACCAAGCAAATAATGCCGAAAATGTTTAACGGATTCAACAACTGCCAATGTTTCCAATTCATAAGAATGGTATCTGGTCTCAGCAAGAGAAGTTGTTTTGCTAAAATATTTCACTACATGAAGATTGCCATTGATCCGATGCATTAACATAGCCCCATAGCCATGAGAATATGTGGGTCGAATATTACAAGCACTGGCTCATTAGTAAGAATAGTAATGATTCTTTTTCTAATTGCTTCCAGATCATCAGTTCAACTAAAAGCGTTTTTGCTCGAAGTCAAGGAATAAATCGGTTTCATTATCTGAGAGAATTGAGATACAAAATTACGGAAATAAGACGCCAATCCAATAAATTGTCTCACACTACCGATAGTTAATGTCGGTGTCAATGAACTTAGCGCAAGAATTTTCCGCGGATTAGGTCTCAACTCTCCAGATCGCACCTCATAGCCCAGATACTGTACAGTAGTTTTTAGAAACCCACATTTGGCAATATTAAATGAGAATCCAGCCGAAGTCAATCTATCTAACACAACTTTTAGTCTCTCAAATCCCAGTTTTATGGTTGGTGATATTATCATGATATCGTCCATGTAAACTATCACGTAAGAATGTGCTAAATATCCGAAAGTATTCAGAATAGTTCGCTGGAAAACGGACGGAGCGTTCTTGAGGCCAAATGGCATTGTCAAGTATTCGTACTGCCCTTCAGGTGTCACAAATGCAGTATACTCGATAGAATCAGGGTGAATTGGAATCCGATGGTACCCGCCAGCAATGTATAAGCACGTAGAATACTTTGCACCACTGAGTCTAGCGACTTGGTTATTAATAAGGGGCAACGGAAACCTGTCAGAAACCGTATTGGTGTTTAGCTCACGATAATCAATGCAAAGGCGGTCTGAACCATTTTTCTTTTTTACCAATAATATAGGACTGGCATAGGGAGAACAACTAGGTCGAATGATGTTACAATTTAACAATTCGTTGATCCGCTCGCGTACAATTTCTTTTTCATTAGGACTTATTCGATATGGACGCCGCTGCACCGTTTTGTTTGGGTCAATCAACCTAATGGTCATTTCACCTGTGTTGACTCTTGTGCAAGGGATTCCATCGATAAAAGCTTTTGAATAATTTTGAAGTAATTTGATCAAGTTTTCTTTTTCGTTATTAACTAATTCAGTATCAACGTTAGAATATATATGGTTCAGGGCCTTTAAAGAATTTACAGACTTCAACTTAACGATCTCAAATTTATCAGATGTTAATGAAATTTCATAGCCTTGAGTAAGAATTTCTCTACCAATTACAATATCATTTGTAAGATGCTTATCGGATATTACATAGAATAATATTTCTATGATATTTGCGTTAATCGCACAACTCCGTTTCACTTTTCAAAAAACTTGAGGTGACTTCTCGTTAAGAGTGTGTCCTTACATTCTGGCCCAGGGGACTGATCTATGGTATGCTACTTTTTCCATAAGACGTTTAAGGTTCCGCAATGTTTTTTTGCTTTGATTCTGTTGTTTTCTGTTCGCACACTTTTGTTCTTTTGTAATATAAATATTTACATATGTATATACTATGGAAAAGTTCATTTTATCCTTTTGTGAGCGTTTTTATTTCTTCCTACATAACCAAGAATTAGCAAAATTGAGTATATATATTATGTCTGTCAATGTCTGTCTCAATATTGAAACCAGCCACAGTGGCAGTATGGTGGAATTCTTATAGTTAGGAAAGAGGATTTAACGCGCGGCAACAATGACGATGTGGCCGAGGGTGGTTCGATGTGGAAAGACCTATCGAAACTCACTGGGTTTTAAATATAGATGGAAAATCAAAATTAGCTGGAGCTTGTAAAAACGCGAACAGACAAATTTTTTTCTGACACTGCAGGTGTGGACGCCTCGAAATGGTGTGTGATAGCATATATCATACTAAAGACTAACCTCTACAAGGAAGCAATTTGATATTGGTACTAACCGATGCTATAGAAGGAAGTCCCTCACAGTGGAATGAATTTAAGGAATTATTTCTTCGCCGCTATGAGAACAGAGAGACGTCGTCGGCAATGTTTTTAAATTTGTTAACGGCGAATGTCTTGCTTTAACTGCGAATTGGTGAAATAAAAACATTGAGGAAATTGCTATTTGAATTGTGCTCGCGCATTTAGCTTTTTACAATCTGAACTGAGTGCACATGCCTTTCAAAAACTTTGTAATGCCGATCGAGATGACGATTCTGGAACTGACTCTAAGGAATGAAGAATGTCAATAATAACGAGTAATTTTGCGGAAAACCGGGACACAAAATCACCGAATGTAGAAGCAGAATGTAACAAAAGACCAATACAACAGTTCAGCGGAAAAGCCACATATATCCTGTTTCAATTGCGGCCCACCCAGACACTTTGCAAATCAATGCTCGAATAACGGATCAACCAGCAAACAAGGAATGTTCCAACAAAAGACTGTGAACCAGTGTTTCGTACCAGAGTCAACTGGAATTATGATACAGAGCGGTGTGATTTATCCAATTTCCTTTGATTCCGGTTTAGAATTCTCACTTATAAAAGAAAGCATATGTAGTAAGTTAACTGGTAAGCGCATCAATAATATTATTATGTAAAAAGGTATCCGCGATGCCGGTATGTATAGCACTTTTCAGATTTTAAAAGTACTTCAAAAATTGTTTGATGTAGTGCAACATAATCATTTAAAAGGCAATGTTGTTATTGGTCGCGAAATTCCTAAACAAGGATTTAATGTCTTATGATATCAGCAAATAAGTTCGAATTTGTCAAGGCCAAATTTGTTAATATGGAACGAGTTGACATGAATAATCTTGATAACCAATTATGTAAAGCTGATACAAACAAATTAATTAAACTTCTTCAGAATTAAGGGGGGGTGAAATGAAAATTCGTTTGATAAACCCTAGCAAAACCGTTCAACGATGGCCTTTTTAACTCAGTCCAGTAGAAAGAGACATAGTTGGAAAAAAGTTAAGTGAGTTACTTACAGGTAATATTATTCGACCCATTCACTCCCCCCAATGCTATTTGTTAAAAAGAAAAATGGGACAGATCGCCTCTGTGTCGACTATAGAAAGTTAAATTCAAACACGATTGCAGACAGATATTTTTTGCCGCTTATAAATGACCAGATTGGTAGATTGCGCAGCGCGAGGTATTTCATGTGTCTTGATATGGTAAGTGGTTTTCACTAGATCCCAATTCACACTGATTTAGTAGAAAACACCGCATGGCCAATACATATGAATTCTTCAGTATGCCGTTCAGACTCAAAAATGCGCGATCAGTTTTCCAGGGCTTCGGATGTCCTGGCGTGTTCATCTACATGGATGATATAATAACTGTGTCGCCCACAGTTGAGTTAGGCTTAGAAAGATAGCAAATAGTGCTAGACATTCTAACAAGTGAAGGATTCATTTTTAATTTAAGCAAATGTCGTTTTCTGGAAACCGTTGTCCAATATTTGGAGTATGAGGTAAGAGCAGGAGAAGTTATGCAAAAAAGCCAAACCCGCAAAAATTAACGCGTTGATATTTCTGCCACCGCCACACACAGTTTTTTGGCGTGCTACAATTCATAGGTCTAGCATCCTTTTTTCGTTGATTTGTATCCAACTTCTCACAAATCTTGGTGCCACTGTATTCTCTAACATCAGGCAGGGAATGTTTTGTTTAAAATTCTGAAGTAGAAAGCATTCGAAAGAAAATAGTGTCCATTCTTACAAATGAAGCAGTCTTTATGATCTTCGATTCTCATCAATCAGATTTGATCCGATGATTTTACATCGAATTATCACGCACTTAAATAGACTTAACTCCTAGAGCTGATCGTTGGTGGTCTCAATTACAATCTTTTAATTTCGAAATACAATATAGAATAGGAAAACGTATGCCTTGCGTTGAAATTTAGATGGTCAGTGGTGAATCAAGAGCATGATCAATTATGCACCTTGGTTTGAAAAAAACACTTAAAAAAGTTTACCAATATTATTAATTTGAGAAAAATAAAATTGAGCGGTAAATGTGATCCTAAGGAATATATCATTCTTCAAATTGATGGCTTCCTATAATTTTTGCATATTTACCACGCTCTCAAATTAGATACGGAGAGCTGTATGAAGGCTGACCACGGTAGATGTTTCTCAAGTACTTTAACAGACACAACCAGACAAAACAAAATATTCGTAGTCACCAACTTTTTGTTCGCTTTAAAAGCTAAAAAAATGAAGCAAGTAAGTCGTACCCGCCGATTTTGAGTATACCCCGTACGAAGTAAAGGAAAGTAAAGCCAAAAACGCTCGAATCCGCAATCAATTTACAAACAAATTGTCTAACATTTATTGTACGATAACGACAAAATATTATTTCAGCTTGTACAAATTGAGTATAATATTGAGTTTACAAATAAAAATGCGATACTACATATCTAAAAATTTTTTTAGATGTGTAGGGGGTGGAAGTGGGCGTGGGCAAAATTCTATCTAAACCCAATCAAAATATATCTTGCAATGAAAATGAATAGACTATTTTAATAAGTAAAATATTCTCAGCCTAATGATACATGTGTATACATATGCTGCTTTTTGCATGGAGAAGGGAGCGAGGGTATACTCACACATTTGGTCGCTTATTCTTGGAGTGAGTAACTGCTCACGGTGTCTTTGCATGCTCGTATTACTTATATATATACGAAAAGTATGCAAATATATATAAATATATATACATCTATACGTATATATATATGTTGGGGCAGATGATAACTCCCCGTATACTTTGTTTCCTGTTTTAGACATTATTAGTACGAGCGAAGCGAGTTCCGTGTGCTTTCTGTGGCGTTGTATCCCAGACTGCCTGCGCAGCCTCGCCTGCCTTTACACCGGACCACACTCGACGACAGACACATCTGTCGTCTCGCTCTATAAGAACGTCAAAGGTTACCCAATACTATTGTCACCTGCATGACCAAGCAGCCAGTGCCAAACTTCCATGACTCAGCAGTCAGTGCCAATCTTGCATGACTCAGCAGTCAGTGCCAATCTTGCATGACTCAGCAGTCAGTGCCAAACTAACATATCAGTACCCACTGCCAAACTTACATGACAGAAGTCACTGTAACGCCAAAGTTATATTCACAATGTTACACCTCCAAAATATGGAATGAACCATAGAGGGACCCCAAATAGAGAGAGAACATAGAGTATCCAAGGGTACCCCATTATTCCATCTCCGACACGGCCATCCTGACTAATACACGTCCTCGTGTTACATTTAGATCAAACTAATTTCAATTTAATTACTCTCTTTTGTACAAATTCTAAAACAACAAAATTTTCTAACTTGACCACTTGCTTAGACAGATCTCCAAATCTTCCAATATATCACTTATCAATTTTAGTCATCTTATACAGATTTCAAAACAAAACTCACGCAATTCAACTTTTTTTATTTTTTTTACTCTTGTCATTATCATTAACTCAACAGGCTTCACAACTTCACAATGTCCAACGCGCCACACGCCACGACAAAACTTTCGTTTTACGCTTGTGCTTGCATTATAACCAATATTTGAAGTTGCATCAGCTGTCTTTCACATAATACTATCTCTTTCAACAGTTTCACACCCACTGGTGTTCTCTTTACTGTCTCTTTCAACAGTTTCACACCCACTGGTGTTCTCTTTACTGTCTCTTTCAACAGTTTCACACCCACTGGTGTTCTCTTTACTGTCTCTTTCAACAGTTTCACACCCACTGGTGTTCTCTTTACTGTCTCTTTCAACAGTTTCACACATTGACACAACACGGCCATCCTGGCATTTACACGTCCTCGTGTACCACATTTCATTAACTATCCAGTTTAAATTTTCTTTCACATAAATTGTTAACAATATTTATTCATATAAGGATACGATTCAATTCAATTCAACCATTTTCCGAGTGCCAGATGCAACAACAACAAAATATTTGTTTTCAATTAAATAATCATTTCACAATACGTTAACTTTACATTTCTTTTAATCAAAATTTCAAACTTAATTTATAATTTCGTCGTCTCACTTGGACGGATCCCTTTCAGTCTCCACTAGATCACTTTTCAAACCTAAATCTTCAATATCAATGTCCAGCTCATAGGGAACATTCCCCTCTGGAAGTTTTCTAATGTCCTCGTGACAGTATTTATATCGGCGCTTACTTGATAAAGACTTCAACACATACCTATCACCATCCAAAACTTCAATTACCAAAAATAGTCCCTTAAATTTGGGATCTAATTTAGTTTGATGTCTCTCGTCGTTTTTAAGAAGAACATAATCACCAACATTGTGTCTCACAACGGCGGCCTTTAACTTGTCAAAACGATTCTTATTGTAAATGGCTAAAGACTTCATGATGTTAGCTGCTCGGGCTCGTATAGAGTTTAAATCTACTTCCAACTCTGTGTCCAATGGGGGAACTAATCCAAGAGGTCTAGCTTCTTTCCCTATCAACATCTCAAAAGGGCTTGCATCACTCCGAGTGCTTCCTGCCAGGATCTGTGACTTAATTCGACTGCAGTTAATATATTTTTGAGCGCACTCATTACGCGCTCCACTTGCCCATTAGCACGACTTGCCCCAGTGGCTATTAAATGAAATTTAATGTTTTCAGAAGAACAAAATTCTGAAATCTGTGCACTCGAGAAACACCTACCCTGGTCAGCTATAATACGTGTCGGTACACCGAATAAGGAAATCGAAGACTTCATAGCCTTGATACAGCTCTCTGCATCTATTTTGAGAGTGTGGTATAGGTATACGAATTTTGTGAAGCCATCAATTTGAACAATAACATATTCCTTAAGGTCACTTTTACCTCTCAATTTGCCAGTAATGTCCACATGGACTGTGTGCCAAGGAATTTTAACCTTTGGGATAGGGTGTAGTTCTGCTTGAACTTTACCAGATTGCGACTTGGCTGTCCTACAAGTTATATGATTGTTAACAAATTTACGGACATATTTGTTAATTTTGTAAGAATTTTTCGAATACTTTCTAGTTCAGAAATCCAAACAAAACTTTAACTGTCTGATGTCAGAGAATATAGTGGCTTCATGATTTGAGAGAAATTGGATACGAATTACATATGTTTTCATTTATAAGTGAACATTTTGCTCAGAAACAAAAATAAATTGGATGAATCTCACCGCTCTGTTTGAATAATTCCAGTTGGCTCTAGTACGAAACACTGGTTCACAGTCTTCTGTTGAAACACTCCTTGTTTGCTGATTGATCCATCTTTCGAGCATTGATTTGCAAAGTGTCCGGGTTGGCCGCACTTGAAGCATGTTACTGGTGGCTTATCTCGCTGAGTTGCCGTATCGCCCTTTTGTTGCATTCTGCTTTTACATTCGACGATTTTGTGTCCCGGTTTCCCGCAGAAATGGCACGTTATTGTTGACATTCTTCTCTTCTTAGAGTCAGGTCCAGAATCGTCATCTCGGTCGGCATTACGAAGTTTTTGAAAGGTGTATGCACTCAGTTCAGATTGTAATTCGCTTCTGGTTTACACCTTCGATGTGAAAACCACTCTTTGTATGCGCTCATCGATGTTTGCCAAATGTGCGAGCACAATTGAAACAGCAATTTCCTCAATGTTCTTATTTCGCCAATTCGCAGTTAAGGTTGTCACCAAGCGGCTAGCATAAACCGAAAGATTCTCGCCGCTAGTAGGACGGCTGTTTAACAAATTTAAAAACATTGCCGACGACGTCTCACTGTTCTCATAGCGGCGAAGGAATAATTCCTTGAACTCATTCCATTTAATTCCGGGATACGAAATTTCAGTTAGCCACTGTGAGGCACTGCCTTCCATAGCATCGCTTAGCGCCATTATCAACTTGCTTCCTTCTAGGGGGTGCTCTGTTAGTATAATGTCTGCTGTCACACACCATTTCGAGGCGTCCACTCCCGCAGCGTCAGCAAAAATTTTGGCAAGGTGACGCCCCGTGACTGTTGCTGTTCGCGTGTTGCCGTTTGCATTGTCTTTACAAGCTCCAACAGATTTTGATTTTGCATCTGTAGAATTATGCGCCATTGTTCCTCCGAAAATGCAGGAGGTGGTGTCGATCCCACTTCTGATGTTGGGGCAGATGATAACTCCCCGTATACTTTGTTTCCTGTTTCAGACATTATTAGTACGAGCGAAGCGAGTTCCGTGTGCTTTCTGTGGCGTTGTATCCCAGACTGCCTGCGCAGCCTCGCCTGCCTTTACACCGGACCACACTCGACGACAGACACATCTGTCGTCTCGCTCTATAAGAGCGTCAAAGGTTACCCAATACTATTGTCACCTGCATGACCAAGCAGCCAGTGCCAAACTTCCATGACTCAGCAGTCAGTGCCAATCTTGCATGACTCAGCAGTCAGTGCCAATCTTGCATGACTCAGCAGTCAGTGCCAAACTAACATATCAGTACCCACTGCCAAACTTACATGACAGAAGTCACTGTAACGCCAAAGTTATATTCACAATGTTACACCTCCAAAATATGGAATGAACCATAGAGGGACCCCAAATAGAGAGAGAACATAGAGTATCCAAGGGTATATCCCACAATGCAATACCCCATTATTCCATCTCCGACATATACATATATATATACATATATTTACATATATATATATATATATATATATCTTTTTCAATGATCTTCCGTCTGTATAAATCACTCTCATGTCCTTATGTACCCAGATGACGTTAAGCTTTGTCTTAGTTACAAAGATATTATCTCTCCCTGTCGGTTACAATCTGATCTTCAAAATTTTCAGTCGTGGTGTCAAGATAATTTGTTAACTTTAAATCCAACCAAATGTAAGGTCATGACTTTTCACTCCGCAGTTGGTAACTTATTTTCTTAATGATATCCCATTAAAACGTTTTAATGAGATGAACGATTTGGGCATCCCTATGGTCTGTAAATTAACATTTAAATCTCATATCTCCACTACCGTAGGTAAAGCTATGGGTGTTCTTGGGTTTGTTAAACGATGGTCAAAGGAGTTTGATGACCCTTATACAACCAAAATTCTTTTTACCTCATTGGTTCGTCCTATTTTAGAATACTGATCTTGCATATGGTCTCCTCAATATGACTCACACAAATCAAGAATAGAATCTGTCCAAAAACAGTTCCTACTCTTTGCTCTTCGTGGTCTGAACGGGGATTGCGATATCTATCTGCCATCGTACTCTATGAGACTTCTTCTTGTTGACCTACCATATCTTACTAATCGTAGAATAATGCTTGGAGTGATTTTTATGCACAAGCTCCTTAATGGTGATATAGACTCTCCTGAGCTATTGAATCAAGGAAATCGGTTGCTTATAGGCCTACTCGAAATTTGATACCTCTGTCTCTTCCCCGCTGTACTACTAATCTAATTCTAATTACAATCGACTTTACTGTGTAATCAGTTCAGAGCTCTCTCTTCTTTAATTAAAAACCTCTATCCTTATACATTTAGCTCGTAACTGTTAAAGTTTTCATTTCTTGTCTGTTTTGTGGAATATATGGTCGCGATCGTTTTTTTGAAAAAATGATGACATCATCGACATAGACGTAACAAGTCTTGCCAAAGTGCTCACGGAGCATGTCATCGCTCTTTGGAAAATTGTTGCTCCGATCTAGCCTGATTTCAGATCCAACATCGTGAAATACTGGGCCTTACCAAGGATTACTAGTAGCATACTGATTCTAGGCATAGTGCACTTATCAGCAATTGTTTTTCCGTTAAGTTTACGAAAATCTATTACCAACTTTTTCTCCCCCGATCCCGTGTCGCCGACTCCTTTCTTGCCGACGACCCAGATTTGGTTGTTATACGGCGACCGCGCCTATTGGAAATGCGTAAAGCTTCGAGTTAACTGGCTTACTATCTTATGTTCGGATTGTTCCGACAACTGAAGTGTTGTTGGTAGCAGCTCATCTGGGTCTGCAAAAGCCTTTATGTTTTTCTGTATCATGCTTGTTAGTTCTTTTTTAACGACCAAATGGACCTCAATCTCTGCAATCTTAGTGAAGTTAACATTGTGACATTCATGGAACTGGATCTTTTCAACCCCATTTTTGTGTTTTATGACCCTATTTGTTAGGTTGATAGTGACACAAGCCTGTGTTAGGAGGTCCAACTCAATTATGCCGTCGAATGTGGACAATGTTGGTAAAATATAAAATGGACTCTCGAGCCCAAAAACGGACAGGGTATATTTGTGAGTTATGCTTTCTACGCCATGTATCGATTTGACGTTAAAAGGAGTTTGCACAGGAGTAGTGCTAGTATGCTCGACGCAAGTAGTTTTTCGAGGCCCCCGTATCCACTAGGAATTTCATACCGACCGCTGCTACTGATCGCTTTACGAACGGGAGCAGGGACGCACCGTTCAAAAATTAACTTTGTCGGTACTGTAGTCGGCCTCATTAACTTCTATTTCCTCAATGGCAGTAGAAGCGGCCTGCTCATACTCTTCGTCATCTTGGGACAGGTGATTCACCCGCTGTCGCCTTTGGTCGGAGTGCCTCACGGAGGTGTTTGCTCTCTTGGGATTGGGGTAGCTCCAATTCTGACCAGACCGCGAGAAACCCTCTAATTTGCCTTCTTGTTTTTGGAAATTGGTAGGTTGTCGAAACTTGGATGATGACGGGTCGACATCCATTTTTGCAACAGGGTCATGCCGCGGTTTGTCCCCAAGCTCCTTTTTGAAATAAGGGTTTTTTCCTTTACTTCCCTTATCTCTCTGTCCACCCTGGTTCTGATATTGTTGGTGACCATTATTTCTTTTATCCCCTTCTACTATGCTTTTGGCATAATTAGACGTAAAAGCATACCTATCATGGTTGGCTTGAACCTCTTGTGCCAGTGCAGCTGGCAAACTGCCGCGAATAGTACATCGGTAAAGCTTCTTCTTTAGCCCTGAAATAAAAATTCGAAGCGCATCCGATCTCTACTTTTCGTTTATATGGTTGGTAATGGCCGTGTCATATGACATAATATTCCTGTTACTAAGAAGAGTCAGCTTCTTTTCCACTTCAGCATAAATCTGTAATATTCTTAAATTGCCCTGCCTTATTGTACTCATCTCCTGCTTCTCTTCATCTCTTACTTCTGGAATTTGCATTTCGAACTCAGCCCTTTGAGTTTGCAATGCATTGTTAATCGCTGCATTTAGGAACGTGTTTAACTGTTCTGGGTTCATGTCTGTTCTTTTTTTAAATTGTCTCTCTGCTAAAACTACTTTGTACAAGTCCCCAAGTATTTCTTCAAGTGAGTCCCATGAGTCAGTTTCGTCACTATTCATCAATAATTTAAGACCATTGTGCGATTTCTTGAATGTGAAAAAATAATCAAAACCAAAACGAATTCGCATTTCGCATATATGTATTAACTAAAAACAAATGGAATTTTTATTCCTACATATGTCACAACTGAAACTGCCAAGTTGCAAGAAATAAGTTGTCCGTTGGTGGCCGGCACGCTCACATACAAAGTATTAAAAATTTAGCGGGTCAGATTTAACTTATGCATTTATTGGAGATTTTCAATTATTCTTTTAGGTAAACTTTTTATAACTTTAATATGTTTCATTTGGAAATATTTTTTCTATATATTTCTTTTTTAAGTGAGCACAGGTATAAGTTTTAAACTAGGATTTCACTTACATAATTTTTCTCCCTCTTTTTGTTTTTTTTTCCTTTTTATCGTTTTCGCGTTCCAGTAGTACCTAGTCAATATCGTCTGCCAAGGAGTGACCTTGGTCTTCTTCTCCGCTGCCCACACCGACCGTTTGGTGTACCAAATATATTTTTCGATTGTCTATTTTAACACTCATAGCTGCGAGTTTGCTGGTTTAGCCGTTGGACTTGACTTTTTACACTTTATTATTTGGTTAGCCTTTACAAAGACTTTTCGGTTCCGTTGATAGAACTTATTGTTACAGTTATTATTTTGTTAGCCTTTACAAAGACTGTTATTTTGCATTGCACTTAAGCCGACGTGGGTTCGATTATTAGTTGGGCACCAATTTATTTGCATCAGAAACTAAAACTAAAGACAATTTTATTCTTATAAGTTAACCCTAACTTGCACTTCGCACAAGTGTCGCATTTCACGGTCGTGGGATGGGGACTCAATGGTTTGGATGCATCGTCAGCATTGTTGTAACCCAAACAATGCCAGACGCTCAAGTTATCTAAGCCATAGTTGATTTAGTTTTGGCTAATGTTAACTTGCTGCAAATGTATTTATATACGAGTACATTTATTCATACATAAGTATATATTTATGGATGATTATTATTATGTCTGAAACAATTATTTATTTATAGTATGGTTGGGAAGCAATTACAAAATGCATTCAACCCTTGAATTAGCTATGGCTGCTTGGCCTTAAGCTAAATGTTATAATACGACTTACTTAATTTTATTTATTATTGTACTTACAAAAGTCTTATTTTATTATTATTTCAATGTGTTTTAATTCATAACCTTTTTTTGGTATGGAGTGTTTCTTATGATTATAGTTTTTCAAATGTTTATACATTTTAGGAAGTTCATACATAGTTGAAGTAATATTTTCAGCATTGTTAGAGGATATATTTTCTAATAGGTTGCTGTGTATGTGTTTTTGTCTGGAGGAGTTATATTGTGGGCATTCTATAAGTATGTGAAGCATGGATAATTTTACATTACAGTGTGTACAGGATGTAGGAGTGAAAAAGGTTTGAGGATTCGAGGCGGATCCTCGTGAATTTTATGATGTCTTATCTGTTCATTGTGTGAGTGGAATAGTCTACTATAGATAATTTCTTGTTGCTAATTTTTTTTAATGTTGAGAAGTTTGATTCCATGTGAATTCTGTGTGGAGTTTAAAGTGATCTGTTATATACTTTTGTGTGTCATATAGTTATTCTCATATATTAAAGGAGAGTTATGTGCGAGTCGAGCTTCTGAGTCGTTGGTATAATTTTCTTATATATTGGTGTGTCCTGGTACCCACATCAGTATTATTTTTGGGAATTTGTGGATGAATATATCACGAATAGTCGTGGTGTAGAAATTTTGGTTGTTTATATTGCTGATGGTGTATCATAGTGTTGTTTGGATTGATTTGCAATCGTACAGGCTTCAAGGATTACAGCTATTTCTGCCGTGTATATGGAGCATTGGTTGGAGAGTAATGATGACTTGGTTGTCTCTATCTATATGGTAATACTGTAGGCTGTTGCAGATATGCATTTTGATCCATCAGTGTATATTAATTAGTACTGTTTTAGATAATTTTTTACGTTGATGATTTTTTTCTGGAATACTGATGGATATGTATTAGACTTAGTTGTTGTATGTAGAGAGAGGTTAATTGATTTGCTATTGAATTTTTTTTCCACGGAATACTTTGAATGTTTAGTCTATTTAAGATGAAGGTTTCTGTTTTGTTATTTTGATGTTTTTAATGATGTGATGAATTGGGGAGCTTGTGACTAAAGATATTAATTTACTTGCTTTTGTTATCAAATATTCTGTTCTATTTTCAATACGCATTAAGTCGGCTTCGAACAGTAGGTTGTTGATGGGTGTTGTGCGGAATGTTTCGAATGCTAATCTAATTGCTGAGTGGTATATAGACTTCAATTTTCTTATTATTGTTGGTCCATTTTTGACATTATTAGATTTTTTATTACGTAGATTAATGATTTCGGTTCACAGTTATAGCTTTGATTTGCTAGCCACTTTAATTGTGTTTAATTGTGTTGCTAGGGTTTCGTTATGTTTGTTCCATCTGTAGTTATTTGTTAAGGTTAGGCCCAATATTTTCAGTGTGTTGGTTTGATTAGGTGGGAAGTTTAGTGATCTGGAGTGAAAATTACACTTCCGTTTTCGGCAAATGTGTGGGTGGCTGCATTTTATAATACGAGTTTTTTGCACCTGAGTAGTCAGTCGCACCAATTTTAGATGTCATTGAATATGAAATTCATATTTAATGATGTGTGGTTCTTTTCTTCTTATAATTGTAAGATCATCCGCATGTGCAAAGAACTTGTATGGCTATGGTGTGGTATAGTCTGTTGTAATCTATAAGGAGTAGTATTAGTAATAATGGAGAGCCTTGTGGAATGCCGTTATGGAGTCGTTTACTTGTATTGTTGATCTGGATTTTTATTTTTCTATTCCGCAAGAAGTTTATAATCAATTTCAAAATCTTAGGACCAATTTTCCATTTGTGTAATTCTTCTATTTTTGTATGTATACTTATTTTATCATACGATTCCGCATTTTAGCTTGAGATATGAAATGCGGTCTAAACCAAGAGTTTTTCCTTTTAAGCTGTTTAGTACAGACTTTAGTTCGATTATTGTTAAAGGTACTTCGAGTGAAACGGCATTGTTGGATGGCTGGTATGTATGTGTTATGGCTTTGCTTTTATTAAGTTGGAATTCTGTGTTAACGTTTATGTTGGATGATGCTGTTGATCAGTGGTTTGAGAATGCGTTTGTTATATTGTATTTATCTGTTAAGTTGACGATTGTGTCGACATGTGAGGACATGCATTGGATTTCGTGTTGAAGAGTTCTGCCACAAAATGTATTGATCTTAGACCAGATTTTGGAGGAGGTGGAGTTTGTGTTCATTTCTGAAGTAAGGGTATACAAGAAGGCTCGTTTTGATTTATTTCGCGTTTCAGTAAGGCTTTTACTTAACTTTAACTTTTTTTCTATGTTTAAATAAAGACAAATTATTTGTTATGTGCAAGGTTACTACTTTTTGTACTTCATCTTTGCAAATGACTTCATGTATGTTGGGCTTAGAAGCTTTATTAGGAACTTGCCTAAGGATAGTTTCCGTTTTGTTCACTGGTCAGAGATTATTTTGTCTACTTTGTTGCCTGGTAGTGACTTTCAGGACTTTATTTTGAATGTCTTTTAGTTCGGATATAGTTATCCGCAAAAGGGCATCTGCCACAAAGTTGTCTTTCCCCTTAATGTATTCTACCGTGAAGTCATATTTTTCTAGGTCTAGTCTCATTCTAGTTATTTTCAACTGGGATTTGTCATTGAAAATAAATAAGTAAGTCGTCTATGATTTGTAATAGTTCGCAACGCATAGAAGAAAGTATCTCCGACTATATAAAGTATATATATTCTTGATCAGCATGATGAGCTGAGTTGATAAAGCCTTTTCCGTCTGTCCGTCCGTCTGTCCGTCCGTCTGTCCGTCCGTCTGTCCGTCCGTCTGTCCGCCCGTCCTTGTAGTTACAGATCTGAAATTTTGCACCTAGACTTTTTTTTGCTGTAGGCAATGTATATCTCGGAATCATCCCGGTCGGATGACTATATCTTATAGCTCCCATAGGAACGATAGGTCAAGAATAGGGTTTAACATCAATAACTCTGTTGTTTTATAATCGAATGTCACTTTGTGAGTTTTAGGTAATGCTCAATATGTACGCCAAATTTTGTCAGAATCGGTTGACTATATCCCATAGGAACGATCGGTCAAAAATATAGTTTTTCATCAATAACTTGTGTGTTTTTGAAGCAATTGTCACGAAATTTGTTATTTGGCAATTTGAAATAAAAAGAAATATATCTATTGAGTTTCATCAGAATCAGTCGACTATATGCTATAGCTGTCATAGGAACAATCGGGCCAAAAAAAAAATTGTATTAAATTTTTTTTTATGCCACGGACGTCAAATTTATATTTGATGGATTTTATATACTTCCTTATGATTCTGGCAAATTATATATAAATCAAAAAGACAGTTTGCAAGGGTATACGTACTTCGGCGCGGCCGACCTTCTAGTTCAAATATTCAAATGCGCTCTGGCAATAGTCCATTCAAATTTTACAGACTTCTTACATAATCTTGTTATGTGGCGTGAATATTCTACAAAGTTTTTGATTAAACGTCGGCAATAATTGCAAAATGCAACGAATATTCTAGCGCTGTCTGCGTCCGTAGGGACTGGGTATTTCTCTATGACATCATATTTTTTATCGTCATGCAAAATACCTTGATCAGTACACTTGTGATCTAGAACGTCACTTCGTGCATGAAGAAACTACACTTTTCTGGATGTAATTTTAGTGTGTGTTTCCTACGTAAGTCAGAAATGCTTGCTAGATTTTTGATCATGTGGTTTTCGGAACAACCGATGCCAATTAAGTCATCCATATACAAGAATGCTTGTGAAGGTTAAAGTCCAGAAAATGTTATAGTCATCGTTCGTTGGAATGAATTTGGCGTTGTTTTGTGACCATAAGGTAGTATTGTAAATTGATATGAGCCATTGTTTGTTGAAAAGACGTAATATTTCTAAACTGTTGTTTTAGCTCTATTTGATGGAATCCGGACATTAAATCGAGGCTTGAAAAATATTTGGCTCTGTCTAGTTGGTCAAGAATATCTTCTATTCTTGGAAGTGGAAATTTGTCGGACAAAAGTTTTTTATATTCTTGGCGGTAATCCACGACTAATCGCCATCTTTTATTTTACTTTCCTGTGAGTCCTTTCTTGGGTACAACTAGTATTGGACTGTTGTACTCCGAAATTGATGGTTTAACGATTTTATCCCAAATGAGTTTATTAATTAAATCTTTATGACCAATTCTATAATTTTTTATGAACACTGGTTCTGTATCCATTAAGCTTAGTTCTTGCTTATAAATATTATTTCTTGAAATTGATTCGATTTCAATTCCGAAAATGTCTGTATACTGGGTGATTAGTTCTGTTAGCTTGGTTTTAAACAATAGTGGGAAATTCTTTGTAAGATTTTTCATGACGTCTTCATGTCTATCTCTGTTGTCATCTTGCACTATATCATAGTCACTTAACGTTTCGATTTGGATTTCATTTAAATTTAGAATTTCGATTGAACTTGTTGTGTTTACTATTCGGTCAAATATATTATTTTTATTGGAAATTGTATTTCCAATGAATATTCCTTCGTCAATTTCCTGATTTGGAATCAACAGAATTTAGTTTAATCTGACGAAAGACTTCAGCGCGAGCTAGAAGTATTATAGCATTATTATTGCATAACATAACGTATACATAATTGGTATATGTATTAGATATTTGAGGTTTTTGGTCGAAGTATTAGAGTATCACTAGAATGTATGAAATCTAATTGACAGTTGAATTTTTTAATGAAGTCAATACCAATTATGCGATCACTTGGTATTGGAAAGTTATGTTCCACTAGATGCAAGTTGTGAGGGATTATATATTTCCCTGATGTTAATTCTACAATTGATAATCCTTTTGAAAAAACTAGTCCTTCACCTATTCCAGAGATTTTTGTTGATATGTTAGTGTTAGCATTATCGAAAATATCGACATTTTCTTTTAATAGTGAAATGTCTACACGAGTATCAATTAATAAGGTAAATTCATTAAATGATTTATCATTTTGTAATTTTACAAATATACTTAAAATAAGGTTGAATCTGTTAAGGGAAATATTGGTTTTCCATTTGAATTATTTTGATTTTTGTTGCCATGGCCTCTGAAGTTTCCTTTATTTTGGCCTTGTACTCTTTTATAGAAATCATTATTCCTATTACTTCGAAATCCGTTATTTTGGTAATAGCCTCTTCCTCGGTTATTACCCCGGCATCTATTATTATAATTGCCAGCTGTCTATCTAAAATGTAGGACAGAGTTAGCTTGGCCAGTTGCCTCTGTGCAACTGTTCATTCATATTGCTGAATGTGCCTGTCTGCATAATAAGTTTCACCTTATCAATAGCGCAGTTTTGTGTCATTACCTTTACAGCTTGCGAAGTGCTGTATTTGGTTGCCAAATCTGATGATAAACCATCATTTATGTAGGCTTCTTCCAAGGATTTCGTAAGTCTTTCTACCTCTTGGGTGTACTGATTAGCTGTTTTGCTCTTTTGTTACAAATTAAGGAGTTTGGCAGAAATAACTTCTACTGATTCTCCTTTTACAGACTTTTTCAATTGTGCGATTATCGCAACAATTGTCTGTTCGGTACTAATAAGGTTTCGAGCTTGACCTTTTAATTTGGTTTTTATTATCTGGACTGCAATTGCTTCGTGAGTGCCTTTCAGCGTATCAATCAAGTTGAGCGCATCTAGGAAACTCCGAAGGTTGCAAATTTTTCCATCGAACTCTGGAATCAGAGATGATGCGAGCTTTAAAAACTCAGTCACAGATTGTTCATTGTCCGCTGTTGATTCTTCAAGGGGTATGTGTAGCAAAGGAGGTGCCACTGGGGGCGTTTCAGTTTTTTGTGTGCGTATTTTAGTTTCGATGTCAGATTCTTCGCTCATTTGTTCAGAATCATTTGGACTATCTGTGGCTAGAATTGACTCGTCAAACTCAATTGTAGTGTAAGTTATTAAGCCGACTGAACACTTCTGCAAATAGTTTATTAATAACATTAAATTTGGTAATCAAAATTCGCACACGTTTTAGTTTGGTTTTATTTTTTATATTTATGTTTTTCTTAATGATTTGTCGAATTCTACTCTATGGTCTTTGACAATTTAAACAATTTTTGGCTATTCCATGGAATGGGTTTATTTGAAAAGTCGTACTTTTGTTGCAAATTTTTCTCCGAAAACTCGAATTTCTTTTACATTAATGGGTTTATTTGAAAAGTAGTACTTTTGAAATTTTGAAACCATTTTCTTTCGAAAACTCGAATTTTTTATAGTAACATTTACATTGCCTTTACTTCTTTATTATTATTATTCTGCCTTTGTTGTGTTTCATCCATCAAATAGAAGCATAACGTACCTGCTGCATTCATATAACACCTTATATTGGGTACTGTCAGAATGAAACTCATCTGTACTCTGCTATTTGCTTGGACTTGGAAATTTTCTCCCGGTTTATCGAGGTATGCTAAAGTGATTTGCACCAAATTTATTGAGCGTTGAAGTGAGTGGCTTTGTTCACTCTTAAAAAACTCAATTAACTCATTGACTGCTCGGTTGCCTATTATCTAATTTTTCGAGTGCGGTCATAATGTTGTTATACTAAATGAAGCAGTAAAAAAAATTTATTTTGAGGAAAAAGAAACAAAAATTTAGTGAAAATTTCATTGTAATGAATATATTGCAAAATTTATCAGCTTATGCAGAAAAATTAAATTTTCTAATCATATTAATTGTTGAATAACAAACCACTGTGTTTGATACGTCATAAGAACTTATACTTTATTTTAAACTTGATAAATGAACTTTACCAGCCACTGCTGAAACACGTCTAGATTGTTCGTTTATGTGTTTATTACTGAAGCTCCGACGACTAAGCGAAAGAACAAAATCAAGAAGCCGACTTACTGACGCCGGTGAATTTCACAATAATTTCTTATACATACATATGCAAATAGATATTATAGATATAAAGAAAAACAAGCATTTGGTTCCTCAACATCCCGGCCTCCCCTGAAATACTGTTTCCGAAAATGGCAGAGGAGCAATCCTTGTGATCGGGCGGGTAATCGTACCATTGATTGTTCGAAGCTGAACTGCTCGGATAAGACCATCACCTCCTGGAAACACCTGAGTTACTCGTCCAAGGTGCCAAGCCGATGGAGGTGCGTTTGACTCCTTTATTGATACCATGCTTCCAAGTGGTATGTTTGGTACCTTAGAGTATTATTTTGGTCGCTACTGTAACAATGTCAAAAACTCCTGTTGCCAACGCTTCCAGAATCCTTGAAGCATAGCCTGAATATGCTGCCAGTAGCTTAGTCTATTAGTGGGAAGTTCGACATAACTTCCCTCTGGTACCGCGGTATACATTCGGCCGATCAAGAAATGCGCTGGTAAAAGATAAGCTATCTCAGTGTCTGAAGTTGCACATAATGGTCGACAATTGACGACCGCTTCTATCTGTGCCAGAAGTGTGTGCATCTGCTCATAGGTAATGATCGTGCTGCCGATAACTCGTCGTAAATGTAGTTTGACGGAGCGTACTGCTGACTCCCACTTTCTACCCCAGTGTGGCGAATATGGTTGAATGAAATTCCATTTAATTCCCTGTTCTGCAAGAGTTGAAACAATGTTGTTATGCTTGTCAGAAATGTGAAGATGTGACATTTCATCCAATGTGCGCTTCGCACCAACAAAGTTGCGACCATTGTCGCTGTACATTTCTAAGCATTTTCCTCGGCGAGCCATAAATCGTTTTATGACGCTTAAAAGGTGTCTGTGTTCAGATCAGTTGCCAACTCCAGGTGGATTGCGGAAATCACCATGCAAACAAACAGACAAATGTAAACCTTTCCCTTACGAGGGTTTCGGCCCCTACGGGTTTTAAGAACAGTCGGTCCAGCGTAATCGCATCCAGTATGTTCAAATGGAAAAGCATGTCGGACACGAACAGCAGGCAAGTTGGCCATGAATTGGTTTGCAGTGTGGTGTCGCTGCCTGCAGCAGTTCAGGCATTGATGGGTCATTCGTCGCAATAGATTTCGGACGCCGAATATCCAGTATTTTTGGCGAATGATCACAAACATTGCTCAAACTCCAGGATGAAGGTTGATGCGATGTTCGTGCTCTAGCAGCAGGTCAACGAACCGATGGTGTTTCGGTAAAACAATCGGATGTTTAGCATCAGCAGGCAAGTCCGATTTCTTCAAACGTCCTCCCACATGAATAAGACCATCATCGTCGATAAATGGATCCAGCTTGCGTAACTTTGATCGTCGTTCCAATGGTTGCATCTGCAGCAGCAGCTGTCGGTCAACATGGAAATGATTTTGAACTTGGCGTACACAAAGTTTCTTTGCATTAATGATTTCATTGTTAGAGCCCCCAAAAGGCCTGATTTAGTTGATCTAAGACGATGAGCAAAACGACATACATATGCGACGATTCGAATCAGTTTAGACCAAGATGATACCCGCTGAAAAAATAGATCAAATGGGGAAGAAACAATGTCTTCGATTCCTGTCATTAATACGTTTGTTTTAAATTCGAGTTGTGCCGCTGGATCGATGATTGAGCAGCAATATTGTGATTTTCGTAGAATGGCCGAATATTGCTGTTTATTGTGTAACCAAGATGGACCTTTCCACCATAAATCGAACGTAACCATAGTTCTTGAAGCAGGATCTTGAACTGAACCACCACTGGTGCCAGAACGCAAAGTGGATCAGAAATGCGTGCCGTATCTGAAAGCACTTGTCGCTTAGTGCATTTCGAATTCTCCGATAGGGAAACAATGTACATCAATACGTCCTCTCCTCTAATCCTGAAAATATCTATTTCGTTGCCTTGTGCATTAGCAATTTGGTTACTATTCGATACCCATTAGCTTAGTTCCAACTGTCCGCGTGCCATAAGTAATATTAGCTCCTCTCTAATGCTGATAAGTTCCTGCTCATTCATAGCCCCTATCAGCAAGTCATCAACTTAGAAATCTTCTAGTTGTATCCTGCCGCTTTAGGAAAATCGTGCTTGTGATCAGTTGCAAGCTGTTCCAGTACTCTGATTGCCACAAAAGGTTCACAGGCAGTTCCATATGAACACAATTTGAAATGCTTTAATGGTGCTGTAGGTACTTCTCTCCAGAGGATTCGTTGGAAGTTTTGATGATTAGAAGCCACCATAATTTGTCTAAACATCTTGACAATGTCTGCAGAAAATACAAACTTATACATTCTGAAACGCAAGCAAACATCAAATAGACTGCGCTGTATGCATGGACCAACAGGAAGTGCAACGTTAACACATAGACCATCCCGATCTTGGAATGAGACGTCAAACACCACCCGCAGCTTAACACCCATTATCGGATGATGAGGCAGGTAAAAGGTCATCCTGGAGGTATGTTCAGATTTCTTGTTATCCATTTCTTGCATATGGCCCAACTGTATATATTCTCTCATGAACTGGATGTACTTTGACTATAGAGTAGCATCTTTTAGTAAACGACGTTCGACTGCGAGGAAACTGGATCTAGCTCCTTGAAATGTGTCTGCAAATCCTGTTTTGCCTTCTTTAAATGCCAATTCGACTATGTATCTTCAATTGTCATGTCGAGTGTGCGTGTCAAGGAAATGTTTCTCAACGTTTTTGTCTTCAGCGTTAATAGATGTGTATGATGGGACTTCTTCTATCTCCCAGAATCTTTGCAGCAGCCCATCTATGAAGACCGTGGACAGAAATGATGCGGATGCGGACTGCCAGGAGCATTCCACCGATGTGATGACCCATCCGAATATTGTTGCCACTGCAATTGTATGCCTCTGATCATAATACAGCTTGTCGCAAGTGAGAACTGACCAGATGTGGTCATTCTCAATCAAAATATGAACTGATGCGTTAGTGTTGATTGCATGATCTGTCAATTCGTAGCCATCGAATACAGCGAGCGCTGACGCTTTATGTAATCCCTGGTCAATGGTGAAGTTATCCTACCTAAAAATAAATTGATTTGATACCTGAGAGTTGAGCCGAAGAGAGCAGAAACCTCTGGTTGTTTCCGCCTTAATAGCAGATATCCCCGACACGGCAATCCGGGATGATGAGACCTAACGTTTGGGTGCACCTTTAAGAAATGTAGGAAAGCTCCGAGCCACAATCTAGCAAAATACGGCATGTGGCAAAATTTTCTCGCTGGTTTTGCACGTGTACTAGCGCTGTTGGCAGTGTGCTTCTGGTATGCCCTTGTGGTTTGACAGATACACCTTGCTGGTAGGTAGTGTTTGTGATTGGTACTACTGATGTATAGGGCGACGTTTTTTGATATGAAGTGACTTGCTGTTGTGAGTGCATCTTAACTGGTACTTAATGTCCCTCGGAATGCAGCAGTGAATGATGGCGGCGCTTACAATGCTTGCAGGAAGACTTAGATTGGCAAGCGATTACCCCATGACCAAGCTTCAAACAGTCCTTGACAAAGATGTTACATTGCTTGAAAGTCAAGCTCTGGGATTAAGACAAGGCGACAGTAAGACTGTAAGCCTGATGACGACGCTTGATTTGCTTGTGGCAATAACAGCCCTTGTATAATCTGCTGTTGTTATTGTTACATTTCAATTTGTTGTTGCATGTGCAACTGCATTTGCTGTTGGTGGTCCTGCATTTGTTGAAGATTTCCTTGACCGAACGATGCATCATTACTAGCGGCACCACACACTTCTAGTTTGCTAGATGACGCTAGTTCACTCGTCAAAGCTTTCAGACGAGATATTGCAACTTCGTAGTTTCTTCATACGCATTGGTATCATTGGTTGAAACCACATAACCCGTTATTTCCTCAAATTTCACTAGTTCGTCCCCAAGACTGACGAACTCTCTCCATGCATTGGTCAATACCTCCAATTTGGTATCAACCATATAGATGTCGGTTTCACGTGGCAGATTCTCCGCGAATCCATATGCCCTGGTAATTGATGTCTTCAATCGACTGGCTTTGGTTAAAGCCTTTAATTGTTCCATGATGAACGAAAGAATTTATTTTTGCTTGTGCTTTTTTCGCCGGTCTCACTATCGATACCTGATATCACCCCAGTGGCGACATAGGAAAAAACGATAACTTTTAGGGCGCCAATACACAATTGACGAATTGCAATAAATTACTAACAAATGAGCAATTACTAACAAATGAGCAATAAACAACAATGCCCAACGATCCGGTTCGAAGGACCAAATTATGTTGAATAACAAACCACTGTGTTCGATACGTCATCAGAATTTATACTTTATTTTAAACTTGATAAATGAACTTTACCAGCCACTGCTGAAACACGTCTAGATTGTTCGTTTGTGTGTTTATTACTGAAGTTCCGACGACTTAGCGACAGAACAAAATTAAGAAGCTGACTTACTGACGCCGGCGAATTTCACAATAATTTCTTATACATACATATGCATTTCATGTTACAAATTATAGATATGGATAGATATTATAGATATAAAGAAAAACAAGCATTTGGTTCCTTAAAATTAATTTTTTTGAGTTTTTGAATATATTGTTACTACAGTTACCCGTGCGCATGTATATTTTTTATTTATATTTGAAAAAATTTTTTTTGTTAATATATTGATATGACATTATTGTTATATTGTGCGCACGTGTTTTTTAGATCTAATCCAGATCGTTAGCTTGGCTTAAGGCTCTCTTAGCTTATTTGTAGCAGGTATGCTTTGTACAGAATATATGCGCACAAAATTGTGACAATTATTCATATCCTTGTCGATGAGTTGGTCCTTGACTTGGGTATGGGTATCTTCATTTGTATACTGCTTCGCTTGACTATGAACTTACTTCATCCTTCGCTTTACTTCGCTTACTAGATACCCTCATGATCTCAGCCGTGCGTATTTACAGGCATCTTGATCCAATCAGGGTGCGTGGTGGGATGCTGCGCCGCAGCCAGTAAATTTCCATCCACTTGTGTCATTCCTTCAAAACTTTCCATCGCTTTCTTCTTTGGGTCGACTTTCTCTGCCGACCCTGCAGCATAGCTTGCCTACAGCTATGCATGGTGAAATTGGCCTTTTGGGAGCCGCAGCTTTCTAAATCGCTGGGCGCCCAGCCGCTGTCGTCAACGGCCTTTCTTTCTCCCACAAGATCACTTTCCAGGTCACCCATATACGCATACGTACACATCGGTACGCTTGCCCTTCGGCCTTTCTCTCGCTGCCACCATCCTTGCTCTTACAATATATACATATATATAATTAATTATCACCTTGCTTTTCCCCAAGTGAACTCTATTTTAATACACACCCCCCTCATATAAATATAATAATATAATAAAATAATAATAATTCCATAATACAATAATAATAAACCAATAATAAAATAATCCAGAAATAATAATAGTCAGACATATAGTAAACAATAATAATACATTCAGGTTGCAATTCCACAGTTGGAATTTAACTTATACTCCCGCCGCAACCAGAGCGTCGCCCAATGGGGCGAAATGGGGCCATCACTTGGCCCTGGCGACAAATGCATGCTACCGACAAATTTCGGTTATGCTCATGGGCTTGGGATTTCTGCATGTTCTGTTTCATTTGCTGTGACGTCATCTGAGCAGATTAATTCTGTATATTTAAGAGGGATAATCATAGATCCTATAGGATTATTCCTCACACTATATGGTGTGTTAGAGTTTCTACTTTAATTACTGCATCTTTGTTAATGCATTTATACGATTTATCAAATTTATTACGAAACGCGTCTATATGTCTTGCAATTTCGTTCCATTCCATTTTGTAATGGAAATTTATTTTTGTAAACGAATTAACCATATAGTTGCTATTCCTAATATTGGGTGAGCTTCCTCAGTTACTTTAATTCTGATATATGGTAGTGTTGTTAATACCATTGCCTTTTCTGTTTTATCGCATAGTATCAATTGACTGCACTGTCCGCCAAAACCTTCTTTATATTCATACTCGAACTGATATACTAAATTGTTTGCTCTAATCATATAATGCCATGTAATTTGCAATTTACTTTTTTTGAATTGTTTATTTCAATTTTTCTTAAAGAGTATTTATACCCTGTACCCATAGGGTAAAGGCGTATATTAAAGTCGCTAAAATGTAACAGGCAGAAGGAAAATTTTCCGACCCCATAAAGTATATATATTCTTGATCAGTATCAATAGCGAAGTCGATTGAGACATGTCCGTCTGTCCGTCCGTCCGTCCGTATGAACACCGAGATCTCAGAGACTATAAGAGTTAGAGCAACCAAATTTGGTGTAAACATCCGTCTATTGTATAAGCAGATCAAGTTTATTTTAAATTTTTGCCACGCCCACTTCCGCCCCCGCAAATCGGGAAAAACCTATAACTAGAACAATATTCAAGATATCGTAATCTTATGTGGCATGCACATTAACATAGCCAATATGCACCAGCTGACCAAATTTGAAAATCAGACAATAATTATCGGAGATATACGTATTTATTACGTATAGATAGCATGCGTTCTCTGTTGCTGCATGGCAAGCAGTGGATGCTAAGAGAATTTTTTGGTAAATTGATGGCGATTTTGATCGTTTTTGACTTTATGGAGTACCTTTACTTGGTACAGGGTATACTCAATGTCGGCAGGGACGACTTGATTGCTTCTTTTTTTTCCGTAATCTAGTTAATTTTCTGAGGTCTTACAAAAGTCTACCTTTATATAATTATAGCTTTACGGGCTATACATCTATTGGGCAAATAAGGTTTCGCTCAATTTTGCAATATTTTAACATTTTAAATTTTTATCTTATGGATATCTTATTTGTGTATTATCTTAATTGGTCGTCGCCGGTTGGCTCGCTGATGCTCGTAGGTCTGCCTTTCACGCTCGTTGTCTCAGCTACTGATGTCCAGGGCCTATGGGCTCAGGCGGTACCGGTGCCGCTCATCCCACCAGTTTTTGTTTCTTAATCGCAAGTATATAGACAATAGATACTTTCCATAGGTCCAGGGCAGTCTATTGCGCACTCCTTTGTCTTCCTTGGTAGTTCTTTGGGTGATGGGGGAGTTTATATGTTTAAATTAATTGGTTTTACAATACTCGTATTGTATTTGAGTGAGTGAGAAAATTTTGTCTTTTTCTGTTAAAGTCTTGAATTTAGAAAGTCAAGCTCATCTTGTAATTTTTGGGCAGTTGCCCAGGAGGGTGGTTTTTTTTTTGCAAATAATAGCCACTTTCTGTGTGCTATTCTTTTTTTTATTTTTTTTTTTTTTGGACTCCCCCTCGATTTGCCATAACTCTCTCTCCACTCACAGTTCTTTTCCATTTATATCCATTTATTTCCAATTATTTCCAATTATTGTTGTTGGTCCTCCTTCCTTGATCTTGACTTGGGTGCTGCTTGTAATTATTTTATTTATTTTTGGGTAGCAGATCATGTCTGGCCCTTTGGAGTAATTATTTTGAAATGCTTTATTTGCACTCTTTCGTTTACCTTCAACCGATTATTCTTATTCTATGTACTAAGCATATAAGTAAAAACTATGTATATACGCAGAAGGCATACATTGCAAGTGTGAACCACTTGAATATCAAAGTGTATGCTCAGCATTCCCACACGCTACTATTGGTTGGTGTGCACATAGGCGGATCGGATAGCGTTATTTGCTGGAATGCTTACGTTAAGTTATAGTGGTCACTAGAATTTTATAATTGTATATAACTTGTGACAAAGTGTCACTATATGCATACAGCTTATACTCTATTTATTATATATTGTATACTCTATGTTTGTAGGGGGATGGAGCAATCTCTGCCAATCTCGCTCGTCTGGTTGTCAGGTGAAAATTAAAAACGCGCGACTTATCGTTTGATTTATCGGCAAAGATTTATTGGATTATATTCGGGTCACGCACGTATATAAGAGGGTAAGCGTTGGAAAAAAACTGTCCGCACAAAGGTGGCCAAAAAAGATTCTCAAGTTTTCGGGTTAAACCAAATCCGGTGGTGGAAAAAAAGTCTTCTCAATATGAAGTTTTCCACGAAACTTGCCTATCATTGGCTCAGCGCGCCCGTTCGGCGATCATTCGAAAATCCCCCCTCTTGACCCTGCTGGTCACCCTTTCTGGCGTAAACATACCGCCCCCCTTGCAACAATTTGCAATAGCCCAGGTGGACTTATGGGGATGGGGGCTGCGCGTTCTGGATCGCCTAGAGGCCATAATACCCGGACTGGGTGAACTCAGGATAGAGGTCAGCTAGCGTAGCGATAACAGCGTTGGGGTTCGGGATGCTCTGGCCACTGTCTCGCGGTGATGGGAGGCGGATGAGCATTGTTCCCGCGATGAAGAGAGGGGCGGTTTTCCAGATTGGTGACCCCTAAGTTGGAAACGTTGCCGCGGGGCGGACTCCGCTGAGTGCATGAGAGTGCGGTGCGCCTCACCACACCAACGGCAACCTGCCGTGCTCCGACACGAACCGTCGGAGGGCCAGGAGTCGTTTCTCTACCTGGAGGTCGAGGAACCGCCGACACTGACGGAGCACGTGCACCCCTTGCCAGACTTGGACTTGGACTAGGACTTGGATCCACGCAATCGACTGCGATTTTCGCAGCTAGAGCCCGAGGCGATGGAGTCGCCGGTCGAATATAGTTTCCAGCCCCACGAGGGAGCCGCAAATGTCCTTTTTGATTCGCTTCCCAAGAATATGGGGGAAAAGATCTACTCCAATTACCAGATCGATCGAGGAACTTTGGTAAAACCACCGTTCGGCCAAGGCCAAGTCAAGGAGGTTCCCAGTTACTCTCTGGGGGAACGAACTAGAAGACAGTGCGCCGGCCAGATTAGGCAGGACCAAGGCAGACGTCTCCACTTACCTGGACGGGTCCTTGGGAGACACTACCTGTAGATAGCATAACTTTTGAGCCCGAGCGGCAACCGAATCCGAGATGCCACTAATTTGAGCGTCGATGTCGTGGAATGGAGGCCTCATTAAATGGAACATTCGCTCAGACAGAAATGTTCTTTCCGACCCTGTGTCGATGAGGACCCGAGCCTTGAAATCTGCACCCGAATGTCGAATAACCACCATAGCAGTCGCAGGCCTTTGCGGGGAGTGGAAACGAGGAAATTTTGGAGGCTATGGCTGGAGGATGGACGCTCAGCGGACTCGAGCTGGTGCGAATGGGATGGTGGCTTTAAGGTGGATGCTGCCACCATGGAGGCATTGCCGCGATGCAAAAGAGTGTGGTGCCTTTCCTTGCAAATATTGCAGTTGTGCGCACTAGGACATTTCTTCAATTGATGGACACGGGCGAAACAATTTAAGCAGAGTTTTTGCTGCTTGATTGCAGACATTCGATTCTGCACGGACATGTCGGTAAATTTTGGACAGATGCGGATCGGGTGGTTCTCCTTGCCACACAGTTCGCAGAAGACCTGGTTGACGGTGATCTTGGCGTTCAATGCCTGGAATCTCGTCGGAGGCACTGCCTTACGGTTGACCGATGGGATGCCCGGCGCAGCGCGACTCGGTGTCCGACCTTCTAGAGTCTCTAGAACTCGATATCGATCGACCAAATAACTGCCTAATTCCGCCCACGAAGAAAGGGCTGTTTTGTTCGGGATGGATTGCTCCCGAAAAGCGATGGTGGCGTTAGGCAATTTGGAAGTTTTCCGTACTGAAACCGGAGCGCGTGAGCGTGGTGAAACACACATGGATGGTGGTTTGCAGATCTTTCAAAGCTGCACATGTCTCCTGTACAACCGATGGAAGGTTGAACTGCATCTTTGTCTTTGTGTCAACCAGCTGCCTCTTGTTCTCGAAACGAGCATGGAGATTCTCCCACGCCGCGTGAAAGCCTTCATTGGTCAAAGGGGAGCTGGACACAATCGCCTTTGCTCGCCACGCGTCTCGGACACCAGATGATAGAGCTTCTCAACTGGTGCCAACCTTGGATTATTTACGTACATTGCAGTGAACAGGTCGGCTGTAATTTCCAGTGAAAACGTCCACTTCACATAGAGGGAGACGGTACCCAGGCTGACTGTGGGATGTCGCGTGGACGGTTTGAGAGACGGAGGATAAATCGGCGGATTGGAGCTGCTCGATTCGTTCCCCGAGACAAGTGCCACACCGTACGTATACCATATAGACGTACTCGTATTTTGACTTCACCGTCACTAAATCGGCAAGACTCTCCTCGCGCGCATCTACCGTGAGGGCTCGCCATGCCATGCCATATACTCCGATTCTATTCTAGACCACAGGACCTTTGTCTGTTCTAAATGCATTTTCAAGGAGAACAAGGGAACGTCGCCTTCGATCGAGCCCATGGTGTTGACCTCAAACACGGTCAGACTGTCGCATGCTGCGATCAAATGGGTAACGGACATGTTTGCGGCGTCGAGAAGTCGCTGGGACTCGGATCTAGTGAGGACTTTATTCGAGGGAGCAGACACCGTGACGCTCGGGATGGAGCGCGGGCTAGAACTGGAGAGCGCGGGTGATGGACTGCGACTCGACGCAGAAACTCGTGGGGGGGTACCACTAATGGTCCGGGTGATGACGATGTACTGGAGAAACTGGTCTGAGAACGCTTGACGGTGTCGGTATTGCGCGGGACCTTGGACTTGCTTGCTGGCGGTGTCGATGGCAATATGGAACGGCGAGGCACGGTCAAACGATCGGCTTTGTGGCTGCCTTTCGCAAGATCGGTGGGCATAGTCGAACTTGGTTGACTACGCTGTGAAGGCTAACGCGTTGGTCGGCGAAATGAAAAAAGTGGACTGTATTTATTTTTAGGGATAATATTTGCCAACTTGGTAAATAAAGTTAAAATATCAAGGAGAGACCTAGCTGTATGGAGGCAGAAAATATGGATTAAAAAACGTACGAGGATGTGTACGGTTGATTATTGTTTATATTTAAATATTTGTATAAGCCTTATAATAAAATATACATGAGCGATGATATTACATATATTTCAGTATTTGCCGGGAATTGGAACAACTTGCATATGGAGTGCACAGGTATCTGAGTGCCCTAAACTTGTTAGGATCATTTAGCACGATTTCTTTCCTCTTTCTGGAATAATTAAATAATTAATTAACTCCGTTTGACCTTTTTTTGTTTGTGTCCAATGTGACTTGGTCGAAGAAAAAAATACCGCTAAGATCAGATCAGACCGCTTTTCAAATTGCACAGGAATTTTTATTTCCAAAAAATAAAACCCAGAATTTGGATTGGATTTTATGTCCGGAAAAAGGCACGATCAGCTTTTTTCAGTTTTTTTCAAATATTTTTAATTTTCTTTCTGTCGCTCTCACTCACTCGAAAAAACCGCCGAAATTTATAATTCGGTCAGAAAGAATTTTTTTTTGGATATTTATGCTTTCACTTTTTCTGTACTTTTATTAAAATTAAATAATTTATTGATGGAGTAGCAAAATATCGTGACTGGGATCAAGTCACTCTGTGAGAGTCATGCGACAGCACTGACGAACGAACAGCTGTGCTGACATAATGACGCGTGCTTTGCATTGCGTGGAAAAACAATTAAATTAAATTTGCTTCTCGATTTTTTTGAGCAAATTAACATGCAACTGGATGTGCGGAAAAATTTGGAAAGTGTGCGGGAATGTATTGCTAATCGATTCCATCGCGACTGCAGGTGTATGTACATATAAACGCATTTACGCAAATGTGTTAGATGTATGTTCACAGGTGTGAAATAACCGGCACAGAAAGACAGCACAAACATGTTGGTTCTGATCGTTGGACGAATTGTTGCAGCAAAAATTAGGACAGGTGAGCTTCGCAGGACGCGCATTCGCAAAACGTTAATCACTTATTTTTTTAAATTTTTTTTGGTGGTTTTGCCCTGGGGCCCGCGTATATACTTGTTGAGGTATGTGCGTATGTGTGCACATATGAACGTATATCTGTATGTGTGTACCGACGAGCGACCAATTTGGATTGGGTTTTAAGTACTCCACTAAAAGGAGTCACAAATAATCGGGATAGACAGAACAATACAAGGAAATGTTCATACAAGATGGAGAGAAAAGTCGCTATGGAAAAAGCGGGAAACTTTTCTCTACCGGTGAGTATGTATATGTACATATATTGAATAGAAAATAAATGGCAATAAGAATTCAACCACTTATCAGATTCTTCACCAATGCGATATCCGGCTCGAAGGACCAAGGTTTGTAGGGGGATGGAGCAATCTCGCTCGTCTGGTTCTTAGGTGAAAATTAAAAACGCGCGACTTTTTGGTTGATTTAACGGCCAAGCTTTATTGGATTATATTTGGGTCACACACGTATATAAGTGGGTAAGCGTTGGAAAAAACTGTCCGCACAATGGATTCTCGAGTTTTCGGGTTCAACCAAATCCGGAGGTGGAAAAAAACGTCTTCTCAATATGGAGTTTTCCACGAAACATGCCTATCATTGGCCCAGTGTGCCCGTTCGGCGATCATTCGAAAATCCCCCCTCTCGATCCTGCTGGTCACCCATTCTGGCGTGAACACTCTATACTTTTCCAGCCTTACGAATGGTTTTGGATGGATGTTGACATATGAGCAATCTGTCAAGCTGAGAGAGAGACATTTAATATGAATCCATCGCAATTTGCTGCATCCGTTGTATATTATGGAGTGGGAGTTGTTTTAGCGGTTTGGAATTGTGTGACAATATTGGTTATGCTAAGAAAGTAGTCGCTGCCATGTAGAAACATGCACCTGTGTAAAATATCGGCTGAAAACAGCGTAATCCCATACATGTAGGAAATGGCATAAGAGAGGGAGAAGTCGACAGTGACGTTGAGTTTGATCAGACTGGCGAGATCGAACAACTCGAAATACTGACGGTCGAAATATTCAGTCATGAATTTACAATTGTAGATTTTTTACGGGTCATCTTTTTATTGATAGAAAACGTTTGTGTCGAAAAAAGCAAATCAATGCTCGCATGATCATACATACACATGGAATTACACACAAACACACACAGAACGTGGTGTGAGATACTACTGCTGCTGCGTTTTACAGTATTCCGTATTCACAGTCCTGATACCAGCGTGTTCCCTACTAAAAAGGATAGAAAGCTCCCAAGGGCTGGGTCACTCATCTGACAGCTTATCGGTCGCCCGTATAGGTTGCCAAACAGTAAGATAAGGTATAAATCTATCATAAAACGGCAGAGCCGTCCAACATATAAATATTATTTTTTAACCCATTAATAAAACCCAGGTATAAAATGCAAAACAATTCTTAATTAAAAATGTCTGGATATAACAAAATTACTCCAAGGCAAAACCCAGAGTCCCAAAGAGGAGACGCCTAGACGCAATCATGTTCAAATGTAAGGACCCAGCGGACTACTAGTCTCTGTCCAAACAAACAGTATACTGCAAAAATACAGAGACAGCGTGTGCGGATTGAGATGCAATCGTGTCCCTTTAACTGTGATTACTAAATGTGGGCAACAAACTGAAATACAGCTAGGCAAAAGGGGGTCAATTGTCGACCTGACATTCGTAACCGTAAATGTAGCTAAAATTCCAGATGGGATGTGACGGATGCGTACACACATATCTATCGCAATGCGATAATATTTTCAATTGGAAGTGAGCCAGCAAGAGTAAGGAAACATAAATATGCGAGTTGGTGCACCACATCTCCAAGCCAAGAGGCACTCACATTTGTGATCGGCGACGTTCAATGGTAGGCCAGCATAGACGCAAACAACCAAGCGAACAATAGCTGCGAAATTCTTCAGCAGGCCTGTGACGCATCCATGGTACTGGAGAAACATGGAAATAGTCGAAGCAAGAAAGCAATGCCACCGGGCGAGACGTCAACACCAGCGCGCACGTGGAAAGAATGCATTCAAGCAGCTGGAAAAAGATTATAACACCCAAAAGGCGATTCTAAACAAGGCGATCAAATAGAGCAGGGCAGAATGCTGGAGGAAGTCATGCGCAGAGACGGATGCACAACTATTTGGAGCTTCATACAAACTAGTGGTGGGAAGGCTATCGAGAAATCCAATGCCTACCCAGGGAAGCTAGGCCAAATCATAAGGGCGTTATTTCCGGTTTATCCACTAGATAACTTCGCACCAGTGAACATTCTTCGAATCCTCAATACACAGATGTTTCAGAAATACAGGTACTTGGACAAAAATAAAAACAAAAAAGGCACCAGGCCCGGACGGTAAAGAAATATCCAGAACATTTCGTGGAACTATTTAACGCCTGCATAGGGGAATGCACAAAACCAGTGAGATGGAAGCTCCAAAGACTGGTCCTTCTACCAAAAGGTAGCGCCATCAGCGTACACACCATTATGTATGCCAGATGTTGTAGGAAAACTTTTCGAAAAGTTATATCTGATAGGCTGGAAAAGATACTAGATGAGCGGAACGGACTGCCATTGAAGCAGTGACTACTTTAGCAGCCATCGCAATAGAAGGCAAAGGATGGCTGCAAACAGTACTGTCTCGTGACGACGTTGGATGTGCGGAATGCATTTAACTCGGCGTCCTGGCCAATGATAATCCACTCAATAGAGTCACTACACAGTACCTGGTCAACATAGTCCGAAGCTACTTCCGCGACAGAGTGCTGCTTTACGACACATCTGGTGGAAGGAAACACTACACGGTCACCGGTGGGGTACCCCATGGATTTGTTTGAGTCCCCATACTATGGAACGTCATATACGATGAAGTGTTGCGACTGCAGAAGCCGAATAACACGAGAGTAGGAGCAGTGGTAATAGTGGCGAGGACATCGCAAACTCGCGATAAAGCAATCCACAAAATAATGCAATGGATGAGCCACAACTCACTCTCGCTTGCTGTGAATAAAACGGAGGCCATATGGATAAGCAGCAGGAAGGTAGTTGAACCGGCCAAAACTGAACTTGATGGGTCCTTAGTCGCATCCAATAAAATACCTGGGTGTAATGCTGGACCACAGACTGAATTTTAAACACCACCAGCCAACAAAGCTCCGAAGGCCACTACAGCTCTTGTGCGAAACATGGGGAATACTGGTGCACTACAACAGAACCTCAATAGTGCTATCCATCAACATATACGCAGCAGCAATATGGGCCCCGGCTATGCAAATACGCGCTAAGAGTAATCTGCGCGTTTCGTTCAGTGTTGGAGGAAGCAGCCCTAGTGATATCTGATATGATTCCACTAGATCTCCTATCGTAACTAAGAACATTGATCCAATGCAGCGCAGAAGAGGCAGAACTTTAAATAGCAACAAAGGTGGACCAATGCAACAAAGGTCAGCTCGACAAGACGACTAATAGCGGTCATTCGTCCATGGCTACTTCGCCCACATGGCCAGACAGACTTTTACTTGACACAAATACTGACGGGACATGGTTATTTTAAATCTTATTTGCACAGGCTTAAGCACGAGACTGACCCCTTTTTAACACTCTGTGCAGGGGTGATAGAAGACGCGGACAATATCCTTTTTGTCTGCCCTCGATTCTCTACTGAACCGAAAGTGCGAAGCCTAGGCATTGGGAGGCCATTTACAGTCACATAATTCATGGATATTCCATTTAGCTCGCATATCAATTGGCTTACTGTAAGCCATCTAGCCGCAAAAATCACACAAACATTGCATCGTGCTGAACGCCAGCGCAATCAGACTTCCAACTCTAGATAGTTTCTGGTTGAGGCTTTCAAGCAGCTCCCCTCGGGAAGTAATACTTCAGCGTTGGTTTCGCGAGACAGAGGCACAAGGGGAATAGGGTAGGCTTAGCCAGTGAGGTGAATTCAATACAAAGTCTCGCACTTTTCGGCTTTCAATGCTTTAACATACCACACGCATTCCGTTTTTATTCTGGGTATTTGAGTTTATTAGATTGCTCTGGATCAGAAAGCATTGGCTATGATCAATTTGAGCGTCGAGACATCGCAGTTGACGCATGTGAAGTATGGCGAACCTCATACTTGGATGAAGCTTCTGGATGCACATCAGCCCAGTGGACCTGTACGAAAGGTAGCACTTTACAAAAAGTTGCTCAGCGAACGGATGGAGGAAGGTCAGAATAGGACTAGTTATTTGGTGGATTTCATGGAAATTCTGGACCAAGTTGCTGACATTAGAGTTGAGATCGGCGAAGAGCTTCTTACGATCATTTTGCTTTCCAGCCTTCCAGAGTATTTTGATAATTTTGTCATCACCATAGAGACAAGCGACAGTATACTAAGTTTCGACATGCTGTACATAAAACTCAAAGGGGGAGGAGAACGAAAAAGGAACTGAAAAGTACAAAACAATAGAGCAAAAGCATTTACAGTTGTGCAAAAGCCAACAGTGTCCAAGAATTACTTCAAAAGGAAGCCAAAATTGTGTGGCAATAGAGCTACTTTTTCCATGTTCGGAAAACATTTGGAAAAGATTGGTTTACCAGATGACGGATTTCTACAAGCGGAAGGAAATGGAGATGTCACTTGCAATACCGATCTTTGTATATTTAAATTAGAATGTGTTGTATGTGCCAAGTATGAATGGAAATTTTATGTCAGTAAGCCAAGCCGTAGATAATGAAAGCGTCGTTCATTCAAGGTTTAGAAAATTGGTAACTTGTATATGTTCGGAGCACAGTCATGCAATTGTTATGCGATTACTCAATCTTGTGAAGATTTGTGGGATAAAAGAAACTAACTCATAGAACGGAAAATTTTGACTCTTCTTATTGAAACAAACATACGAAACATGTATGAAGTATAAAATCACTGTACAGTCGTTTCCGGATTCAGCCAAGAACCGGGCTAAGGAAATTTTGGAGCTGGAGCACATTAAGTCTTGAAAGCAACAGACACATCCGGATATTTATCGATGTTTTGGGTGGTCAGAAATGCAGTTTCTTGAGCCAATGTGTGAGAGCTCGCATTATCCTGGTGAAGAGTGATCCGTCTTCGGCGGTTGGTTTTCCTAATTTCTTGGAAGGCATGGTTGGGACATGTCCCGTTTTCCGAAAAAACAGGAAATGCTTCGTGTGCGAACAACTCTTGTTGGATTTGGCTCATCTTGAAACACCCATACAGTCGACTGTTGTTTACTTACACGTATCATAGACGTGTTTCGAAGCACCAAGCCGTAGTTTAAAGCATTTCCTTCGACCAATCGACACGACGCTTTTTTAAGCGATTGATAAATTGTGTGATATCCAACGCGAACCAATTTTTTTGATAGTCGAATGTTCTAAGTTTGTCTCAATCTCACGATAGGTCACATGACGATCTCACAATATCAGTTCGCTCACTGCATCAATGGTTTTCGGAACAACAACTGATTTTGGACGACATTCACGAAATTCGTCATGGAGTGAACTACGACCACGATTGAATTCTCCATACCATCGATAAACACTGCTCCTTGATGGAGCTTCATCGCCAAAAATTGAATATAGTTCATCCATGTACTGCTGCTGAGTTAATCCACTTCGAAAGTTGTAAAATATAATCGCACGAAAATGTTCACGATTTAATTAAATTTTTGGACCGAGGTAAATGTTTTGAGTTGCTGTAAACAACACTTGTCAATTGCCAGATTGCAGCACCAGGGTCTCCAAATCACAAAATATAAAAGGCACCCCTCGTTTTAAGAAAAGCGTTATATGGACTGATGCAGTCTGGAAGAGAGTTGAACTTCAAGCTCGAATGCGTCTTGCGAGCAAATGGATGAACCATGTTTTTACAAACAAAAGGAGAGAGATAAATTATCATTAACATTAGTTCATGTGAATGACCTACTTATAGGAGCCAAGAGAAGTCGGATCTGGAAAGGATTAAATCAGCAATCATGTCAGTGTTCGATTGTATTAATAAAGGTCCGGTGCAGTTTTTCCTTGGCATGGAGGTTCAACGTGATGTCCAACTTAGTGAAATAACATTGGGTCACTCGCAATACCTAAAAGGCCTATTGGAGAGCGAGATTGGTTTTGGAGGAGATAATATCCCAACTGTTCTTTTGGCGATAATCTTAGCGCACAGCATCTAGCAAAGAATCCAGTACATCATGCAATGACTAAGCACATTGACGTAAGGTACAACTTTGTTAGACAGACAGTTCATGAAAATCATGTTGTATTGAAATATTTGTCTACTAATGTAATGATAGCTGATATCTTGACCAAAAATCTTCCTAGGAGGAAGCATTTAGAACATCATCATACACACACATGTAATTATACACACACATACATATTTCGCAGTATCGTTCCACAAATTGTGGATTAGAAATTAGTCAACACGCATTCTGTTCTTGTTCTGGGTGTCTGCGTTTATCAGACAGAATAGCAAAATAACAATAGTTTGGAATCTAGTTATGGTGGCAACTTACTCATTCGCATAAGTGTTCAATAATGTCTTTTTGCATGCTTGATATTCTGCCGAGAACATTACAAAAGAACAAATTCGACATCAAGCTGGTAACTAGTTATTTTTCTTTCTGGAATAAACATCATTTTCTCCTTAATAATCTCAAACTTTGCTGGGTGTGTCTTGGATCTTAATTATTGTTGGACTTCTTTTTTGTAAAACTAAAACGCTGTAATAAGGCAGTGTGTTAAATGACTGACAATTGACAATGCTTTGGTTTGAGTTGCAGAATTGTCACTTTGGTTATCGTACAGTGCTTCTAATGGCAATCAAAAACGAATTATAAACGAACATATTGGTATGGTACGAATATGCAAAGGAACATTTGGGGTGGGTGTCAAACCCGATCATACTTAAAATCATCAGACTGGAAATGCCCTATGATAAACAAATCGGCAAGCGGGCATTACCATATGATCCTAAACAAATCACCTTTGAACCAACATATGATCGTAAGCAAATCTCCAAGCGGGAACCAACATATGATCCTAAACAAATAGAACGTATACAAGAACATATGCGAAAGAAGCGGCCACAAGCAAGCACAGAGACAATAACAAAGCTTGGGCGCTGGGGGGGAATCTGTTGCACTTGTTGCTAGGGCCAAGTGGCCATCGATAATCGGCGGGGGGATGAGGGGCGACCAGATGATGTGAGCGTCGTGGGTGGTCGTCGACAGGTGCCGATAGCGTGGGAGAGTGCATGCGTGCATGTATGCGTGAGCCAGCGGCGAGCCAGCGGCAGACCAGATAATCCGAAAAGATAGGTGCAATGCCGAGAGTGGGAACGCCCCATGGTTGGGTTTGAGAAGCATTGGGCGTTGATCAGTTAGCGGTGGGAATATAAGTTAAATTCAAACTGTGGAATCTGCAATATGAATGTATTATTATATATTTAGTATATATCTGATTATTATTATTTTGGTATTATTTTATTATTGAACTATTATTATTTATTATTGTACTATTATTATATTTAGGTGGGGTGGGTTATTTATTAAGGTAGGGTTCACTAGGGGGAAAGCAATGTGATAATTACTTATATATTGTTTAACCTAGTAGTAGGCAATTTTAAGAGATGTTGTTAGTAATTAAGATAAAGGGTGATGGCAGCCAGAGAGCGAGCGAAAGGCCGAAGGCCACGCGTACCGATGTGTGAGTATGCATGTATGGGTGACTTGGAAAGTGATATTGTGGGAGAAAGAAAGGCCGTTGACAACAGCGACGAAAGGGCAATTTCACCATCGTAGCTATAGGCAAGCTATGCTGCGGGGTCGGCAGAAAATGTCGACGCAAAGAAAGAAGGAATGAAAAGTTTGGGAGGAATGGCATATGTGGATGAAAATTTACTGGCTGCGGCGCAGCATCTCACCATGCATCCTGATTGGGTCAAGATGCCTATAAATATGCACGGCTGAGACCATAAGGGTATCTAGTAAGCGAAGTAACGCGAAGTATTATACAAGTGAAGTTCATATTCAAGCGAAGCAGTGTGCGAGTGAAGATACCCATACCCAAGTTAAGGAACAACACATCGACAAGGACCTTGTGAGGCAAATAAAGGGTATTCAAAGCGAGACTAGTGAAGACTATCACAGATAGGAAAGACTAGGAGTATTCGTGGCTCAGTTGAGGAAGACCCCGAGTATTCCTGGCATAGGCAGGGAAGACGAGTAGTATTCCTAGCAAATATTAGGAGAATAGCAGTGCATTAGGTTAGATAGGCAAGACCTGGAATATTCCCGGCAACAGTTAGGGCACGCAATCAGCCGTCTTTTATTTGCCCATAGGAATATACAGCATATGGCTTCCCAACAGTGCTGAACAGATCCGACGACCAGTTCATCATCATAATAAAGCTGCCATCACCCTAAAGAAATTGCATACCAATAAACAGAGAAATTGAAATTAAACTAAACACGTTTCCTTATTTTCACCAACGCACAATACAAATTTATTGTGTCGTACCCCGTCTCCTGAAATCCGGCTCTGCCATTAGTAAGGACCAAAAAGGATCGTTACAACATAAACATTTCACTGCGATAGTAATTCAACATCTAATTGTTCCCCGAACCAAAATTTGGTGCCACGATCGACTTTAAACCAACTGTTTAATTATTACATCATCACCTTATGACAAAAATGATTCATAGTTGTCAAAGTATCTATGGTGCATTGTAATGCACTGGCTGACGGTTTGGACATAACTGGAAAATCAAATATCGGATTCTCCTTTTATATTGGTGAATGCCTTCGTATGCTTTTTTGTATTCTTAAAGATTACAGGTGAATTTTGGTAATTTAATATTTACAAATTTAGATTGGCGAAATGGTGGAACTGAATCGACCGGCTCTGCTGTTACCGATTTTGACTGAAGAGCTGATGTATACAGCGCGTTAATGCTGACACATAATGATTCGACTTCAACACAAGTGTATTTTTCAGAGTAGAAACCCTTTAATTCCGATCTCAGCGCCATGACCTTTTTCTTAATCTACGTGTTTGATAAATGCAGGAAACCCTTGCTTCAATAGAATTGACGAATTGATTCATTGAATCAATATCATTTTTTTCATATTAGGTATGTCTTCCGAAAATCTATAATTTCCTTGCGCGTAATCGAGTTAATTCGAGCAAATCAAATCAACCGTCAATCATCTAAGCGGTTAAACGTATTTTTGCGCTCCGTATCTGCTGTCAAATAGTGTCGAAAAATCCAAAGTAATAGGGCTCTTAGGCACCACAGAGACGCCTAATCACAAGTATATTGCTATTTGTAAATGCAACTAGCAATTTTTAGTAAATAACTAAATTTACTTGCTAAAACCAGAAAAGTAATGCGGACGTGTAAGGACACCAACAGTAACCCACGTTTACTAGACCCTCGCCAGCAACAGCTACAAGAACGACTTCTTCAGCAACAAATTGAGCATCGGCTCTTTACACAACGCAACAATGCATATTTTTTAGTAGTGTCACGGAACAACACTACAAGAACAACAAGCGCTATTAGTGCAAGAGCGAGTAAATTACTGACACCATCCATCAACAACTCGAGATGGAGAACCCTATGCATTTCACCGTCAAATCCGTCCCCACCTCAATTAGTAATTGGCTCACTGAGCACACCAACATCCACTGTCTGCTTGCTCACAAAAACAACGGTAACTACTGTTATTACAACAACAGCTAGCTTTGATCAGCACCCATCCGGCTACCGCAAGAAAAATCTGACAGTGAATCTGACCCGAGTTCATTTCTCCAGGCTGGTATGGTATATGGATATATTAAAATGAACAACCGGAAGTTTAGTCTGCAGAACAAAAAAAGCGGAAATATACTGAAAATCAACAAAACTACTGTTCAACATAGTGCATTGGATGAAAATAGATTCCAATTATTGACAAATTAGCCAACGCCATTTTAAATCCGCGGAGCAAACTTCACATCATTTGTTCCAAAGCTAGTAACTTTAGTTGCAAAAAACAACTTTTACCTGACCCCACTCAATAGGGAAAACATAAGAGAAACAAAAGTTCAAAGCCAAACTGAATAGAACTACCGCACTATCGAAAAGTACTTCAGGTCAGCGAATGTCAACTTCTACATTGCTTTGACATTAAGAAACATCCCTTGCAGTGTACCAAATGCCAAGAGTTTGGCCATACTAAGTCGTTCTGCAGCCTCCGCCCAGTTTGCGCTGCCTGCGGATAAATCCAAGACGACTGCATTTGCTCTGGAAACAAAGCAAATGATAAAGCAGGCAAGTGCAACAACTGTGATGGGAACCATACCACCAACTATAAAAGATAAAATGTTTATAAAGAATTAAAGTCACGTCACAACGCAACGTATCCCAATCAAGAAGAGCATCAAAAACTCTCTTCACAAAAGATTCGCAGACAATACATCCAAGCAACCGCATTAACTGTACAAACGAGTCTCGGTAGAACAGCTGTGGTCGCACTTTACTGCAATCCACGCTTCTCGATTTTGGAGAAAGAGTTTACTGAATTCTTTAACACACTCGGAGCACGTTTCATTCCTGCAGTTGACTACAATGCAAAGCACACCTACTGGGGATCTCGCCTAGTCAGTCCCAAAGGCAAACAACTGTACAATACAATCATCAACCCGTCAAACAGAAATGGCTATATCTCACCTGGAAGGCCGGCACATTGCCCCACTGATCCGCTACCAGAATTCACGTCCCAGTAACCAAGGAGATTACGCGCAACTTTATAACTGCAGAGTCACGAGCAGAACTGTCGTCCGATCACTCGCCAGTACTTTTCGCCGTATTAACACATCCTCAATTTCTGGAGTGGCCATCCAAACTCACAAACTGTAAAAGAAACTGGCTCAGATTTAAAAAGATTGTGAGCACCCATATTGAGCAAAACCGTAAATTAGACAAAGAAGAACACATCGGTCTTTGTACCTCGGGATTAGAGTCGGTGCTTATTTATGCAACACATATCTCCGCCCTTCTTATAACCAATTCTCTCACAAATCGCAAGTCTAACAGCCATTTAATTAATGCACCCGTAACAGACAAACGACGACGCAGACGAGAATGGCAAATGTCTCGATCACCGGCAGCAAAACTCCGTCTGCAGACAGCTACCCACACTCTAGCCCGTACAGATGAAGAAAAGCTTGCAAAGCTTGCCAAGCTTGCAAAGCTTTTACAATTGCAAGCGGAGGAAATTTCCGTAGTCATTAAAAACCATCTAAACCCACGAAAGTCACCCGGTCATGATCAAATAACTCTGAAAATGATCTTAGAACTCCCGATCTGTGGTGTTCGACACATCTGCAATCTGTTTAACGCGATTGCAAAATTGGTCACATTCCTTTAAGGTAGAAATAATCAATAATCATAATGATCATCAATCCATTAGTTTACTGCCATTATTTAAAAGTGTCCTACAACTCCGCATAAACACATATCTGGCAAACAAATACAAAATCCCATCACATCAGTTCAGATTTTGAGAATGCATGGCACAACAGAGCAGGTCAATCATTTCAACAATTGAGCAAAAGGAATACTGTACCGCGATTTTCGTTAATGTCTTCCAAGCATTTGATCGAGTCTGGAATCTTATCAATAGAAAATTTGCTGTAAGATGCATGTCAGACGACTTCGAATCAAAAGCGAGAGTACCCCAAGGCTGCATGCTGGGACCAATACTATACCTTCTGAAGACAGCGGACTTACCGACGAACCCTGCACATACAAAATCCAAATTCGCCGATGACACGGCTATTCTCAGCCGATCCAAATGCCCGATTAAAGCTTCAGACCAACTAGCAATTCAGTTAAGGGATATTGAACAGTGGTTAGCAAATTGGCGCATCCGTGTAAACGAAGCAAATTGCAAGCATACCTGGCGCAAGCACATCGAAACCAGAAGAAAGACTTAGGCTTATCAATGCACGATCTCCGCTATGTATGGAATATAAAGTTCTCCTTTACCACTCGGTGCTGAAACCCAACTGGACTTACGACTTTGAACTGTCGGGAAACGCAAGTAGGAGCAATATTAAAACCATTCAAAGTATATAACAAATAATATAAAATTTAATACGGTCAACAATTCAGTGAATTTTTGCTGTGTTGAGTACCACTGTGACCAGACACCTGCGTACTCACGCCGACTGATTTGCTGTTACCCAAAGGGGAATTAAGGCAAACCACAAAAATTTGCTATGTATGTAGGAATGATTATGTATACATATGTATGTAGTTGAATATTCCTCCATGTGCACTTTTTCTCCCGAGGTGCAATAATACAGAATCATACCAAACTTCCCATATACAAGAATTTATTACAAGTAAGCATTGTCCAAGCAAGACCACTCAGAGAAAGCTTAAGTACAGCTTACAAAGCTGTAATATCAGCTGTTACTAAAATTAATAGTGGAGTGTTATGATACTTCAACGATTACTAATGCCAGTGTTTTCAGTTTAAATGTTTTGATTGCTTCTGAATCAATTTTCCAGGCATACATACGTTCCAATTAATTTCTCCTTTATTCCCTCGATTCCACTTTTTGTTGTATAAAATAGTTTTGGGTTCTAATTTATTTCTGTTTCTTCTTTTTCTTCAACTTAGTTTTTTCTCTTTACATACACAAGTGAGCTTACAGGCTCAGAATGAGCAACTTTCGGATAATGTTAATCCGAGGTTATAGCGTTGCCTGTTTATAAGCTTTTATATTCTAAACTTAATTTATTTACTAATGATAATAATTCACCGAGGTTCTCCCCGAACAATTATATTGATTTAAAATTAGGAAATTCATTTATAAACATACTTAACTTGAATGGTGAATCAACATTGCCTTGTCCGTTTGTCTGTCTGTCATCTTGTCCGTCTGTCGGTCTAAGTCAACATGACCTCCTAGATATCGAGATCTTCTGAGCTATAGAGCTAAAATTTTGCACATAGCCTCCTTTTTTTAGCAGGCATTATGTGTCTCGGAATCTTCCCGGTCGGATGACTACATAGGATGACTACATCCTATAAAAACGATCGCTCAAACATATAGTTTATGATTAATAACTTGATTGTTATAAAGGCGATTGCCTCGAAATTTGTTATTTGTAAATTTGGTATGTAAAGAAGTATAGCTATTTAGTTTCAACAAGATGCTATAGCTGACGATGGATTAATCGGGCCAAAAAAATGTAAAGTATGAATAGATTTTTTTCAAGCCACGGACTTTAAATTTTGATTTGATGAGTTTTATATACATAAGTATGTACTTCCCAATAATTCTGCCAAATTATGTACAAATCAACAAGACAGTTTGCAAGGGTAAACGAACTTCGGTACTCTCACAACATTACTGTTTGAAGCATAGATTGGGACACACCTTTTCTATATATTCTATTCTTATACAAGTAAATCAAAAATATATTTTTTTTCAGATTAACCGACGATATTTTAAATAATTGGCTGATTATTCGATTTGGTTACGATTCCTTGCAACAAAGACAGTGGCAATCGCGATGAATGCGATAATAAATATACATATGGTTCATTATTCCAAGGTAAAAGTCTAATGAACCTTTTTAGTACGAGTGTACAAAAATTTTATAAAAACCCTTAATATAAAAGCTGTTTCAATATATATATGTATATATATATATATATGTACATACATATGCAAAAATAATCAATAAATGTTTAACAAATAAACGTCGTTCAGCCGTGTTGCCTAGTCTAAAAATTCACATGTGAATGTTATTATATATATATTATATATTATATATTATATATTATATATTATATATTATATATTATATATTATATATTATATATTATATATTATATATTATATATTATATATTATATATTATATATTATATATTATATATTATATATTAATCAAATACACACTTTATACATTTTAAACTAGACTTTTTTTGGACAGAGTGATGTCAACCTTCTTATCAAATATTAATCAGTGAACTCCTGTTAATGAACTTTTTTATGAAAACATTCCGCAATGATTATTTTTGTTTTAATAATTTTAATAAGCTCGCACGTAACAACTACACATCGTTCTATGTATTAAAATTTTTTCATGTTTTAACTGTTCAAGCATAAGATTTACGACTAAGACCAATTTAAAAACGGTAAAATAAAGTCGCGACATAACTGTTAATTAAAGTTCTTAAACATCTGTAATATTGCGTAAAACATTCTCGTCAAAAAAAAAACACCCTGGGTGCAAATCCTATTTAAACTAGTTTTATTCTTTTTTCTTTCATTTTTATTATATTTACACCACACACCAAGTTTGATTCAAATCGCATAATTATTACGGGCACAATGTAATAGAAGAAATCTGTAATATAATGAATTTACGTTGCCAAAATACATACATGTAGACAAATGTCACGATGAGTTTGAGAGGGACAAAAGACATTTGCATAGTGTTCTTGCTGAGAACGAAAAATGCAAGAGCGAGATGCCATGTGCTTGCTATATATGTACATATGTATGTACATATATCGAAATATCGGATCAATGAAGGTTCGAGTTCGTAGTGTAGTGGGTAGAGATCAATCTCACAAACACGGAAGGGCCAGGCCGGACTCGTTTTTGGGTGGCAGCAAGCCAGAATTGTATTCTATAATTTATTTTGGATTCATTTTTTTTTAATTTGTCTTTAAAAGCACTGAGTTTGAAATTTTGAATTGACTCTTATGTGACGGAAAAAATTATAAAATTGTGTAAGACTGCTTTGGTATGCAAACTTTGGCAAGGCCTATGTTATCTTCTTTTATATTTTTTTTGTGCTTTCATTGTATAACATGGAATAATCCCGATCGGAGAACTATATTGTAAGCGTTGAAAATATGATTTATCATCAATAATGTTGCTATTAAATCGAATTTTTCTTTGTGGGTTTGGTGTACTTCTAGACATATTCTCCAAGTTTTATCAGAACCGGTTGACCATATTCTATATCAGTGTGGAGTGAAAATTTAGATCAATAACTTAGTTATTTATCTAATTTAATAATTCTATTATTAAATTTTGTATATAAAAGAATATTTTTATTGTGTTGCAGCAGAATCGGTCTTTTTTTCAATACGAGAACATTAAATTTATATTTAACTAATTGTATGTATATACTTCCTAATATTTCTGCTGAATAATAAATAAATGTCAAATGCTTAGATCTTAGCTGTTTCGAATTGTCAAATAGAGAATTTGCAATTCTACGCAAAATCCAACCAATTCTTAAAGTTAACAAACATATACATATGTATGTTCAAAAAAAAAGCTTATCTACCATGGATTACGCATAGCTTATAAAGAAAGGTCAAAAACAATAATGAAGCTTCAAAAATACCAAATTTCCAGTAAACCGCTTTAACACCTTTTTAAGACTGATGTAGTAACTGACGTCGAGTTATTTCATTATTTTTTAATTAATTATTGCTAGTACTGCAGATTGTTATATACGTTTTAAAAACGTGAAATTTCACCTCATATTTTGCGAACTTTAAGATTTATGAAAACAAATTGTTCGTAGATAAGAAATAGTTTCAAATAATATTTCCCAAAAAATGAAATTGGTCAAATGATGTAAATACATTTCCATGTACTGTAATCATTTTATATGCGTTTTGTACGAATATAATACATATATATACATAATTACGTTTACTTTTCGATGTAAATTCATCAAAGAGATGTGAACCGAGTTTTAAGTAAAAATGGTATTTTATTTTCCACCGTATAGTCGCATTATTATTTAAGAACAAAGAGTATAGTGTTTGGTCTCGCATCTTGACACCACTTAGAATTAAAGTACATATATGAGGATGTTAGTATATAAGTGCAATATGCTCAGAGCAAAGTGTGTGATGGAAAACTGTCGCTAACGGGTGTTTATGCTGGATGTAATTGCTTTGTTCTTAAAAGTACTTGATCTGCAATTTCAGAATCAATGTTTATATTTGAAACGTTGTGTGCTGTATTGACGTTTGCACTCAATTCTATACCGTCACTCTTCCCTTCCTTAATTTCGATTATTATTGTCTATTTCTGTATTTTACTTTAAAAGTATATTTCTAAAATAAAATTTATGTCTGAATAAAGTATTGAATATGTAATTATTTTAAATTGATTGCTTTCTTTTTGTACAAGCCAAATTGCAACTTTCGTTTCAACATTTGGTAATAAAGTTATTTTGCTAATATTATTTTCCAAAAATAGAGGATATGTATGGTCTGAGAATGAATTTAAACTAGATAATTGATTTATTTCTTTAAACCTTTAATTTTTGATTTATTCTTTTCACAATTTTAGTTTATTTTGGTATAGCTAATTATAATATTTGGTTAGATATAATATTCGAATTGATCAATTTTCGCGTTAATATATACTATAAAATTAGTTGGCAAGTTTTTTATTATGTCTATGATAATTTGATCTGCAATAATTTTCAATCAATATTTTTTAGCTCATCATAACTTAAAAGTTTTGGATTAAATTAATCTGGTTCAATTTTGCAATTACATGGTTTAATTCTTTTGTTTGTATTATTTCACTACTCAATGTATTAAGTTTCGTTTCTAATTCTTCTTTATTTTCTTTGTTTAGTGTTCCAAATAAATTTGTAAACTGTACCTACTATGTTTACAAGTCTCACCTGAGATCTTTCCTTAAAATACAGCTTAAATGTTGCACATAGGCTGCTAGCTGTCCTAGGAACAATCGGGACAAGAAAAAATTTTGGAATGAAAATAATTTTTTCCAAACCACAGAAATTAAATTCAGATTTGATGCGTTTTATATATCTCCTTATAAATCTGGGAAATTATATAATAATTAAAAAGACAGCAATTCTGCAATTCCTGTTTTACTGATTGTTATTTCAGTATGTATATTAAATTTCTTTAACCGATCCTAAAGATTTTTGTTGACTAACCATGTCTTGGTCAAGTTTGACAATTTTTGGAGGTCCAATTGAGTCAGAAATGTGTAACAGGTTACGCTTTGATTTTATCCATGTCCTATCTCGAGTTTTTATAACTTTAACCAGTTTTGAGTGTAGGTCTCTATATGTTGGAAACCAATCTCCTGAACATTCCCAATAATCTATGACATATTTATCTCTGATGTTTTTACACTCAGGTGTTACCTCAACTAGTCTGTCTGTTCGCTGGTGTTCGTGTTTAGCTGTGTTACCTTATTAAACGATTCCCTGTATGCGGTGCTGGTTATATTTAGAACACTTCCCTTCATTAATGAAGTTGTCCTAGGTTTTGGTTTCTTGGCTAAATCTTTAATGAATTTCCAATAGAAACCAAAAAATATTTTTTTTTTGAGTTTTGGAAATGGGATACTGCTCTACAGCTCTGATTTTTCCAGGATTTGCTAGAATGCCTCGGTCATTAATTATAAGACCTAAAAATTTTGTTTCCTTTTTAAGAATTCGTATTTATTTGCCTGAATCGTTAGATTGGCTTCATTTAATTTGTCAAGAACTTTCAGAGTCTTACTAAATGTTCCTAAACAGAGTTCGAAAATATGATTCTATCATCGATGTTAACTGGACAATGTTCACACAAGATGTTTTTCAACACTTCGTTCATTAGTTTTTAGAAAGTTGCAAGTGCATTTTTTAAACCAACTGACATTCTGGTAAATTCATAGAGATAAAAACCTTTTGCTAAGTCTAGGGTTGTAAAGTAGTGGCATCTACCTAGTTAGTATAATAGCTCATCAATATTTGGCACGGGAAACATATCTGATATGGTCACCTGATTCAGATTCCGATAGTCAATGACAACACGAAGCTGTTTTTCCCTGACGCATCCTCTTTTTTTGGTACCACCCATATCAGACCATATCAGACTACAATAAGAAGAATTGGACTTTCTGATTATGCCTTGCTTAAGCATATCTGCAATTTGTTTGTTTACTTCCTCTTCATGAATTTGAATATAAGGATATGGTTTTTTAAACACAGGCTCTTCTGTTGTCGTTTTTATAGTGTGGTATATTCTATGTGTACCTTTAAGCCCTTTTTTTGTCTTAATTAAATTGAGAATATCGAATATCATTAATAGAAGTAAGTTTTTCAAATTCGCTAATCTTATCGACTTTTGCAAACATTAGTTTTGCCTTGTATGTATATATTAGGTACAAGATCCATAATTTTAAACGTAATTCCGTTTACCACCGTTAACAATTTCTATCGGTATGTTTGAAACAAATTTGTTCTGTCGCGAGTTTTGATTACGCTTATATGATCTGTGAGTCTGTGTGTTATTGCAATAATTACTCCGACTTTGTTTGGTTTGTGAGGAGTGTGGTTTTCAAATTGTGATTATATTTGGTTTATCGTTTTTAAGAGTTAGCTTATCAATAACATTATAAGATAACTTATTTAAATAATCTACTAGCTAACGAATTGATCTTCTGTATTCGGCCTTTGAGATACGGTTTACCAGAACTGGTAATGGAGTCCACTTTTTAAAGTTGCTAATGAGTAGTGATTTAAGTTCCACCCAGGTTGGTTCCTGATAATTCGACTAAGATCATTTCCCAATGTAAACTATCTAATGCTTTAAAAAATTCGGGTCCCCTGTTTCAATTCCATCGTCGGGTATGCCGAAAAAGGGTGTTCAATTTGGATCAAAAATTATGTCAGATTTCCCTCGCCGTAAAAATCTCTCGATGGAATTTAAAGTATATAGCGAATCCTGTAGGGCATCAGCTGATAGGGTTTGTACACCTTCTTGCTCGTTCGGCATGAAGATTTTTGGTTGTTTTTTTTTTATTGATTGTTTTACGATCACACACAAAAACCGACTGCGCAAATTACGATTACTTGTCAATGTAAATTCATCAAAGAGATGTAAACCTCGCATCTTGAGACCTCTAAGAATAAAAGTATATAAGTATATAATCTGAGCAAAGTATGTAATGGATAACTGTCCATTAGAAGTACTTGATCAGCAATTTGAGAATCAATGCTCTTGATTTTAAACGTTGTGTGCTGTATACAAATTGTAAATAGGTTTGACGTTTGGACTTAATTCGATAACGTCACTGTATGTATGAACGTGCTTTGAACTTTGATTTTATCTACTCTGTATCCATAGGGTAAAAAGGTATATTAAAGTCGCTAAAATCTTTCGAACTAGCAAAAGGAAACGTATCTAAGTAGATCAAGTTTGTTTCAAATTTCGTATGCAGAGACTACAGGCTTGCTTTATTTTTAAAATATTTCAAGAACAAAATAAAAAACAATGTTTATATGATATTCGTGCAAATGTGTTCTAGTGCTGTTGAATAGAATAAATTAGAAGAAAAATATAAATATATATAGAATAGAAATAGAGACTATAAAAGTTGATTCCTCCAAATTTGGTTTTGTTTTTTCTCTAGTATCTGTGAATTGAGGATGTTTCGCCCACAGCCCTATAACTTAAGTGAAGCAAATAAGTCCTCCCTGCGACATTGCGAAAATTTGAAACAAACTTCTGCGTTGAAACCAAATTTGGTTGCTGTAGCTCTTATAGTCTCTGGGATCAAAGTTTCATATAAACGGACGGACATATTTCAATCGGTTGATGCAATGATTAGAAATGATTTTTTCTGCCTGTTACATACATTTTAGCGACTTTAATATGTGTACTCTTTTACTCTATGGATTCAAGGTATACAAACTGAACAAAGTATAGTATTGAAAGTGTAGCCCTCTTATTTATTGAAAATTGGCTGAGAAGAGTAATTTAAACAGCATGAGCTTGCTGTTTGTTATTGAATGTAGCAAAGTTTTTCAAATTGACCGGCTAGTGTGATGATGTGGTTGATAGAGTGTGCAGTAAACATGTTCAGATTCTATGTACATTTATGCTAAAGTGACTTGCCTGTTTCATTTATTATACAAATTATTTTTTTTGCAGAAAATACATAAGGATTCGCACATTGATGTTAAAGAGATCGAACTGAAGCCTCCTTCTAATTTTTGGTCCACAAAAATGGTAGTGGATTTTATTGCAGGTCTACTTGGAGGTAATGTGATTTGTTTCTTTTTATGTTATTATTTAGATACACCTATTTCTATTTAAGCTGCCGAAATAAGAAAGTTTTCTACAAAAAGACACTGAACCTTCAAGGAAAGGTGTACTTTAGACAATTGAGTACGTGGAGTGAACTACATAGTTTAGTGAGTATTTTGTTATGTTACTTCTACGATATTGGTAAAAACTTTTCGATTAAAGAAAGTAGCAGATAGTTTTTGTTACAGATTACTATTTTTTTCTTGGCTTACTCGGAGTTAAACCAGTGCCTTTCATGTTTGCAAGTTTGATTTCTTAGTAGTAAATTTATTTATTTTATTGATTTATATTTATCATATTTATCTTATATAATTATTTATTTATTATATAATATGATTCAATCTCGGTGGATAGTGTATAGGTACAAATAGCATTTATACACGAAAAGAAAAAAATGTTCAGCACCGATTTTTCCAAAAGTGGATATGTCTTATATTAGTTCGATTCGACCAACTTACTTATCACACACACCTATAGAGCTTATGTAAATTTCAACCAAATAGCTTAAAATTTAAGGTCTAAAATGTGCGACTCGGCTATTGATGCTGGTACACAAGATATCCGAAATTATTCTAGTCTCAACAACAAGAAACAAAATTGGAAGTTTTACCACCAGCAATTAACACAATTAAGAAAATGTCAAGAAAAAAGAAAAGCCTATATCCTATCATGGATAGGGTGGGAAAACTTTTTTGTTTTGAAATATACATACATAAGTGAAGCAGTAAAGGCGTCTTTACTGATTTTGAGAAGGGGCTGTACAAAGTAGAGGTTCTTCGTATAACCAAAAACGCTATCAATTTACAAATAGTTTCTCTGCCAAACAGCGAATGTATGCTTTCTCAACGATTTGCAATACATTTGATACAATGTGTCACAAATGTTTATATCTAAGAGTATTTGGGCAGTCGTATCAGCGCTTGCAACTGTATCCCAAATTAGTCTCAACAAGCAAAACCTTTGAACCAATTACGTGTGAAAAACAGTACATTTAAGTGGGGTCCCGAACAGGTAGAATAATTTTTGAAGGTTAAGACGCACATTTTGCAACGAAAATGGCTTATTTCAATGAAGACATGCCGCTTTCTCTTTCTATGGACACGTAATCATTCCGCATCGGCGTCGTATTGTTACACATTCAACCAGACGGCGGTAACTTTCAAATAGGACTTGCATTCTAAACGCTTGATAAACATCCAATCAAGTAAAGTTAAGAAGAGAAGGGGACTATATTATTCATCAGTATCTTTAGAGAAGAAAATTTGTTCTTATTAGTGATTATAAGCCGCTTGTGACTACATATATTCAATCGGAGTATGCATTTATCATAGATGACTTCAAACCGAATACAACGTTGGACACCAATTGTAATGGGCTAAAACTTTAAAAATGGAATAAAATAAAACTAAAATGAAGTAAGTCGTAAGAAATATAAAACATAATGATTGGAGAGATGTAATAAAGTAATTCATTCTAAAGGAATTAATGAGAAGGAAATTAATGAACGTAAAGTAATGAAGACTAAAAAAAAATTAACGCAAGTCGTCTCTCCCGATTTTAAGTATATACTGTACCAAAGAGGGGTACTAAATAAATTTAAATTCCCTTGAAATCGTCATCAATTTACAAAAAAATTCACTTAGCATGCAGCAAAAGCGAACGCATGCTATCTCGCTCACTCTTACCAGCCAATGTCGCACTCGGCAATTCAGTTCAGCCAATTTAAAGTTTGCATACGTATTTATATCTCCAATATTTATTGTTTGATTTCGAAATTTGGTTAAGTCTTAATCGACTTGGCTATTGATCCTGATCGCATATAAATTAATGTCTTTGGGTGTTCCACGTTATCACTAGAGTCCGCAGCAGCTCCATAGCGTCGACGTGGTGAACTTGATGAAATAGCTCCTAAATCTTTTTAGGTTGATTATGGCGGAGGCTTGATTTCCCCCCAATCACTGGCCTTATGGCTCAGCAATATGTTTGATATAAAAATGTTTGGTTACGGCTGTTCGCCGGAGTAGTATAAATTTATTCTAACTTTAATCAGTGAAGGTTAAAATTCAAACTGAATGGAACATTAAGAGAATTTTATGCTTAACCTAAAGGCTGAATCCATAAGCTACAAAATTCCGAAGCTACAGCCGGCAAGCCGACTCAGCATAAATGATAAAATAAACACTTGCGACATAGTCAAGTAGTTCTTGGATGTTTCAGCAGAAGGCAATTCTCTCTTAAAATTTTGGATGACTTGGAGGTTGTCATTATTCATCCAGTGAAGTTGAGGTATGCTTAGGACCGGGTCATGGCCGATGATGTTGATCAAAGACGATCCTGCAATACCTGGTGTTTTCCTTAGGATCTCACGCTGGTTTACGTACTTTGTGCCATTGACAATTGCGGAGAATCGGAAAGTGACGAGATGTGTCCGTTGCGGTATTTTTATTGATGATGATTACGCCGTCGTCCACTTCCGTGACCGGCTTGAGGTGGCTTGGCTGTGTTTGGCAAGAGGCTGTGCTACTGGCATGTTGCGCTTGTGCGTTGGAACCTTGCGCTGCTAGCTTACAGACCGAGGCGTATGTTGTTGACACGCACTCATTGACTGCTAATATTTCGTCGTTGCTTTCGGCAACGGCGTTGTCTTGGGAGTTTTTGTATGACGTGTTGGTGGGACACCGGATAGACTGTAAGACGAGTTTTACCCTGGGATAAGCTATTAGAATATGAACTATGTTTTCGGACTGTATGACTTTAGTTTAGTAAGGCTAACAGTGGGAATTCTACTGGATGTTCATTTAAAATCGTTCTTTTTAGCTTTTACTATTTCATTAACTACCTCAGTAAGTTTGTTAATTTGCCTTTGCGTCTCTGAGTTGATAACTAACAGTTTATTGTTTGCGTCAATTAACTGTGATTCGGTCCACCTGATCTCGTCGAAGTCGGAGGCATCTGGTATGCCTGCTATGACCTTTAATGCTGAGCCTAGAAAATCTAGACTTCTTGCCATCCTATGGAGTATTTAGACAACGGACAATAAGCTCCTAATAATTTTCGCATATGAGATTGTGGGAATAACTCTACTAACTTAGCACTTTCATCTGCGATGATACAAAATTCCGTCAAATCACTGGTATGTTCCCATACCAATACCTTTCCGTCTCTTATCGGAATATAATTGGAGTGCGAATAATCGATAATCCGACTCTGTATTACTCCCAATATTAAGAGAATTGCGTATTGCATTCAGAGACAAATAGGGTTGTTGTGCGAATAACAATAGAATGATTAATAGTTCTTACTTTGAGTAGTTTCTCCTAACCGCTACTTGAGGTTATCCTCATGGACCAGCCTGCCCTTAATGAGAACAGACGTTCCCAGGTCTGCTTGGATCTTTTCTTCTTTGCAAAGCGGTCTTATGTTATTTCCTAACCTTTAATTATTCTTAACGTATACTTCTTCGCCTACTTCAAATACTCTGTTTTCTCTGTCTGTGTTGCATCATTGAAGTACCGCCTGTTGTGCTTTCTCTATTTTTTCTTCATATTCAGTCTAAATGCGATTGATGTGGCATGAATAACATCAATTGGTTTTTGATTTGTAACCGAGTGGATTGATTTGGTTTATTCCACAGTTGCCCTCATAACCAGCTCAACTGTGTCGCTAGCTTTCTTATCCATTTTTAGTCCTCTTGCTATATCTGCTAGAGTGCTTTTTACCTGGCCCTTGGAAACACTTTGTAGTGGTGGCGCATTCACAATATCTATTTCATAATTGTTTTCTAATAGCGATACGCATTCGCATTTCTTCGTGGATTGACGTGTTTTTTTCCGCTCCTGCTTAAATATTAATTTTCGGGTTAAAATCATTGAGATTGACTCTATAATTTTTTTTAATAATATAGTGTTAACTTTGTTAATAACATAAAACCAATCCATCGATTTGAGTTTGCGCTATTTCTGTTTAATTATACAAACGCAAAATCAAAGCATTAAACTTATTGTTTCTGAACAACAACAAACCCCACACAGTTGTTGCTGTTCTTGTTAATCTTTGCTCTTGTGTTTGTACTTCTTACCGTTTCAATTTGCTCTCGCGCTCTCACCCACACATTGTTGTTACATGTGCATTGTTTGTGGCTCTCCCGCTCTTCTTTAATTTCTTTTGTTCGTGCTCGCATCTTTGCACCGCGTACAAGTGACACGTGTAACTGTGTAATTTCTCTTAGATATTTTCAATCTTTCTCTGCAAGTTTGACCCAAGTGTCGAATTTGCTTTAAAACTGAGTGAGTTTTTTCTTTGGCTTTTTTCTGTGACATTTTATTTCTTGTTTCAATTAATATTTGCAATTAATTTTATAATGTCTGTCTGCTCTAATAAAAAGTGTTTAAACCCCCCCGCGCCACATAGCGCATTTTTCGCATGTTGGCTGTGTGAAAATGTCATGCACGTTAAGTGTGCTGGCTACACAGCCAAGGTAAGAGATAGCTTGGAGCAAAAAGGGGGTCTCAAATGGGGATGTGACTCATGCCGAGAAGTTGAAATCGAGATGAGGGTATTTATGAGGCAGACCAGGGATAGGTTTAAAAAACTCTCATCTAGTTTTCGTAAACTCTACGACGAGTTTAATGATGTGGAGACGGAATTTAGTAGCTATAAGCTGCTGAATGAGTCTCCAAAGCGAAAGAAAACTAGTGTGCGTAACTTGTCCCCGCATCTGCCGATACATAACTTAGTCTCGGCCGCGATGTCACATTCCTTGCAGACGAATTTAGCTGTAGTTTCCGAAAAGTCTGGGCAATCATCAAGTATTGTTATTGCCGATAGTCGTCCAGTTAGAGGCACACTTACGGACAGTCAAGGCGACTCAATCGCGACATCTAGAGACGCCATTGATTTAAGGCCTGGCTCCCGTAGGCCTCTGACTGGAGTACCACCAAAGAAACATATCTTTGTTTCTAGACTTGATCCCGAACATTCGTCGGATGATGTCTTAGCATATATTAAGACAAAAGTTCAAGTCTCCAAAATGTGGTGGAAAAATTCAAGTTCAATTATTCAAGGGAGATATCTTCCTTTAAAATAGGTGTCCCGGTCGAACTGTTTGACTGCATTTGTAGTAACAGTTTTTGGCCGGATCACATCTTAGTAAAAGAATACACGGCCAAAAAGAAAACTCAGAGAGGTCTGTCAAGCTTTCAATCCCTCCCAATTCCTTGCCTTCTGGAACGCCAGCATCTGCTGGTGTCCAAAAAAACTAGTTTCGTCCCTTTCTCTGGACTATCAGAATGTAAGAGGACTTAAATCTAAGCTTCCTAGACTATATGTAGATAGTTTAGCATTTGACTTTAAAATTTTAGTGTTTACGGAGACATGGCTTAAACCTGATATTAACGATGTATCCGTTCTTTCTTCAAAATTTTCAATTTATAGGTGTGATCGGACTTCTCGTGCAGGCGGAGGAGTTTTGATTGCGGTGGACTCTGCCTTATACTCTGACCAGATTCATCTACCTGATAATCAGGAAATTGAGTTTGTCAGTGTCAAGGTTGGACTTAAATCCTTCTCGGTCTACATCACTTGTTCTTATATCCCGCCACAATCCGACATGACGGTATATATTAAACATTTAGAATATATTCAACATGTTTCATCATTACTTTCTAATAGGGACATATTAATTGTTTTTGGTGATTTTAATCTACCTGAAATAGCATGGTCCCCTTCTGACGAGTCTGGCCTGCTGCTCCCTTGTACTTCACATTTATTTATTGATGGCCTGTTCGAGTTATCATTAACTCAAATAAATCCAGTGCGTAATAAAAATGGAAGATCTTTGGATCTGATATTCGTGTTGGATTCTACCAACTACGCAGTCGCTAGAATTGACCCTCTTGTCTTTCCAGAAGACAACTTTCATACCACTTTGGAATTAACTGTTGATCTGCCGTTTCGTGCACCAATTGTTAGTGCCTGCCCTGTGCCCAAATCCCGTAACTTTCGTAAAACTAACTTTGTCAAACTAAATAGTCTCATTCTTTCAACAGATTGGTCCTCCTTGTACAGATGTTCAGACATGAATCAAGCTATTTCTTTGTTTTATAATACTCTCGATTCTCTTTTTGAAGTTTGTGTCCCATTGAGGACTCCGGTGTTGTCTCACAGACCTCCCTGGTTCTCTCGTGAGTTATCTAACTTGAAGAATGTGAAATCGAGATATTATAGAAAGTATAAGAAATCGGGTCGTTCTTCAGACTTTGCTCTATACGCAGTTGCACGTTCTAACTTTATGATGCTTAATGCAGAATGCTATAAAAATTACCTTCAGCGTTGTAAATTAGAGTTTTCCCGCGACCCGAAGCGGTTTTATAATTTTGTCAATACTAAACGTAAGACATCTATCCACCTATCTTGTTTATCTTTTGAAAATATCACAGCCGACTCTGATCAAGCAATTGCTGATCTGTTTGCTGATTTTTTCACATCTACTTACTCCTCAGTAGAATATCGAGCAAATCTTCCGTATCATTATCAGTTAAGAAAATCTAATTGTATCTGTATTCCTTCGATCGACGAAAGCTCGCTCCATAGCGTGCTTAATTTAGTAAAACCTGTGTACTCTCCTGGTCCTGATGGTATACCTGGATGTGTAATAAGGTTTTGCGCCGCTGCATTATGTAAGCCAACTCAAAAACTTTTTCTATTGTCCGTTAAATCTTCAACTTTTCCATCCATTTGGAAGGAATTCTATATAATTCCTCTCCATAAAACTGGTAGGAAATCCGATGCATCTAACTATAGGGGTATTTCTAAATTGTCCGCTATTCCTAAAGCTTTTGAAAAGTTAATTACTTCTAAACTGCAACATTTTTGTAGTTCTATAATTTCACCATCGCAGCATGGATTTGTGAAACGTAGATCTACAACCACTAACCTTTTAAAATTTACATCATTGACGATCGAAGGATTTCGGAATGCAAGGCAAACTGATGTCATATATACTGATTTCAGCAAGGCTTTTGATTCTGTTAATCATACGCTACATCTCCTTAAATTAAATAACATTGGCTTCCCTAGCCCTTTAGTTTCCTGGATTCGGGAATATCTGACAGGCAGAACACAGAAGGTTCTTTTCAAGTCTTTATATTCTAGGTCCATAAATGTGACTTCGGGAGTGCCCCTGGGCAGTCATCTGGGACCATTGCTTTTTACTCTTTTTATCAATGATCTTCCGTCTGTTATAAATCATTCTCATGTCCTTATGTACGCAGATGATGTTAAGCTTTGTCTTAGTTACAAAGATATTATCTCTCCCTGTCGGTTACAATCTGATCTTCAAAATTTTCAGTCGTGGTGTCAAAATAATTTGTTAAGTTTAAATCCAACCAAATGCAAGGTCATGACTTTTCGCAGAAATACTCCACGGTTGGTAACTTATTTTCTTAATGACATCCCTCTAAAACGTTTTCATGAGATGAACGATTTGGGCGTCCTTATGGACTATAAATTAACCTTTAAATCTCATATCTCCACTACTGTAGGTAAAGCTATGGGTGTTCTTGGGTTTGTTAAACGATGGTCAAAGGAGTTTGATGACCCTTATACAACCAAAATTCTTTTTACCTCATTGGTTCGTCCTATTTTAGAATATGGATCTTGCATATGGTCTCCTCAATATGACTCACACAAATCAAGAATAGAATCTGTCCAAAAACAGTTCCTACTCTTTGCTCTTCGTGCTCTGAACTGGGATCGCAATATCAATCTGCCATCGTACTCTACTAATCGTAGAATAATAGTTATAGTAATAGTAATAATAGTTTTCGTTTCTTGTCTGTTTTGTGGAATGTCCCCGCGACTCGAGCCGTGCGTCATGCGGCTTGCGCCCCTCGGTCGGTTGGGCGGGAGGTTGTGGGCACATAGTGCACCCGATGGGATTTGGGCCAAAAAATAAAGAAAAAAAAATACTATTGTTTCCGAGTTAAAAGCTGCTTCGTTGTCGAAGTATATTGTTTTTGTTGCGGGAAATAAATTAAGGATCTGAATAATGGGCATTTTTAAATCTCTTATTGTTTGCGAGTGAATTGTTTGCACGATGGCGAATTTAGAGATTTTGTCTATCCAGGTGAGGAAACGTTTCTTATCTGATGAGAAAATGTTAATATGAAGCGTCTCGTCAGCATATGAAGGGATTGGCGAAGCCCCAAGTTTTTGTTTTTGCGGATACCTATCGTATTTTGCTTTGGTGCAAACCTTGCAGTTTGTGACGACTTCTTTTGCCAAGTTATACATTTTAGGAAAATAGTAGTCACGAAGGACTGTGCGGCGGGGTGTGCGCGATTGTGTTCTGTTGTCACGATTTTTAACTGCTCATTTTTGTCAGTAATATCTGACACGTAATTTTTGCAATGTCGTAATTTGGTGGCTGGAAATTTATGTTTTGTTTAGATAGAGTGTCGGCTACTAAATTTTCTTTACCTTGTTTATAGAAGACTTTTGCGTTGTGTTCGTTAATGATTGCTTTCCATCTTCCATTTTAGCGCTCGTGTTTCTGTCAGAGACAGCGAAGGTCAGCGGCTGATGGTCAGTGAAAATATTTATTTCTTTCGTGTCATATAAATAATTTCGTATTTTCCTCAGGGCCCAGACGATAGCTAACAATTCTGTTTCGTTTGTAGCGTAATGAGCTTCGCTATCTTTCAGAATTCTGGAAATCAGAGTCATTGGTTCACCTCCCTGAGATAAAGTAGCACCAATGCCCTCCATAGATGCGTCTGTGGTTAAAACAAAGGACTGCTTAAAGTCCGGGTACATGAGGATGATATCTTCTAATGCTAAAATATTCCTCAGCTTCTCGAAAGCACCGGTTTGAGTTTCATTAAACTCAATTTGGACCTTCTTTGACCTGTGCTTACTCACTGAGCCATTTTCTCCTTTGAATGTGTTGGTCAATGGCCTTGCTAACGCCGCAAAATCTTTAATAAAGACTCTTTAATAGCTTGCTAGGCCCAGAAATGATCGCAAGCTGAACAAGTTTTTCGGTTCGGGATATTCTCGCATGGCTTTTACTTTTCAGAGTCGGTCATGGCCCCGTTTTTGGTTATTACAAAGCCCAAAAATTCAACGGATTCTTTGAAAAATTTAGTTTTTCTTGTGCAACACGCATGTTGGCATCACACAAGCATTTCAACACGGTGGCAATGTGTCGAACGTGATCGGCCTCATTTGAAGAAAATATTATTAACATCATCGATGGCCCTTTGAAAAATGCTTCCAGCATCTTTCAGTCCAAACGGCAGTCAGCAGAACTCGTATTTCCCACCGTTGACTGAGAACGATCATGTTCTGCCAAATAGATTTGGTGGTAACACGATTTCAAATCCAGGGTTGTAAAAAATTTTGCCTTTCCTAGATTCGCTATAATCATCGGAATGCTTGGCATTGGGTATCGATCGGCTGTTGTGCGCTCATTGAGTTAGAGACTTCCACGGGATGATGGTATAATTTTGAATAAGCCGGCTCATTATCAATGGTCCGAATGATGGCAATGACAGGAGTATTGAACGTTAGTGCCTCGTTAGAGGTCGAAAATACTTTTATCCTCTTTAAAATTATAGCCTTGAATTCTATTTTCATAAGACTCGGTACCACGTTATCATTTAAATCTGTGAAGTTTACACTTTCACAGTTATGGTACTGCAATTGCTCAGATCTATTTTAATAGTTGAGCGTACTCTCTTGAAGATTCGAAGCCACTCCTGCTTGCGTTAGCAAGTCGAAGCCTACAATGGCATCAAATGAGGTGAGAGTGTCCAGCAGCAAAAATGGAGAAATTTTACCAAATATTTTCATAGGGAATTCGACCGGAACTACGCCTTTTAGCTCCTTCACGGGTTTGACGTAGTTTTTTGCCGCCCCTGTGTCTACTAGGATCTTTATTGTTCTCCCACCCAGCTGCCGCGTGACGAAAGGCAGCCGTCCCTCAAAAATGAGTGAGTCATTGTCATAATTTGCCTCACTGTCACTCTCAATGTCAGCTACAGCGGCTTCCTTAGTGTTTGGATAACTGGGATTTTCTACTTGGAAATCCTTGTTTAAACGTTGGCGTCTTTGGCCTGTGGCCCGATCAGAAGTATTTGATCTTTCTTGAGCCTGGTCTATTGTAGCCTGTGATTTTGCATAGTTGGTGTGCTGTCTAAATTTGGATGATGAATCAACATCCATTGGTTCATGGCTTTGACCTGACTCCTCCCTTTTGTGTTTCTCTTGACCATTGTTGGTCTGCTGTATTTTTATGTAGTGTGGATTTTTTCATGTCCACGTTCATCTCTATTATGTTTTCCACGCTTTGTGGGCGATATTTTCTTCCCTAGCGTGTCCCCTTTCGGCCATAGCTTTAGCGTACGTGGCCGAGAACATGCTTCTTTCAATGCTTGTTTCAGCCTCTCTGGCATCAGACCTCACCTCTTCATTATGCAATGTAGCTTGCTCAGTCTCATGTGTCATAACTATATTGCTTGTAACGAGGGTTAATTTCTTTTCAACCTCGTCATAATATTCCATAAGTTGCCTTGTCTAATCATTTCGAGTGCTTGCCTCAAAAGTCGTAGCGATGTCTTGTCAGCATAAGAGAAATCTAGTGTAGCTAATATAGCATCGAAGTTAAGCACTGTATTATGTGATACTAAAACTGCTCCTGCTGCTCCTCTGATCTTGTTGCTGATAATTGTGATAGCTTGATAGTGGGTCGTTATACGGCCTTTAATAGCTCATAAGCATTGCAGGCGGACTGACTCCATGCTACATATTCGCCGGAACGCCCAAAAAATTCGGGGACAGACTTTATGATATCAAATGGGATATCGCAGCATTCTTCAGGTTTGACTAAAATTCTTTGGAAACTTTCTACTTGTGGAGCTCCAATGCACAAGCTATCTATTTTGGCTGTCATTGCGTTTAGTGTAGACTGAAATCTTTCTTCTTGCTGTAATGTTGTGGTTCTGAACTTCAGTATTATATTCTGCTTCTCAACTTTCTTCACTAACACTAAGGCACTCTACCTTTATTTGTCTCCCTATGTCAAAGCGACTCATATGCCTGTGATTTTAATTATTATGAAACACAAAATACACCACAAAACCCGAAATAACGATTAGGAATGATTTAAATAAATTCTGAACGTATTGAGGTTGATAAAATATACCTCGATAATAATAATTCTCACAATGACTCTGTTATGAACGATTCGAAAACTTTTTCAAATGAACATGAACATGTAATGTGAGGAATATTCCAAAGGTGTGAATCCTGTTGCGATGGGCGCCAATTAAAGTCTTTGGGTGTCCCACGTTATCACTAGAGTCCGCAGCAGCTCCACAGCGTCGACGTGCTGAACTTGATGAAATAGCTTCTAAGTCTTCTTAGGTTGATTATGGTGGAGGTTTGACTTCACCCCCAATCACTGGCCTTATGGCTCAGCAATATGTTTGATATAAAAATGTTTGGTTACGGCTGTTCGCCGGAGTAGTATAAATTTATTCTAACTTTAATCAGTGAAGGTTAAAATACAAACTGAATGGAACATTAAGAAAATTTTATGCTAAACCGAAAGGCTGAATCCATAAGCTACAAAACTACGAAGCTAGAGCCAGCAAGCCGACTCAGCATAAATGATAACATAAACACATGCGATATAGTCAAGTATCATGTTACCATAGCTGACCAGCTATGGTGAGGCTGTGTCTGCGGAACGTGTTTGGAGCGAATGGATTTGTGCAATGTGTGCAATTTAAGTTATACAAAATCACTACAATTATTGTGTGCAATAGTTATGTGTTAACTTATACATATGTAAGATGGAATGGTGCATGCTGCAACGTTCCATCTCCCCGTTGAATAGAGAAGTGGCAAAGGTGTCGAAAAGTTGTGGTAACTCCTGAGGCAGATAGGAAGAAGAGAAGAAGTAGCAGAAAAGTAGTGAAGAAGACGCAGCAGCAGAAGAGAGTATAGAAAAAGAAGTCATCAGAAGTAAAGTTGTAAAAATTTTATTTCGCCGGCCTATACACGATTTTACTATTATATTTAATATAATATATATATGTATAATCAACTTACATTTGGGGGCTCAACCGGTCGCGGATTGCCAAGTTGAAGAAAAAGCAGTGATTCAACCCTCATGAGTGCAAAATTGCAAAAAGTTGAAAAAAGCAGCGAATTACGCAATAATTTGCCTTTTGGCAAGAGAGCCGCCAGAGAGCGACAACTAGATGTTCTGGTGAGTACACAAATTTTACTAAAGTACGCTAAGATGCGAACTTTCATCAATCAAAGCTTTAACAACTGATAAGGATTCGAACACTTAGCTTGATACTCTTTGGAGGACTAAGTTGTATCAAAAATATCAGAAAACATATTGTTCGATGGTCCGACCATCGTGAGCTTTATAATTTTCAAAACATAAGTAAGACAGATGCGCTGCTGCCTTACGATCGTCGTTGACGAAGTTATAAAATCGCTTAGTATCGCGAGAAAACTGAAGTTTACAGCACCTTTAGTAATCCTTATAACAAAGTGGAATGTATGGGCAAGTTATAAGACCAGAATACGATTTTAGAGAAAGTTTGACACTAACAAATTCAATGTCAAGAGTTGCTGTAAAGTGAACTAATTCAGAGGGAGAGCTGAGTGGACAGCAATGAAAACTCAGATTCAATTGCTGAATAATCGATTGATAAGTAATAATATTGTGGAAAAAACGGATGCGTCTGATATGTCTGGCTGTTGACCAGGATATGATAGTCAAAGAAGACAGTTTAGATTTTAGTCCTCTAACGTTCTGATATGCCAGAATAAAGGATGAAATTAGTTTTGATCCCCCAGTAGGTACTGACGAGCCTGAAGGTAGGGTGGAATTAGTATTGGTTGTGCAGAAGACAGGCGAATGGGAAACAGATTTTTTCTCTTCTTAGCTATGTACTCCTTTACTGTTAAGTGTTCAGGGCAACAATCTTTATGAGATTTTAACCAAACATCTTTATGGTCAAAAAGATTAGGAGGAACACTAAGTTTAAAAGACGAAGTGTCACTTGAATACGAAAACTTAAACTTTTCAACCGCGATGTTAGGGGTTACGATTTTTTTCCGGATATCAGCTATGACATCATCTGATGTACTATTGGGATCTAGCCTCGAAACAAAAATTTGATTTCCGTTGGAGTACCAAGAAGAATCGAACTCGAAGCACCAACCGCAGCAGCAGCCACAGATTTTGTCGCTGGAGCTATTGCGGCATATAACGCCTTGAGAACTCCTTTTGTCACTATTTATTGAGAACAACTCTAGAAGAGGTCTCCTCTTGTCACAATCGGACACATCGGTCACCTGATATCGCATCAGCATGCAGGACAGCATTGTCAGGGTAAATGGCTAAAGTGTCAGCACCTGTAGCCATTACTGGGCTCGTTAACGATATCAGGTGCTGAGAATTTGGAGTTATTGGGTCACTACACGTAGACGAATACTTTAGAAAACCTGCCGACGAGATCCCTCCCTCGTCCGCCGCATAAATAGATGCTTATCCATTTCCACGTCTCCATTTCAAGCCGTTTCCCATTTCCATGCTAGCCTTGACTCTGGCCGGGTATCCAGCACATTTAATGTGCATAAGGTTGTCACACAGTCAGCATAAAAGGTAGTCTGCCTGAAGTTTTTGGGGATGAGGGCACTGTTTAAATGAGCAGACCACCATCATAAAATTTTTTATATAAAAAAATTAACTTAAAATGCAATATTATGCTCTTTGGAAAAGAAGAGAACCAATTAAGATTTGTGGAATAGAAACAACAACAAAAAGCAGATACAAGCGCGAGATTAACGGTCTCAATTACGAGCAATGTAATGGCGTGAGAGAAAACACTACACACTACAACACTAATGTGTACGATAGAGCGCGAATGTAAGCAAAACAAATCAGAAACTCATTATAAATGTACATATGCAGACACAACAACAAATCTGTTACTTTTGTTGTTAAGTAAAATAAACTAAAATGATGGCTTTGATTAAATGGTTAAGAATAAATAAAATTTAGTGGTCGTCGAATATGTTTTTCCGATAACTTGATTATTAATTTAAAAGTACAAAAGAAAGTTTTAGCTGCATCTTAAATAAAGTAAATTATGTAAATCGAGAGCGCCAAAAAAAATACACACACGAACGACTTCGTTAAAGTGAGAATGAAGAGTGTGGGTTTGAACTTTATGTGTTTATTTGAGTGATAGTAATTGATGGCGTTGATTGGAGGAGTCTAGAAGAAGAAATTGCAATAAAAATGTTTTGTAAGTGTGTGATAAGAGACTTATTTTTTTTTTTCGCGCGAATCCCATCGGGTGCACTAAGTGCCCACAACCTCCCGCCCAACCGACCGAGGGGCGCTAGCCGCATGACGCACGGCTCGAGTCGCGGGGACATTCCACAAAACAGACAAGAAACGAAAACTATAACTAATTACGAGCTAAATGTAAAAGTATAGATGTTTTTAATGTAGGAAGAGAGCTCCGAACTGATTACACAGTAAAGTCGATTGTAATCAGAACAAAGTACTCGGAAAGGTTCATGCAGAGCATAGTTAGTGGTACAGCGGGGAAGAGATAGAGGTATAAAATTTCTAGTAGGCCTACAAGGAACCGATAGATTTACTTGGCTCAATAGCTTAGGAGAGTCTATATCACCATTAAGGAGCTTGTGCATAAAAATCACACCAAGCATTATTCTACGATTAGTAAGAGATGGTAGGTTAACAAGAAGAAGTCTACTAGAGTACGATGGCAGATTGATATTGCGATCCCAGTTCAGACCACGAAGAGCAAAGAGTAGGAACTGTTTTTGGACAGATTCTATTCTTGATTTGTGTGAGTCATATTGAGGAGACCATATGCAAGATCCATATTCTAAAATAGGACGAACCAATGAGGTAAAAAGAATTTTGGTTGTATAAGGGTCATCAAACTCCTTTGACCATCGTTTAACAAACCCAAGAACACCCATAGCTTTACCTACAGTAGTGGAGATATGAGATTTAAAGGTTAATTTATAGTCCATAAGGACGCCCAAATCGTTCATCTCATGAAAACGTTTTAGAGGGATGTCATTAAGAAAATAAGTTACCAACCGTGGAGTATTTCTGCGAAAACTCATGACCTTGCATTTGGTTGGATTTAAACTTAACAAATTATTTTGACACCACGACTGAAAATTTTGAAGATCAGATTGTAACCGACAGGGAGAGATAATATCTTTGTAACTAAGACAAAGCTTAACATCATCTGCGTACATAAGGACATGAGAATGATTTATAACAGACGGAAGATCATTGATAAAAAGAGTAAAAAGCAATGGTCCCAGATGACTGCCCAGGGGCACTCCCGAAGTCACATTTATGGACCTAGAATATAAAGACTTGAAAAGAACCTTCTGTGTTCTGCCTGTCAGATATTCCCTAATCCAGGAAACTAAAGGGCTAGGGAAGCCAATGTTATTTAATTTAAGGAGAAGTAGCGTATGATTAACAGAATCAAAAGCCTTGCTGAAATCAGTATATATGACATCAGTTTGCCTTGCATTCCGAAATCCTTCGATCGTCAATGATGTAAATTTTAAAAGGTTAGTGGTTGTAGATCTACGTTTCACAAATCCATGCTGCGATGGTGAAATTATTGTGAGTTGGCTTACATAATGCAGCGGCGCAAAACCTTATTACACATCCAGGTATACCATCAGGACCAGGAGAGTACACAGGTTTTACTAAATTAAGCACGCTATGGAGCGAGCTTTCGTCGATCGAAGGAATACAGATACAATTAGATTTTCTTAACTGATAATGATACGGAAGATTTGCTCGATATTCTACTGAGGAGTAAGTAGATGTGAAAAAATCAGCAAACAGATCAGCAATTGCTTGATCAGAGTCGGCTGTGATATTTTCAAAAGATAAACAAGATAGGTGGATAGATGTCTTACGTTTAGTATTGACAAAATTATAAAACCGCTTCGGGTCGCGGGAAAACTCTAATTTACAACGCTGAAGGTAATTTTTATAGCATTCTGCATTAAGCATCATAAAGTTAGAACGTGCAACTGCGTATAGAGCAAAGTCTGAAGAACGACCCGATTTCTTATACTTTCTATAATATCTCGATTTCACATTCTTCAAGTTGTATAACTCACGAGAAAACCAGGGAGGTCTGTGAGACAACACCGGAGTCCTCAATGGGACACAAACTTCAAAAAGAGAATCGAGAGTATTATAAAACAAAGAAATAGCTTGATTCATGTCTGAACATCTGTACAAGGAGGACCAATCTGTTGAAAGAATGAGACTATTTAGTTTGACAAAGTTAGTTTTACGAAAGTTACGGGATTTGGGCACAGGGCAGGCACTAACAATTGGTGCACGAAACGGCAGATCAACAGTTAATTCCAAAGTGGGATGTAAGTTGTCTTCTGGAAAGAGAAGAGGGTCAATTCTAGCGACTACGTAGTTGGTAGAATCCAACACGAATATCAGATCCAAAGATCTTCCATTTTTATTACGCACTGGATTTATTTGAGTTAATGATAACTCGAACAGGCCATCAATAAATAAATGTGAAGTACAAGGGAGCAGCAAGCCAGACTCGTCAGAAGGGGACCATGCTATTTCAGGTAGATTAAAATCACCAAAGACAATTAATATGTCCCTATTAGAAAGTAATGATGAAACCGAGAAGGATTTAAGTCCAACCTTGACACTGACAAACTCAATTTCCTGATTATCAGGTAGATGAATCTGGTCAGAATATAAGGCAGAGTCCACCGCAATCAAAACTCCTCCGCCTACACGAGAAGTCCGATCACACCTATAAATTGAAAATTTTGAAGAAAGAACGGATACATCGTTAATATCAGGTTTAAGCCATGTCTCTGTAAACACTAAAATTTTAAAGTCAAATGCTAAACTATCTACATATAGTCTAGGAAGCTTAGATTTAAGTCCTCTTACATTCTGATAGGCCAGAAAAAGGGACGAAACTAGTTTTTTTGGACACCAGCAGATGCTGGCGTTCCAGAAGGCAAGGAATTGGGAGGGATTGAAAGCTTGACAGACCTCTCTGAGTTTTCTTTTTGGCCGTGTATTCTTTTACTAAGATGTGATCCGGCCAAAAACTGTTACTACAAATGCAGTCAAACAGTTCGACCGGGACACCTATTTTAAAGGAAGATATCTCCCTTGAATAATTGAACTTGAATTTTTCCACCACTATTTTGGAGACTTGAACTTTTGTCTTAATATATGCTAAGACATCATCCGACGAATGTTCGGGATCAAGTCTAGAAACAAAGATATGTTTCTTTGGTGGAACTCCAGTCAGAGGCCTACGGGAGCCAGGCCTTAAATCAATGGCGTCTCTAGATGTCGCGATTGAGTCGCCTTGACTGTCCGTAAGTGTGCCTCTAACTGGACGACTATCGGCAATAACAATACTTGATGATTGCCCAGACTTTTCGGAAACTACAGCTAAATTCGTCTGCAAGGAATGTGACATCGCGGCCGAGACTAAGTTATGTATCGGCAGATGCGGGGACAAGTTACGCACACTAGTTTTCTTTCGCTTTGGAGACTCATTCAGCAGCTTATAGCTACTAAATTCCGTCTCCACAGCATTAAACTCGTCGTAGAGTTTACGAAAACTAGATGAGAGTTTTTTAAACCTATCCCTGGTCTGCCTCATAAATACCCTCATCTCGATTTCAACTTCTCGGCATGAGTCACATCCCCATTTGAGACCCCCTTTTTGCTCCAAGCTATCTCTTACCTTGGCTGTGTAGCCAGCACACTTAACGTGCATGACATTTTCACACAGCCGACATGCGAGAAATGCGTTATGTGGCGCGGGGGGGTTTAAACACTTTTTATTAGAGCAGACAGACATTATAAAATTAATTGCAAGTATTAATTGAGACAAGAAAAAAAATGTCACAGAAAAAAGCCAAAGAAAAAACTCACTCAGTTTTAAAGCAAATTCGACACTTGGGTCAAACTTGCAGAGAAAGATTGAAAATATCTAAGAGAAATTACACAGTTACACGTGTCACTTGTACGCGGTGTAAAGATGCGAGCACGAACAAAAGAAAATTAAAGAAGAGCGGGAGAGCCACAAACAATGCACATGCAACAACAATGTGTGGGTGAGAGCGCGAGAGCAAATTGAAACGGTAAGAAGTACAAACACAAGAGCAAAGATTAACAACAACAGCAACAACTGTGTAGGGTTTGTTGTTGTTCAGAAACAATAAGTTTAATGCTTTGATTTTGCGTTTGTATAATTAAACAGAAATAGCGCAAATTCAAATCGATGGATTGGTTTTATGTTATTAACAAAGTTAACACTGTAATATTAAAAAAAATTATAGAGTCAATCTCAATGATTTTAACCCGAAAATTAATATTTAAGCAGGAGCGGAAAAAAACACGTCAATCCACGAAGAAGTGCGAATGCGACGATTATCAAGATCTAAGATTTCAGCAAGCAGCTCAGGATTTGTGTTTCCACTTCCGTTCTGCTTAGCCTTATCGACATGTCGGGCCATTTTCTTCCATCTTCCCCTGAATAAGTTTTTTCCTTTTTGGCATTTGCGTTTTTCCATTTTCCTCCCTAATTTGCCATTTCTTTTGTCATTTTAAGTCATTTTGAGTCATATTGCATATTGTAGTATTCCATGCCGTAACTTATTTTTTTTTTCATTTTTGGTCTTGCTCCACAGATGGGACATAATTGGCAATTTTTCCTATAAGAAATTATTATGGTTATTGATCTCTTTAATAAATTCCAGTTTGATTGGCCTACAAAATCTAATTAACCGAGGAGTACGATTTAACCACAATATATTTTCATTATCATCCTTTAATTTTAGAAGAGATTAGTCGAAAACCATTGGATCGCTGCCAAAAAAGTATTGCTTATATGTGCCTTGTTCTGTTGTTCCATCAAATATGTAGCTTACAATAAGAGTCACATTTAAATTATTCCCAAAATGCTCAAGTATATCTCCTTGTACTTGTATTATGAACTTACGAACAAGTGTGATCTAGAAGGCTTTGCAATGGAACTTGTGCAACTTATTCGGTTACAGTATTATCTAAAAGCGTACATTTAGATTTTGAGACTCTCGCTTTGTTGTTTGCTAGAAGAAGATTACACGATTTGCTATTGCTGACCTCACGAAATTTGCTGAATTGCCGTATTGTTAATGAATTTTCAAGCAGAATTGCTAAAATGATTCCGACTCATTATTTACGGTGAAAAGATTTTCCCTAATTCCCTAAAATACCTAACCGAATTGGGGTTGCCCGGAGTAAGAAACGAGTCAGCAGCAGAATGCAGAAAAATAGATGCGTTGGGACCTTGATTGTCAGCCAGATCGGATGCCAATTTTCTCTTCTGTCGAGGTCCATTTATGTATTCAATTGGGTCCGAGCTTATGTTCTAGGCCTTCAGTTCATCCACAATCCAACTCGAAACTGCTTCGGCGCTTCAATTATTCTCAAGGTAAACACAGCAGCTTTTCAAAAGCGAAATCAACCACAGCTGCAAAAAAGAATATACATACGAACACGGTCCCAAATTCCGGAAAAACGGGGCTTAGGAATAGTTTATGTACAGTTTGTACTAAAATGGCACATAAATTATGTATTAACCACAACAGACGGGCACGATTTTATATTTCCTACTTTTGGACGACACAAATTAATGCACACAAAAAATATTAACAAACAAGAGGAATTTCTTCAACATTTGTGGCCGAATGCCAGCAATAACAGAGTGAATGTTGTCTTCCAAATGGTCAAGCGTTTGTGGCTTATCTGCATAGACCAATGACTTAACATAGCGCCACAGAAAATAGTTTAACGGTGTTAAGTCACAAGATCGTGGAGGCCATTTTACGGGTCCAAAACGTGTCTTTCAATAAATTGCTTGTGGCATGAGCTGTGTGATATGTTACGTCATCTTGCTGGAACCCCAGCTCCTGGACATCACAATTGCTCAATTCAGGAATGAAAAAGTTTGTAATCGTGTTTGTAATAACGTTCTTGGCATCATCGTTTTTGAAAAATGATTCTGGATGTAACGATGTTTCAACATACATTTGAGAATTAGCATCACTCAAATTGCGGCAGTTTTGTTTGTTGACGTAACCATATAACCAGAAGTGCGTTTCATCATAAAATGACCGTACTGCGCGATACGTATTCCCCACAGAACCAATATTTTCGAAATCAAATTGCTCAATTTGCAACCGTTGTTCAGGCGTGAGTCTACTCATGATGAATTGCCAAATCAAACTGAGAATAAATCACTTGATAGCTGTTAAATCGGTCGCCATCATGAAAAGTCATGCCAACTTTAAGTTCTATCTCGAAAAATCTTTTTACGAGGGGTGGCTTTTATATCTCGGGATTTGGCAACCCTCGAGTCGAATGTATTCAAGATGAACCAAATCCAACAAAAGTTGTTCGCACACGAAGCACTTTCAAGGAAATGAACGCCTGTTTTTTTCGGAAAATCAGGACATGTCGCAACCGTACCACTAGAACAACGCAGAACAGTCAATTCTGAGTGGTACACAACCATTTGTTTGCCAGTTGTCTTCCATGAAATTAGGAAAACTAACCGCCAAAGACGGATCACTCTTCACCAGAACAATGCGAGCTCTGACAAATCGGCTCAAACAACTGCATTTTTGATTACCTAAAACAAGCGACGGTGTTGCGGCAAGTTAAGAGAATTTTTATTAAATCATCAAGTAAAATTGTGTGTATGAAGTAATTGTTACAGGGTATACCCAAATATTTTCTTCATTTACTATAACCCCAAATACATTGAACGTTTAAGCAGTGCTCGGTCTTAAAATCCGAAGCGATATTTATTGTAAGAAATATGTGTGAAGACGATATTCTGTGTTATAAATACTTAAGCATAGATTTGTTAATGTTGCTATGTACAGCTTAACACTATGAATAACACATTTCATTAAACATAATTCTGATTCTTAATTAATTGCAGGTGCTGCCGGCGTACTTGTAGGCCATCCCCTTGATACTGTTAAAGTGCACTTACAGACTGATGATCCAAAATTTCCAAAGTACAATGGGACCTTTCATTGCTTCAAAACTATATTAGTGAAGGATAATGTACAGGGATTATATCGAGGAATTAGCAGCCCAATGATGGGAATTGGTTTAGTAAATGCAATTGTTTTTGGTGTTTATGCAAACGTACAGCGGTTGTCTGATAATCCAAATGCATTAATATCCCACTTTTGGGCAGGATCAGTAGCAGGCATAGCACAAGGTTTTGTTTGTGCGCCAATGGAGTTAGCAAAGACACGACTTCAATTATCAAAGGATATCGATAGCGGAATTAGATTCAAGGGGCCTATAGACTGTCTTAAGCATATTATAAAAACAGAAGGAATTCGGGGTGCATTTAAAGGATTAACCGCAACAATACTTAGAGATATTCCAGGTAATAATAATTTATCATTTATACACAATTTATACAGCTCGTTACAAACCTTTTTACTCTAGATGTTATAAACAAAATATTTTTATGCAATATTCCCTTAGATTGTTAATTTTCTATGGTTTCTAATTTTGCATAATAAAGTGAAATAAATGAAATAATAATAATAAATATGTGTGGGTAGTAATTAAGAAGAGCCTCTTAAAAGAAATATTTCATATCCCTAAATGAACTTTGAAATCAATCATCCCAAAGCGAGGTTTAACCTTAAATAAATCTGCTCACCTATTCTTAAGTATTAAATCAGGAAAATCGAAATTTAAAATTATGATTAGTTTCATTCTGACAGCTTTATATAATTCATGTAGAAAATGCCAGTAAAAAGTAAACAATATCAAAAATGTTCCAGCTGCAATATTTTACTTTGGAAATCTTCCGCACCGAAGAAGTGGTTTATCAGATACCCACCATTATAAGAATTATTTTATTACTTTATTAATTTGATGCTAGCAATGTTCTCTGCCGCAAGAGACAAACAAAAACATTCTTTACTTTAAAAGGTCAAAATATTTTAGATACACCACAACTACGATTACTCGCAAAGTATTTAAAATAAAATTTATTGATTTCGACGTTTGAGGTACGACAGCAAGTTGTTTATCATGACATGAGTAGTCATGGACTGGGTTGTGAAACCACATATTCCTGTCAATATTCTTCTTCAGGCATCATCATTGTCAATAGGCTACTTAGATTGTCGGTGGTGATCCATTCCATTGCATTCCCAGTAACGTGCCGTTTGGAATCTATATCACACAATTGCACTTATTGTAATTCAGACTAGCATAATATAAAACTTGAACAAATACTCTCCAAATCTCAAGTGTTACTTTTCCATGATTGCGTTGTAGCGCTAAACTTAAGGTAATATCTTCCTTTCCGAATGGAAAGGAAATCGAGCGAAAATTCTGGTTCACCTTTGACAATTTGACAGCATTCTGATTATTTATTAGATTAGCCTTCGTGTTTTTTATCTCTCAGTTGTAAGCCAGTAATGGAGAGCCAATGCTTTACCATTCTCTAGAAGTTTGGACACCACTACAAGTTCCATGTTATCTGAGAAGCCTACGTCGGATTATCCAGCCATTTATTCGTCTTCAGGATCAACCATTCCATCCTCTTCACCTGCATGAAATAATGCCATCCTTAATGCATACATTATACATTTTAGGGAACTTTTCTGGCCCAACCAATTTCTAATAGGTCTACAAGGAACCAATAAATTTACTTGGTTCAATAGCTCAGGAGAGTCTACATCAAAATTAAGGAGCTTGTGCATTAAAATCACTCCAAGCATTATTCTACAATTAGTAAGAGATGGTAGGTTAACCAGAAGAAGTCTACTAGAGTATGATGGCAGATTGATATTGCGATCCCAGTTCAGAGCACGAAGAGCAAAGATTAGGAACTGTTTTTGGACAGATTCTATTCTTGATTTGTGTGTCTCATATTGAGGATACCATATGCAAGATCCGTATTCTAAAACAGGACAAACCAATGTAGTAAAAAAAATGTTTGTTGTGTAAGGGTCATTAAACTCCTTTGACCATTGTTTAACAAACCCAAGAACACACATAGCTTTACCAACGGTAGTGGAAATATGAGATTTAAAGGTTTATTTATAGTCCATAAGGATGCCCAAATCGTTCATCTCATTAAAACGTTTAAGTGAGATATTATTAAAAAAATAAGTTACCAACTGCGTAGTATTGCTGTAAAAAGTCATGACCTTACATTTGGTTGTATTTAAAGTTAACAAATTGTTTTGACACTACGACTGAAAATTTTCTAGATCAGATTGTAACCGACAGGGAGAGATAATATCTTTGTAACTAAGACAAAGCTTAACATCATCTGCGTACATAAAGACATTAGAGTGATTTATGACATACAGAAGATCATTAATAAAGAAAGTAAAAAGCAATGATCCCAGATGACTGCCCTGAGGCCCTCCTAGAGTAACATTTTTGTACCTAGAATACAAAGAATTGAAAAGAACCTTCTGTGTTCTGCCTGTCAGATATTCCCGAATCCAGGAAAAGGGCTAGGGAAGCTAATGTTATTTAATTTATGGAGAAGTAGCGTCTGATTAACAAAATCAAAAGCCTTGCTGAAATCAGTACATATGACATCAGTTTGCATTCAATTCCTAAATCCTTCGATCGTCAATGATGGAAATTCTAAAAGGTGAGTAGTTGTAGATCGCCGTTTCACAAATCCATGCTGCGATGGCGAAATTATAGAACTATTAGAAGGGAAGATTAGAGAGAGATTGAAGAAGTAATTAACTTTTCAAAAGCTTAAGATAGAGCGGACAATTTAGAAATACCCCACAGTTAGATGCTTCGGATTTCTTAACAATTTTATGAAGAGGAATTATATAGGATTCCTTCTAGATGGATGGAAAAGTTGAAGATTTAACGGACAATACGAAAAGTTTGTGAATTGGCATACATAAAGCAGCGGCACAAAACGTGAGTACACAGGTTTTACTAAATAAGGCACACTATGAAGCGAACGATAGGCGATCGAAGGAATACAGATACAATTTGATTTTCTTAACTTATAATGATACGGAGGATTTGCTCGATATTCCACTGTAAAAAAATCAGCAAACATCAGCAATTGCTTGATCAGAGTCGGCTGTGTGATTTTCAAAGATAAACAAGATGGGTGAGTAGATGTCTTACGTTTAGTATTGATAAAATTATAAAACTGCATCGGATTGCGGGAAAACTCTAAAGGTAATTTCTATAGCATTGTGAATTAATCATCATCGAGCAATTGCGTATAGAGCAAAGTCCAAAGAACGACCGGATTTCTATTATTATATCTAGATTTTACATTTTTCAAGTTGGATAACTCACGAGAAAACCAGGGAGGTCTGTGGGACAACACCCGGGTCCACAATGGGACACAAACACCAAAAAGAGAATCGAGAGTATTATAAAACAAAGAAATATCTAGATTCATGTCTGAACATCTGTACAAGGAGGACCAATCTGTTGAAAGAATGAGACTATTTAGTTTGACAAAGTTAGTTTTACGAAAGTTACGGGATTTGGGCACAGGGCAGGCACTAGCAATCGGTGCACGAAACGGTAGATCAAGAGTAAATTCCCAATAGGGATAAAAGTTGTCTTCTGGCAAGACTAGAGGGTCAATTCTAGAGACTGCGTAGTTGGTAGAATCCAACACAAATATCAGATCCAAAGATCTTCCATTTGTATTACACACTGGATTTATTTGAGTTAATGATAACTCGAACAGGCCATCAATAAACAAATGTGATAATCAAGGGAGAAGCAGGCCAGACTCGTCAGAAGAATGCCATGCTATTTCAGGTAAATTACGAGGTTTATTGAAACTCACATTTTGCATATATGTTGGGCAGAATGTAGCACGGCTCGAAAAACACCAATCCATCTGGTTAAAAATTATTCGCCTTACCAATTTACCTGACGACACACCCGAAAATTGTCTTTGGTTATTCGGCCACCTGTAGCAATTCTGTTGTGAAGGTTGGATTTAAATTGAAAAACTATTATTCTTCTCAATTTTCGTCTTCTATACTTAAACATAATTTTTTAAATAACAATTATATTATGGTAGAAAATATTACTGAAATAACTAGCAACGTTTTTTCTCGACATTACTTTTTCCGCACAAAAACAAGTTTATTTTTGTTTTCATTAATAATATTGTTATCTATTTATTTGATCTGCGTTATGTTATGAGGTGAATGGTTTACAGAAAACTGAGTGGAAACTTAAGTAAAGATTAGATCGAGTTAGCTTAGATAGCCAGATACGTCATATTTAGGTTACATGCATGATACCGATAGTTTACATCAGATTATCGATATTCAACACTTCTTATTAAGCCATTTATGTCAATTTAAAGAATATTAGTTTAGACTAAGAAATTTCACAAATCGTTTATGTTCTTGCTTGCTCAAATATTTTGTTAAAATATTTGCAACATTTTCATTAGTAGGTACATATTTTAATTCAATTTCATTACTTTAGATTTTTTCTTTTACGAAGTGGTGATACTTTATGTCTATGTGCATAGTGCGCTTGTGATTGCTCGGATTTTGAGCAATATGCTGCTCACTTATGTTGTTTCGAAATAATTTTTTCTTCTTGATCGGACCACGCTATTTCTTTAAGTAGCCTGCGAAGGTTCTTCGGTTTTCAAAATACGATCGCGGTGCTTCGAAACTCGTATTTGACGTATCGTGACAGGTGACAGGTACGCGTATGGGCCCGAAAGTAAACAGCAATCAACTGTTCAATAAAAGTTGTTCGGTTGGGGACACAAACACTTCCAAGCAGAATGTTTTTTCGGAAAAGCTGGACATGTCCTAACCGTACCCCTAGAACAACGCAGAACATTTGTCTTCCAGTTGTCTTCCAAGAAATTAAGAAAACTAACGGATCACTTTTCACCAAGACAATGCCAGATACCTCATTCAGAGTGGCAAATGTGCTTCGACAATTGTTTCAAACGCATCTATATAAGATCTTCATGGAGAAAATTTGAAAAACAATAAAGTGATTTCCGATGATTAAAATTTGTTTTTGTTCTCTAACACCGAAATGTGAAAGTCATCCCGCGTTCAAGTTTCAATTGCCAAAAAGAAGGAAATTATTCATCGAAGTGTCCGGAGCCACAGCGCAAACCACGCTGCACTCATTGCAACCGCACAACTCATGATTCCGCCAATTGTCCAGAGAAGCTAAAATCAACGCCTCGGGAATTGCCATTGTGAAAAATAAAAACGGTGAACATCGTCTATGTGCCGACTACCGTCGTCTTAATGGAATTACGGTAAAAATACCTTTCTCTACGCCAAACTTGGAAGAGCAATAATTTGCACAACTATCTGGAAACGCTTATTTCACACAACTTGATTTACGTATGGGATATCATCAAATCGAAGTCAATGAATCATCAAAGAATTACACAGCGTTTATCACATCCAACAGGCATTATGAATATACAGACTGCCATTTGGGCTCGTCTACGCATTATTTCAAGCTGTAATGAATAAATTTGTTAATCCTATGAAACCAGGTGAGGTGCTCGCATATCTGAATGTCGTCATAATACCCAGTAAAACGTTTGAAGAAGGAGTTCAGCGTCATGAAAAGTTTCCTAATATTTTCCAAGAAAGTGGACTGACGCTTCATTAGGACAAATGCACGTTTCACCAATCAGAAATAACTTTCTGCGTCATATAGTCAATAAAAACGGAACTACCCAGTCAAAAACAAAGTTTGCGCAATTATGAACTTTAAGGCGCCCTCAAATGTAAAGGCGGTTAGACGCTTCTTAGGTCTTACTGGTTTCTTCAGAAAATAAAAACAAGGCCGCTGTTGGTTCGCTAGCCGTCCGTAAGCACTCCAAAAAATAAGAAACATTTACTCCGAGCGAATGTGTTTACGCATTGCTGAAATCTTTATTATTCATTATTAAACATTTCATTTCATTTTCAAATTCAATTCTTACATTTGTGTTTTCTTGCTCACGGCTGCTCTGTCTGCTTTCCAAATTTTCTCTAATTGTACGCCGTCACAGCGGCTGCAGCTATGCCAAAGAGCGAACGTAACGCAGAGCAATTATTCATTAAACGGGACTTTTCGAACAATGGGCAGGGACGAATCTATTACAAACTACATAGGCGTGGAGCGTACTACATTCGCAGAGCAGCAGCCGCAATTAATAGCTCAACCGTGGAAGCATCGATTTGATTCCACACATTTTAACCCCTCTATTTATTCCACAGGAGATCTTACAGTAGTTGAAAACGAACCAGCTGCTAGTTGCCAATAACGCAAGCTGGAACCACGGTACCGAGGACCCTACGAACTTGTCAAGGTGCTGAGAAATGATCGTTACGTCATCGAAGATATACCGGGTATACAAACGGGAAGAAAATACAGTTCTGTGTACTCTTCAGAAATCTTAGTGTTCTGGTGTCCCTAAGCTGGATGTGTCCGACAGCGAAAGAAAAAATTTTATTACTTCAACGAAATCGGTCGTGTTTTTTTTTTTGCTAAAATGGAGTTGTGAAGCGTGGCAGGTGGTCGTCGAAACGGAGTTTCGTCGACTTATGCGGCGGACAAGGGATGTGTTTCGTAAATTTTTTATTGCTTATAAATACGTTCCCCCCTCGAACATTATCTAGTGGCACATAGGCGTCGGAACCAACACTTGAATTGGGTGGACTTCGGAGCATGAGAACTTTTGTTGTTATTGGGGGCCAAAGTTTCAGAGAAATGAGTTTTCGACTCTGGACTTTAATAGTTTCAAACTATAAACAAATCCCCGAATTAAACGAATTAAACGGACCCCTAGCCCTAATGGTGCAAAAATTTAACATTTTGTCTTTTAAACTTATTGTTCCGTTCATTTTTTGGACCAAATATATTATAAAGATTGTTCTGAACACTTAATAGTGAAGCAGTATACAGCTAAAAAGAGAAAAAAATTGGCTTTCGATTCTCCCGTCTTCTGCACCTGGTAGAACAATAAATAGTATTTATTAAATACTAATCCTTCCCTACCTTCAGTCTTGTCAGATTTTACTAAAACATGTCTCAAGGCATACATTTCCGATGCATCGGATTTTTCCGGATAACCATTGACCTTTTTTCAGATTGCGGATTGCTGCCAACTCGACGCCTCGCACTCGTTGCTTTCGTAAAACCAACTTTTCAAGCCCAATGAGCTTATTCTTACTTATTTTTGCTACAGCAGAAGTAATAAAGCTAACGATGATCAGCCCATTGCCGATATGTTTTCTGATTATTCCTCCAATAAGTATTAAGCTGACTCTCCATATTCCTTAATCAATTCAAGTTCGCTTCTTAGCGTGCTTACTTTAATAAAATCTGTGTACTCTCAGGGACCTGATTAAATACCTAGTTGTGTACACAGGTTTTGTGCTCAGACTTCGTGTAACCCAACTCTCAAGTTAATTACTTTGTCCGTTGAAACTTCTACTGTCCCACCTATTTGGAAGGAATCTTTTATCATTCCTCTCCTTCAAATTACTGGGTTATGTCCAAATTGTCTTCTATTCCGAAGGCCGTTGAGAAAGTTTTAACTTATTGCCACAATCGTCGAATATTGCTTTGGACCCTCTTTATTAATAACCTTCGGCTGTAATTTTTCTTGTGTGCTTTTGTACGCTGACGATGTTAAATATTTCCTTAGTTTCAAAACTCAGGTTCCCGCGTCTACTTCAAACTGATCTTAATAATCTTCACTTGGTGTGAAATGAAATTGTTGAACCTCAACGTTTCAATGTGCAATATTATGTCGTTTTATAGATTTTCCTTTCAATAAGTAACACATTATCTAAATAACACTCCACTAGAACGTTTAAATAAATGAGATGATTGACGATCCTTACGCAACCAAAACCCTTTTCATTTTACTAGTCCGTCCTATTCTGGAGCACGGACCTCACCTCAATATCAATCACACCTCGGTCACCTCAATATCAATCACACCAAATTAGAATTGAATCCGTTCAAAAGCAATTTTTGCTCTTCATTGTTTAAACTGGAATTGCCATGTTAACTTGCCATCGTATTCAGTAGGCTTCTTCTAATTAATCTTCCTTCATTGCTTAACCGTAGAGTTAAGTACTTGGTACTTTGTTTATATACAAGCTTTTGAATGCGCAAACAGACTCGCCTAATTTACTAAAACAGGTCAATCTATCTGTACCTTGTAGACTAACTACAAATTATGTCCCTTTAACTTTATCACGTTGCAATTAGAACTATTCTTTAAATGAACCTTTTCGCGTTTTTTGTTCCGATTATAATCGCCTTTATCGTCGTTATCTCGTAGTTAGTTTTAATTTTAATTATTATTTTGTCCTACGTTGCCCACATGACTTTGTGATTGCATGCTGTCTCCTAGGGTTCGGGCGTAACAGGCATTGTAGTGGTGTCGCTTGGGCCACTTGAACGTTTTGTTACTTCTACTCATGATTCACATATATGTAGATGTGTGTATAGACATATGCAACAAATATAAAATCAATTAATCAATTTTACTCGGTCACACTTTATGTTTTGCAACACGCCTCCTAAAAAGATACATATGTAGATTTGTGAAAGAAAAAAATTAATTTTAGTTACTACTTTAATTAATATAATTGATGGCCATGTTGGGCTTTCCGAAGAATGTACCAATACTCATGGTTATAATTTTCTACATGGAATGAAGAATTCGTTTAATTAATTGATTGGTAAAATTTATTTACATAGTTCGCTGTTAAAATAAATACCTTTTATTGAAATTTCTGATTATTCGAAATTATACATAAATTAAAATTTTGTTTTGAGATTCTATTATTCAGATCCAATAACACTATAATCTATTAATCAATCTTATACGTTTTTAAACATTTTATCAAAACTTAAATCCTTTTTTTCACGTGTCTGACACTTAATATTCTATTTCTTATTGTTATCTATGGGCATTCTTTCAATGAAGCCGCAAAGTATATTGTACCGTTCGTCTATACAGCTTGCACTCTATCGCGTTCGCTCAGCCCATCGTGCCAAGAGCATAATTGATTTGATCACGTTCATCAAACTTCTATTTGGAAGAGTGCGGCTTAAGAATTTTCCCATTTCTGCTTATGAACATTTTTGAACATTTTTCCTATTACTATCCGAACAATGTTCGAGATCAAACTTGGAAACAAATCTGTGGTTCGTCGTTAGAACTCCACCATGTTAAGCACAGCATTGGGAGCCGCGTTGAGTTCAATATCCTCAGGATTGGATACTTCTCCGTAATGTATTCGACCGGATTGTGGGTGGGAAACTAAAAACTTTAGGCTGGAGCATATTACGATAAAGACAATAATCAAGAAGAAAAATCATTCTCCGATGCAATTTTATTCTGCTTCCTTTTTACCACCTTCGATATTAGCAATTAACTGTTGGCGTGTCAAAAAGCTAGTTTCAGCCACAGTTTTGGTTTCCAGACTCTACATCAAGGGTGGGCACGTATTTGCTCACTTGGCTCACCGAGTTCTTTCCATTATTTTTCTGGCAGAGGTCATAAGTATGCGAGTTCTTAGGCTGAGGGACATTCAACTGAGTTACGCACAAGCAAAGAAAAAGGTCGCGATCGCTAGTCCGAGCTCGACATTAAGATCTTTTCTTGTGCGTCCCTCTGCCAACCAACTCTCACATTTATGATCTCTGCACGGACTCGTGAAAGCGACGTTTCTCTCAGCTCGGATTTTTGTTTGTTGTAAATGATGTTTTTGGGCTCACTTGCGAAATTTGACTGCCCACTCTTCCTCTACATTCTTTTTTCAAAGTATAGAACTTTGATTTGGCATTACTTTTCAAGATGGCGACCGATTTAACAGCTGTCAAGTGATTTATTCTCAGTTTGCTTTGGCAATTTATCATGAGTAGACTCACGCTTAAACAACGGTTGCAAATTGCGCATTTTTCTTTCGAAAATAATGGTTCTGTGGGGAATACGTATCGCGCACTATTTATTTTGTTGAAGCGCACTTCTGGTTGAAGTGCAACAACAAAAAAAACTGCCGCATTTGGAGTGAAGCTAATCCTCATATGTCGAAAAACCTTTACATCCAGAAAAACTGACTGCTGCTGCTTATGGGCTGGTGGAATTATACTTTTTCAAAAACCATGATGGCCAGAACATTACAGTCAATGGTGATCGGTATAAAGCTATGATTATTACTAATTTTTCATTCCTGAATTGAACAAACATGATTTCATGTTTTGGGCCTGTGAATTGGCCTCCACGATCTTGTAACTGAACAACGCTAGACTATTTCCTGTAGCGCTATGTAAAGTCATTAAAATATGCGGATAAGCCACAAACGCTTGACCATTTGGAAAACAACATTCACTGTGGCATTGCCAATATACGGCTACAAATGTTAGGAGAAGTCATCGGAAATTGGATGTACAGATTGGACTACATCCGACCCAACCGTGGTAGTCGTATGGCAGAAATCATATTTAAAATGTTATACCACAAGATTATCTTTCGAATAAAAGAAATCGTGTCAATTAAATAATCTGTGATCCTCTTAGATTTTATTTAAAATATGTACAATGATTAAGTATACTTGTATGGATAAATTTTCTAGATTAGGGCGCATATAAAGTCCTTTACTTTATGTGTCAATGGTGCTCGATGTCTCAAGGCATACCGCTTTTCACCGCTCCGCTGCTGTGAGGACTGAAAACTAGTACTTGCTTCTCGCCTAGCAGCTTCAAGATCACAAGTTTCGAGGGAGCTAAACTTCTCATCAAGATATTCGGTCAGTTCATCTACAAGTGGACAAATGTTTGCAACCGAACAACAACATAGAACTGAACTGCACTGAGTTATTAATGGCAAACTCTACTCGGGTAAACAATTTATACCAATCAGCCAGAGTTAAAGGTTCTGACAATTTTCCTAACATGGTATCAAATTATCGTTATCGCTTGTTGTTATCGCTTCCAATACATTTATTGATCTGTTCTTCATATTAGGATTAAATATTTTTTAGCTTAAAGCGGCGCGGTCCGCAGTGGCAGCGCTGCCTTTTGTATATGTTTTGGTTTTATATGTAATATATATGTAAAACAAACATATATATGTATCTTATGTGTAAGAAGCGAGTATGACGCTGTAGGAATATAGCGTGGTGTGCACATATTCATATGTACAATGCCGCTCAACTGAATAGGTTTGAAAATTATTTGTTCTATTTTTTCTTCTCTGTTTGTTCCTATGACATTTTTTTTCATCTTTCTTTTTTGTATAGATCCTTCATTTGTTTACTAATAATATGACAAAAAAAAAATAACGGGTTCTATACAACGGTAAATCAGAATTTAGCTTTCTTCGTGAAATTCGATAAATGTATGGTTTATTTTTGGCTCATCTGATTAGGTTTGACAACTTTGACTTCACTTTTTGATTGACTGCGTGATTGAAAACAGATAATTTCTTTGGTCTACTTAAATTTAAAGTAATTGCCACCATTTTTTTTAATATGGGTCGGGGAAAATCTTTAACCGATTTTGAGAAAGGTCAAATTAAAGGCTATATTGAATCTGGCCTAAAATATAATGAAAAAGCAAAGAAGATTGGTCAAAGTCAAAACGTTGTATGCAATTTTCTTCGTAATGAAAAGGAGGAAAAAAATATGCTACAACGGTTTTAGGGAGGCAACGAATCCTTCGAACTGCTTTGAATTCCCACCTCTCTGCCAGTAAAATCATTGAAAAATGCAGTGTAAATGCTAGTTTGCCAACGGTAAAAAGTGTTATTCGGAGTGCTAAATACTTAAAGAGATCAAAAATAAAAAAAAACCTCATCTCAATGATACACGGAAGAAAGCACGACTTCGATTTGCCCGGGATCATATGACGTAGAACAAGGAGTGGAAGGCTGTGGTCTTCTCTGACGAAAAAAAGTGCAATCTCGACGGACCGGATGGCTACAACTACTATTTTTATGATATTCGAAAAGACGAATGCTGTTTGAGTCGTCATCACTCCTGCGCAGGAGGCGTAATGGTTTGGGGAGCCATATCGTTTTATGGAACTTGCGAGCTGCAGTTTGTTTCCTTAAAGATGAACGCAAATGTCTACAAAATGTGTTCCGAAGTTTTTGGACCTATTCCGTGTACGTTCCAACAAGACAACGCCCCCATCCATATATCCCGGGTTACAAAATAGTCGATTGAGGACCAGAATGTCAACTTGCTCGACTGGCCACCATACTCCCCAGCCATAAACATTATCGAGAACATATGGGGACTTTTGTGCAGAAGAGTGTATGAAGGGAAGACAATTTCAAGACTCGGCGACCATGGTTGAAGCGATTAAAGAAGCCTGGTCAACAATTTGGCTGAGTGAAATTGAAAAATTTAACGATTCCTTATCAACTCGAATTTTTGAAATAATTAAGAATATGGGGGTGGTCATACCAAATACTAAATAATGCAGAAATAGTGTATTCTATTATTTAAGTTACCAAGTGCCATAAAATGTTACTGTGAATCATTATTTTGTAAAGTTTTGGTAGTCAAACCTATTCAGTTGAGCCTAAAATAATGTACATTTTTTGCTATGTTTTCGAAAATATAATAAAAAAAATATAAAAACCAAACCAAAAAAAAAAAAACTTTTGTAAATAATTCATCGTTTTACTTAACAAAATTTGTTTGGTTGAAATCGGAGTGCTCGTTATGAAGATATTACGTTCGAAGTCTAAAAGAAAAGTCAAACCTATTCAGTTGAGCGGCACTGTATATATACATATATCTTGAGCAAGTCATTGCATGGAATATATGCTGACGCGGCTAGTCTGCAGTTCAAGTTACTTCCTCATATTTCGCAGTACTTGAACTGCACTTGAACATGACATATATTTATTCAACAAAGACTAAGTGTCGTTGCGTTCTTGTATTTATGTTTATTGGTATATATGAAGTATATACTGAACATAGTGCTGAGCACAAATAACGTAATAATATGAAGTTATTTTTAAATTAGTTATTAATTTCTTTCTTTTGTTTTTTACAATGTATGTGCATATATTTCAATAAAGATAGAAAAATAGTAAAATTTTAATTTTCTATATACATATTCTTTTTTTCATTTACTTAGCTTTTGAATAACTTTAGCCTATTCTCATTGGCTGCCTGTGGTTTCTTTTTTCTTATGTCTATTATGATATTATTTCTATCTTCTACTTTTATTATTTTGTAGGGTCCTATGTACTGACTATCTAGTTTATGGCCTGAGTCGTTTTAAGTTAGATTAGGTTTCCTATTTCTTATTTTATATCATTAACCATTTTATCATATTCTATTTTTCATTTTTGTTTTTGTATTTCTATCATAGACATTGCTCTTTCATATGCTATTTGTAATTGAAATTTAATCTCTTTTGCATAATCATCTAAATTATGCATACATATATAATGTATAATGCAAAAGAGTTTAAATTAAAATTACAAATAGCATATAGAAGAGTAATGTCTATGATAAAAATACAAAAACAAAAATAAAGTGTTAAATTCTGTGAATTGCCTTGGTAATCTACCGTAAACAAGTTCATACCGACAGTAGTTATGTGCCGTTGATATACATAGTAGTATTAAATTATGTGAAGTAATTCAACCATTCGTACCAATCATCTTTTTTATACCTTGTACCCATAGGGTAAAAGGGTATATTAAAGTCGCTAAAATGTATGTAACAGGCAGAAGGAAAATTTTCCGACCCATAAAGTATATATATTCTTGATCAGTATCAATAGCGAAGTCGATTGAGACATGTCCGTCTGTCCGTCCGTCCGTATGAACACCGAGATCTCAGAGACTATAAGAGCTAGAGCAACCAAATTTGGTGTCAACATCCCTCTATTGTATAAGCAACTCAAGTTTATTTTAAATTTTTGCCACGCCCACTTCCGCCCCTGCAATTCGGGAAAAACCTATAACTAGAGCAATATTAAAGATATCGTATTCTTGTTTGGCATTCACATTTATATGGCCAAAATGCACGACTTGACCAAATTTTGTCGAAATCGGACAATAATTATCGGAGATATACGTATTTCCATTTTGTACTGAAACGCCCCATGCAAAATGGGCTGTTAAGTGTGAGCGAGATAGCATGCGTTCGCTGTTGCTGCATGGCAAGCAGTGCAGTGTTGCTGCATGGCAAGCAGTGCGTGCTAAGAGAATTTTTCTTGTAAATTGATGGCGATTTTGATCGTTTTTGACTTTATGTAGTACTTTTACTTGGTACAGGGTATACTCAATGTCGGCAGGGACGACTTGCTTGCTTCATTTCAATTGAGATGTATGAACGTATGTATTCATTGAATTTTCGTTGACTTCTTTCTACTGTTCCTAATGTCTGGTGATGGTGTGCTGTTGATAATATATTACTGATTTGCACAAGTCATTAATAAGTGAATTTTTATACTCAGTATCGTATACTATAGTTACTCATTGCCATTCTCTGTTCGATGTAATGGTCCAATGGTATCAATTAAAACAGTGTTAAAAGCCGTGTTTGGGGTGTTGGTTATAATCATTGGGACTTTTGTATTGATATTTTAACAGGATTGCATTAATTTGGCTTTCGTCATTTCTGTGTACTTGTGTCACCTTCTGTAATAGCGCTATTTTTATATTTCTAAAATTTCTAAATTCATTTAAAATGACAAATTCGAAGATTTGTTCATTTGGTGACATCTGTAAGTTAATGAAATCCGGCTTCTGAAATAAGCCTTTGAAAAAATTGGCCTAAATCGAATTTTTCATTAGAATATAAATGCTTACTAAAATTTGAGAGATAATCTATTTAATTTTAAATTATTAATTTTTACTTTTACAAATTTCTTTACAATAGGGACGCTAATGACGTCGTAAACATTGGGCTCATTTATTTTTAATGCATTATTCAAAATTCTTTGCTACAATCAGGGTGATGTAATAATGTTGGCTACATTAATGCCCTTTTTAGGTGTTGAAATGATTCTTCACATTCTTTAGTCCATTGAAATTGGACATTTTTCTTGCACAATCTTGTTATATTACATGAGTATTATACGAAATTATTAATGAATCTTCTATAATAGTTATAAAAAGCTGCAAAACGTCGTTCACTATCAGCATATGTTGGAGTTGGATAGTCTTTAATTACATCATACTTTTTATCATCCGGAAGAATGAACATTTCTCTGGATTTAATTTAAGGTTGTGTTTTCTACAAAGTTCCAATATGCTCGTAAGATTTTTGAACATGTGCTGTTCAGAACAGCCAATAACCTCTATATCATCCATACATATATAAAAATGCTTGCGATGGTTCTACACTAGAGAAAGCAAGTTTCATCATTCTTATAAATGAGTTGGAAGCTACTTTTAGACCATAGGGTAATCGGGTGAAGCGAAATGAGCCAGTGCTCTTAAAAAATGATGTTATATTTCTAGATTTATTTTCTAGTTCTATTTGGTGGAATCCAGATATAAGGTCCAGACACGAAAAATATTTTGCTCTTCCTAGTTGATCTAATATTTCTTCTATTCTAGGTAGTGGGTATTTATCTGCTAGAAGTTTTCTATTTATTTGCCGAGAATCCAATACTAGACGCCATTTTTTTTCTTTCGAATTTGGAAGTGACTTCTTAGAAACTAAGAGAAGTGGGCTGTTTTATTCAGATATAGATGGTTCGGCTATACCATCTCTTATTAATTTTTCTACCTGCCTATTTATTTCTGGTTTTTCTGTTTCTGCATTTCTATAGTTTTTTTGTATATACTTAATTTTTGTTTGAAAAAATGATTGCTTGTTATTGCTTTTGATTCGAGACCAAATATGTCACTGTATTTGGTACACAATTCAGTAAGTTCTGCTTTTTCATGATCTGGGAACTTTAATTTATTTAAGACTTCATTTATTCTATTGGTTTTGTTATTAGTAAATGATTTACTTTTATAATTTTCTATTGATTCAAATTTAATGTTTGGATTTTTAATGTTTATGTTTTCGCCTGTTGTATTTAAAATTCTTACTATTGCATTGTTATCTGTTACGATGCTGTTAGCTATTAATACCCCATGATGAACTTCCTGATTTGGTATTAATATAGTATCTTCGTTTGTCTGAAATGTGATTTTTCTTAAAACTTCCAACCTCGCTGGTAACAATATTGAATTGTCTATTTCACTGTTTAATAGTGGTACGTGTATTAGGTACTTAAGAGATTGCGGTTTTAGTATCGATTCATCATTGTGATAATCTACTACGCATTTAAATTTTCGAATGAAGTCAAGTCCCGGAACTCCGTCACATGGTACGGGAAATTCATTATGGACTATTTGAAAGTCGTGACTGATTATGAAATAATCGAATAATAAATCAATTGTGGCTATCCCAATTGATTTTATTGTTCCCTGACCAATACCTGTTATGTTTGTTTTGAAAATTTGATTTATTTCAGAACATAGTCTATTATATTTTAGTATTGATATATTAACTCCAGTATCTACTAGTAAAGTTAATGGTTTATTATTTTTTTGGTTGTGTATTTTTATAATGCTTCTGAGATTTAGATTTATATTGAAGACTTTTGGAATTAAGTGCTCAAGGGGGCTTGGGTGTTTTCCGAGGTACTTTGTGTTACTCGTACCTGGTTGTTACCTCTGTGTCCTCTATTTGCGCCGCCTCTAGAGTTGGTATTGTTATAATTATTATTACTATACCGCCACTGATATAGTTGCGGCCCCTATACCTAATACGACCGCGGTTTCCACCGCGCTGTGAGTAGTTATTGTAATACATAATAGTGTTAGTCTCTTCGGCTATATCATTAGATGTTTCTGTGTAAGCAGCTATTGCTACGGCTATGTTGTTGAACTGACGAGAACGCATAACTGTCTTTACGTCTTTATTTAAGCAATTTTTTTTCATTGCTGATTCAGCCTGTTAGGTGCTAAGTGATTTAGCTTGTTCCAGGGTATAATCGTTTTCGATATATGCTTCCTCTAAATGAAGGGTATATACGTTAGGTGTCTCATTCTTTTGCGTAAGATTCAATAATCTTGCAGATAAATTGTCAACTGACTCACATTTAACGTAATCTTTGAGATTGTTCATTATTTGTTCAACCGTATTCTCATTGCTTATTATATTTGTAGCTGGTTCTTTTAATTTTGTTTTTATTAAAGACACAGCTAATAGTTCATGTGCACCCTGTATTGATTTTATAATCTCCAATTCATCCAGAAAACTACATAAGTTTTCAGCTTTACCGTTGATCCGGTAGAATCCTTGATGCAGTATTTAGAAACTCAATATTGGTTTGCACCATAATTACTAGTTTTTGTTCTACTACACTCGAAGTTGAATCTGAATCTGACTTTACTATTTCGGGTAGTTTTATTACCGCAGGTATTGTTAAGTCTTGTAAATCTTTTTCTTTTATTTCTGGGCCGATGCTGCTTTCTGAATTATATGCCTCTGACGATTCTATACTTTCCTGGTCTTTATCAGTTTCTACTGTCATAGGGGTGTTTAAGATACAGTCGACTCTCGTTAATTCGAAATTCAAGGGACTTTTAAAATATTTCGAATTATCGAGAGTTCGAAATATTAAATGGTTCGAATTTTTGAGTGAAAATAAATAAAACTTCGAATTATCAAGTTTTTATTTAACTGCTAATGTTTTACATATTTATAATGTCAATTAATTAATCTTTGAAAAGAACTTATTAATAAGTGTTTGTTTTGGAGTACATTGCTGGTGCTCAGACTTATCAATAATTTTTTTAAGTAGAAAAAGTGCCTGATATGCTGTTTCATCAGTTTCGTTTTGTAGGCAAAAGCTTTGTAAATTCTCAAATGGGGCTCTTGCTACCTTAACTGATACTTTTTCCAAAGGTTCTGATAAGTCGCCTTCGCCTTCATCGTTGCTCGTTTCATTTGTATCGGTCAGAGATAAAATTTCGCCATCGGTTAGTGATCCAGAGACAGCAACATCTTCATACACTTCAACATACTCAGAAAAACTCACACGCAGTTGAGACTTTGCAAATTCGAATTATCGAGGGTTTGACCATATGAGTTCGAATTACCGCGACGTAGCAATGATTTTGTCGTTCGAATTACCGAGTGTATAAAAATGTATGGACAAAATTCGAAATATCAAGAGATTTTGTAGGGGACTCGTGATAACTTCGAATTATAGAGAGGTTCGAATTATCGCAGGTTTGAATTAACGAGAGTCGACTGTAGTTGGGATTGATATATTTATTGAACCTCCTTTGGACTGATACTAAATTTGATTGAAATTTGATCAATATTTTGGACACTGATGACCAGTGTGTTTGATTTAGTTTTTCCCTATTGTTATGTATAAGAATCAGTCGGATCATAAGCCCATAATTTATCTTCTTTAAAACAAAAAGAACAGTTATACTGTCTCGACACCCACATCATACAAAGTGTTTTGCATTCCTCTTTCAATCACATTTGTAAACATTCACTCAATACTGCCGGCGACGAGAAACGGTTTATTCGTGCGCTGACGCCTAAGTGGCGAAAGCTAATGGCACCATGGAAAAAATCAACAACAAGTCTGCTACATCGGAGCAACTCCAAGCTGTTAAAGATCCCTCAGTAATTCTGGGCTGCTCAACAAAGGTAACAAAGCGGTGACAAAGCGCAAAGGATCATCGCCAAACATGCCAAAGAAAACTATACGGAAAACCTTTACTAATTATAGTTCTTCCTGAGATAGCGACTGCTCTACGCAACCCGGTGAAATTAAACCATCAACGTCCAAAAGAAAAGAAAGATAATGATGATGACTTAGCTGAAGCAATGGGAAATAAAGACGAACCTAAAAGCTTAGCTTTACCAAAAACGGTCAAACCACCACCAATTATTAATCCTGATGTATCTGACATCAATAGCATGATCAACCAGATATCAAAAATTATCGGCACACACAAAGAATTCACGTTTAAATCGGGCCGAGACGGTGTATTTATGTATTTATGTTTATTGGTATATATGAAGTATATACTGAACATAGTGCTGAGCACAAATAACGTAATAATATGAAGTTATTTTTAAATTAGTTATTAATTTCTTTCTTTTGTTTTTTACAATGTATGTCCATATATTTCAATAAAGATAGAAAAATAGTAAAATTTTAATTTTCTATATACATATTCTTTTTTTCATTTACTTAACTTTTGAATAACTTTAGCCTATTCTCATTGACTGCCTGTGGTTTCTTTTTTCTTATGTCTATTATGATATTATTTCTATCTTCTACTTTTATTATTTTGTAGGGTCCTATGTACTGACTATCTAGTTTATGGCCTGAGTCGTTTTAAGGTAGTATTAGGTTTCCTATTTCTTATTTTATATCATTAACCATTTTATCATATTCTATTTTTCATTTTTGTTTTTGTATTTCTATCATAGACATTGCTCTTTTATATGCTATTTGTAATTGAAATTTAATCTCTTTTGCATAATCATCTAAATTATACATACATATATAATGTATAATGCAAAAGAGTTTAAATTTAAATTACAAATAGCATATAGAAGAGTAATGTCTATGATAAAAATACAAAAAAAAATAAAGTGTTAAATTCTGTGAATTGCCTTGGTAATCTACCGTAAACAAGTTCATACCGACAGTAGTTATGTGCCGTTGATATACATATTAGTATTAAATTATGTGAAGTAATTCAACCATTCGTACCAATCATCTTTTTCAAATGAGATGTATGAACGTATGTATTCATTGAATTTTCGTTGACTTCTTTCTACTGTTCCTAATGTCTGGTGATGGTGTGCTGTTGATAATATATTACTGATTTGCACAAGTCATTAATAAGTGAATTTTTATACTCAGTATCGTATACTATAGTTACTCATTGCCATTCTCTGTTCGATGTAATGGTCCAATGGTATCAATTAAAACAGTGTTAAAAGCCGTGTTTGGGGTGTTGGTTATAATCATTGGGACTTTTGTATTGATATTTTAACAGGATTGCATTAATTTGGCTTTCGTCATTTCTGTGTACTTGTGTCACCTTCTGTAATAGCGCTATTTTTATATTTCTAAAATTTCTAAATTCATTTAAAATGACAAATTCGAAGATTTGTTCATTTGGTGACATCTGTAAGTTAATGAAATCCGGCTTCTGAAATAAGCCTTTGAAAAAATTGGCCTAAATCGAATTTTTCATTAGAATATAAATGCTTACTAAAATTTGAGAGATAATCTATTTAATTTTAAATTATTAATTTTTACTTTTACAAATTTCTTTACAATAGGGACGCTAATGACGTCGTAAACATTGGGCTCATTTATTTTTAATGCATTATTCAAAATTCTTTGCTACAATCAGGGTGATGTAATAATGTTGGCTACATTAATGCCCTTTTTAGGTGTTGAAATGATTCTTCACATTCTTTAGTCCATTGAAATTGGACATTTTTCTTGCACAATCTTGTTATATTACATGAGTATTATACGAAATTATTAATGAATCTTCTATAATAGTTATAAAAAGCTGCAAAACGTCGTTCACTATCAGCATATGTTGGAGTTGGATAGTCTTTAATTACATCATACTTTTTATCATCCGGAAGAATGAACATTTCTCTGGATTTAATTTAAGGTTGTGTTTTCTACAAAGTTCCAATATGCTCGTAAGATTTTTGAACATGTGCTGTTCAGAACAGCCAATAACCTCTATATCATCCATACATATATAAAAATGCTTGCGATGGTTCTACACTAGAGAAAGCAAGTTTCATCATTCTTATAAATGAGTTGGAAGCTACTTTTAGACCATAGGGTAATCGGGTGAAGCGAAATGAGCCAGTGCTCTTAAAAAATGATGTTATATTTCTAGATTTATTTTCTAGTTCTATTTGGTGGAATCCAGATATAAGGTCCAGACACGAAAAATATTTTGCTCTTCCTAGTTGATCTAATATTTCTTCTATTCTAGGTAGTGGGTATTTATCTGCTAGAAGTTTTCTATTTATTTGCCGAGAATCCAATACTAGACGCCATTTTTTTTCTTTCGAATTTGGAAGTGACTTCTTAGAAACTAAGAGAAGTGGGCTGTTTTATTCAGATATAGATGGTTCGGCTATACCATCTCTTATTAATTTTTCTACCTGCCTATTTATTTCTGGTTTTTCTGTTTCTGCATTTCTATAGTTTTTTTGTATATACTTAATTTTTGTTTGAAAAAATGATTGCTTGTTATTGCTTTTGATTCGAGACCAAATATGTCACTGTATTTGGTACACAATTCAGTAAGTTCTGCTTTTTCATGATCTGGGAACTTTAATTTATTTAAGACTTCATTTATTCTATTGGTTTTGTTATTAGTAAATGATTTACTTTTATAATTTTCTATTGATTCAAATTTAATGTTTGGATTTTTAATGTTTATGTTTTCGCCTGTTGTATTTAAAATTCTTACTATTGCATTGTTATCTGTTACGATGCTGTTAGCTATTAATACCCCATGATGAACTTCCTGATTTGGTATTAATATAGTATCTTCGTTTGTCTGAAATGTGATTTTTCTTAAAACTTCCAACCTCGCTGGTAACAATATTGAATTGTCTATTTCACTGTTTAATAGTGGTACGTGTATTAGGTACTTAAGAGATTGCGGTTTTAGTATCGATTCATCATTGTGATAATCTACTACGCATTTAAATTTTCGAATGAAGTCAAGTCCCGGAACTCCGTCACATGGTACGGGAAATTCATTATGGACTATTTGAAAGTCGTGACTGATTATGAAATAATCGAATAATAAATCAATTGTGGCTATTCCAATTGATTTTATTGTTCCCTGACCAATACCTTTTATGTTTGTTTTGAAAATTTGATTTATTTCAGAACATAGTCTATTATATTTTAGTATTGATATGTTAACTCCAGTATCTACTAGTAAAGTTAATGGTTTATTATTTTTTTGGTTGTGTATTTTTATAATGCTTCTGAGATTTAGATTTATATTGAAGACTTTTGGAATTAAGTGCTCAAGGGGGCTTGGGTGTTTTCCGAGGTACTTTGTGTTACTCGTACCTGGTTGTTACCTCTGTGTCCTCTATTTGCGCCGCCCCTAGAGTTGGTATTGTTATAATTATTATTACTATACCGCCACTGTTATAGTTGCGGCCCCTATACCTAATACGACCGCGGTTTCCACCGCGCTGTGAGTAGTTATTGTAATACATAATAGTGTTAGTCTCTTCGGCTATATCATTAGATGTTTCTGTGTAAGCAGCTATTGCTACGGCTATGTTGTTGAACTGACGAGAACGCATAACTGTCTTTACGTCTTTAAGCAATTTTTTTTCATTGCTGATTCAGCCTGTTAGGTGCTAAGTGATTTAGCTTGTTCCAGGGTGTAATCGTTTTCGATATATGCTTCCTCTAAATGAAGGGTATATACGTTAGGTGTCTCATTCTTTTGCGTAAGATTCAATAATCTTGCAGATAAATTGTCAACTGACTCACATTTAACGTAATCTTTGAGATTGTTGATTATTTGTTCAACCGTATTCTCATTGCTTATTATATTTGTAGCTGGTTCTTTTAATTTTGTTTTTATTAAAGACACAGCTAATAGTTCATGTGCACCCTGTATTGATTTTATAATCTCCAATTCATCCAGAAAACTACATAAGTTTTCAGCTTTACCGTTGATCCGGTAGAATCCTTGATGCAGTATTTAGAAACTCAATATTGGTTTGCACCATAATTACTAGTTTTTGTTCTACTACACTCGAAGTTGAATCTGAATCTGACTTTACTATTTCGGGTAGTTTTATTACCGCAGGTATTGTTAAGTCTTGTAAATCTTTTTCTTTTATTTCTGGGCCGATGCTGCTTTCTGAATTATATGCCTCTGACGATTCTATACTTTCCTGGTCTTTATCAGTTTCTACTGTCATAGGGGTGTTTAAGATACAGTCGACTCTCGTTAATTCGGAATTCAAGGGACTTTTAAAATATTTCGAATTATCGAGAGTTCGAAATATTAAATGGTTCGAATTTTTGAGTGAAAATAAATAAAACTTCGAATTATCAAGTTTTTATTTAACTGCTAATGTTTTACATATTTATAATGTCAATTAATTAATCTTTGAAAAGAACTTATTAATAAGTGTTTGTTTTGGAGTACATTGCTGGTGCTCAGACTTATCAATAATTTTTTTAAGTATAAAAAGTGCCTGATATGCTGTTTCATCAGTTTCGTTTTGTAGGCAAAAGCTTTGTAAATTCTCAAATGGGGCTCTTGCTACCTTAACTGATACTTTTTCCAAAGGTTCTGATAAGTCGCCTTCGCCTTCATCGTTGCTCGTTTCATTTGTATCGGTCAGAGATAAAATTTCGCCATCGGTCAGTGATCCAGAGACAGCAACATCTTCATACACTTCAACATACTCAGAAAAACTCACACGCAGTTGAGACTTTGCAAATTCGAATTATCGAGGGTTTGACCATATGAGTTCGAATTACCGCGACGTAGCAATGATTTTGTCGTTCGAATTACCGAGTGTATAAAAATGTATGGACAAAATTCGAAATATCAAGAGATTTTGTAGGGGACTCGTGATAACTTCGAATTATAGAGAGGTTCGAATTATCGCAGGTTTGAATTAACGAGAGTCGACTGTAGTTGGGATTGATATATTTATTGAACCTCCTTTGGACTGATACTAAATTTGATTGAAATTTGATCAACAATTTGGACACTGATGACCAGTGTGTTTGATTTAGTTTTTCCCTATTGTTATGTATAAGAATCAGTCGGATCATAAGCCCATAATTTATCTTCTTTAAAACAAAAAGAACAGTTATACTGTCTCGACACCCACATCATACAAAGTGTTTTGCATTCCTCTTTCAATCACATTTGTAAACATTCACTCAATACTGCCGGCGACGAGAAACGGTTTATTCGTGCGCTGACGCCTAAGTGGCGAAAGCTAATGGCACCATGGAAAAAATCAACAACAAGTCTGCTACATCGGAGCAACTCCAAGCTGTTAAAGATCCCACAGTAATTCTGGGCTGCTCAACAAAGGTAACAAAGCGGTGACAAAGCGCAAAGGATCATCGCCAAACATGCCAAAGAAAACTATGCGGAAAACCTTTACTAATTATAGTTCTTCCTGAGATAGCGACTGCTCTACGCAACCCGGTGAAATTAAACCATCAACGTCCAAAAGAAAAGAAAGATAATGATGATGACTTAGCTGAAGCAATGGGAAATAAAGACGAACCTAAAAGCTTAGCTTTACCAAAAACGGTCAAACCACCACCAATTATTAATCCTGATGTATCTGACATCAATAGCATGATCAACCAGATATCAAAAATTATCGGCACACACAAAGAATTCACGTTTAAATCGGGCCGAGACGGTGTATTTATGTATTTATGTTTATTGGTATATATGAAGTATATACTGAACATAGTGCTGAGCACAAATAACGTAATAATATGAAGTTATTTTTAAATTAGTTATTAATTTCTTTCTTTTGTTTTTTACAATGTATGTCCATATATTTCAATAAAGATAGAAAAATAGTAAAATTTTAATTTTCTATATACATATTCTTTTTTTCATTTACTTAACTTTTGAATAACTTTAGCCTATTCTCATTGACTGCCTGTGGTTTCTTTTTTCTTATGTCTATTATGATATTATTTCTATCTTCTACTTTTATTATTTTGTAGGGTCCTATGTACTGACTATCTAGTTTATGGCCTGAGTCGTTTTAAGGTAGTATTAGGTTTCCTATTTCTTATTTTATATCATTAACCATTTTATCATATTCTATTTTTCATTTTTGTTTTTGTATTTCTATCATAGACATTGCTCTTTTATATGCTATTTGTAATTGAAATTTAATCTCTTTTGCATAATCATCTAAATTATACATACATATATAATGTATAATGCAAAAGAGTTTAAATTTAAATTACAAATAGCATATAGAAGAGTAATGTCTATGATAAAAATACAAAAAAAAATAAAGTGTTAAATTCTGTGAATTGCCTTGGTAATCTACCGTAAACAAGTTCATACCGACAGTAGTTATGTGCCGTTGATATACATATTAGTATTAAATTATGTGAAGTAATTCAACCATTCGTACCAATCATCTTTTTCAAATGAGATGTATGAACGTATGTATTCATTGAATTTTCGTTGACTTCTTTCTACTGTTCCTAATGTCTGGTGATGGTGTGCTGTTGATAATATATTACTGATTTGCACAAGTCATTAATAAGTGAATTTTTATACTCAGTATCGTATACTATAGTTACTCATTGCCATTCTCTGTTCGATGTAATGGTCCAATGGTATCAATTAAAACAGTGTTAAAAGCCGTGTTTGGGGTGTTGGTTATAATCATTGGGACTTTTGTATTGATATTTTAACAGGATTGCATTAATTTGGCTTTCGTCATTTCTGTGTACTTGTGTCACCTTCTGTAATAGCGCTATTTTTATATCTCTAAAATTTCTAAATTCATTTAAAATGACAAATTCGAAGATTTGTTCATTTGGTGACATCTGTAAGTTAATGAAATCCGGCTTCTGAAATAAGCCTTTGAAAAAATTGGCCTAAATCGAATTTTTCATTAAAATATAAATGCTTACTAAAATTTGAGAGATAATCTATTTAATTTTAAATTATTAATTTTTACTTTTACAAATTTCTTTACAATAGGGACGCTAATGACGTCGTAAACATTGGGCTCATTTATTTTTAATGCATTATTCAAAATTCTTTGCTACAATCAGGGTGATGTAATAATGTTGGCTACATTAATGCCCTTTTTAGGTGTTGAAATGATTCTTCACATTCTTTAGTCCATTGAAATTGGACATTTTTCTTGCACAATCTTGTTATATTACATGAGTATTATACGAAATTATTAATGAATCTTCTATAATAGTTATAAAAAGCTGCAAAACGTCGTTCACTATCAGCATATGTTGGAGTTGGATAGTCTTTAATTACATCATACTTTTTATCATCCGGAAGAATGAACATTTCTCTGGATTTAATTTAAGGTTGTGTTTTCTACAAAGTTCCAATATGCTCGTAAGATTTTTGAACATGTGCTGTTCAGAACAGCCAATAACCTCTATATCATCCATACATATATAAAAATGCTTGCGATGGTTCTACACTAGAGAAAGCAAGTTTCATCATTCTTATAAATGAGTTGGAAGCTACTTTTAGACCATAGGGTAATCGGGTGAAGCGAAATGAGCCAGTGCTCTTAAAAAATGATGTTATATTTCTAGATTTATTTTCTAGTTCTATTTGGTGGAATCCAGATATAAGGTCCAGACACGAAAAATATTTTGCTCTTCCTAGTTGATCTAATATTTCTTCTATTCTAGGTAGTGGGTATTTATCTGCTAGAAGTTTTCTATTTATTTGCCGAGAATCCAATACTAGACGCCATTTTTTTTCTTTCGAATTTGGAAGTGACTTCTTAGAAACTAAGAGAAGTGGGCTGTTTTATTCAGATATAGATGGTTCGGCTATACCATCTCTTATTAATTTTTCTACCTGCCTATTTATTTCTGGTTTTTCTGTTTCTGCATTTCTATAGTTTTTTTGTATATACTTAATTTTTGTTTGAAAAAATGATTGCTTGTTATTGCTTTTGATTCGAGACCAAATATGTCACTGTATTTGGTACACAATTCAGTAAGTTCTGCTTTTTCATGATCTGGGAACTTTAATTTATTTAAGACTTCATTTATTCTATTGGTTTTGTTATTAGTAAATGATTTACTTTTATAATTTTCTATTGATTCAAATTTAATGTTTGGATTTTTAATGTTTATGTTTTCGCCTGTTGTATTTAAAATTCTTACTATTGCATTGTTATCTGTTACGATGCTGTTAGCTATTAATACCCCATGATGAACTTCCTGATTTGGTATTAATATAGTATCTTCGTTTGTCTGAAATGTGATTTTTCTTAAAACTTCCAACCTCGCTGGTAACAATATTGAATTGTCTATTTCACTGTTTAATAGTGGTACGTGTATTAGGTACTTAAGAGATTGCGGTTTTAGTATCGATTCATCATTGTGATAATCTACTACGCATTTAAATTTTCGAATGAAGTCAAGTCCCGGAACTCCGTCACATGGTACGGGAAATTCATTATGGACTATTTGAAAGTCGTGACTGATTATGAAATAATCGAATAATAAATCAATTGTGGCTATTCCAATTGATTTTATTGTTCCCTGACCAATACCTTTTATGTTTGTTTTGAAAATTTGATTTATTTCAGAACATAGTCTATTATATTTTAGTATTGATATGTTAACTCCAGTATCTACTAGTAAAGTTAATGGTTTATTATTTTTTTGGTTGTGTATTTTTATAATGCTTCTGAGATTTAGATTTATATTGAAGACTTTTGGAATTAAGTGCTCAAGGGGGCTTGGGTGTTTTCCGAGGTACTTTGTGTTACTCGTACCTGGTTGTTACCTCTGTGTCCTCTATTTGCGCCGCCCCTAGAGTTGGTATTGTTATAATTATTATTACTATACCGCCACTGTTATAGTTGCGGCCCCTATACCTAATACGACCGCGGTTTCCACCGCGCTGTGAGTAGTTATTGTAATACATAATAGTGTTAGTCTCTTCGGCTATATCATTAGATGTTTCTGTGTAAGCAGCTATTGCTACGGCTATGTTGTTGAACTGACGAGAACGCATAACTGTCTTTACGTCTTTAAGCAATTTTTTTTCATTGCTGATTCAGCCTGTTAGGTGCTAAGTGATTTAGCTTGTTCCAGGGTGTAATCGTTTTCGATATATGCTTCCTCTAAATGAAGGGTATATACGTTAGGTGTCTCATTCTTTTGCGTAAGATTCAATAATCTTGCAGATAAATTGTCAACTGACTCACATTTAACGTAATCTTTGAGATTGTTGATTATTTGTTCAACCGTATTCTCATTGCTTATTATATTTGTAGCTGGTTCTTTTAATTTTGTTTTTATTAAAGACACAGCTAATAGTTCATGTGCACCCTGTATTGATTTTATAATCTCCAATTCATCCAGAAAACTACATAAGTTTTCAGCTTTACCGTTGATCCGGTAGAATCCTTGATGCAGTATTTAGAAACTCAATATTGGTTTGCACCATAATTACTAGTTTTTGTTCTACTACACTCGAAGTTGAATCTGAATCTGACTTTACTATTTCGGGTAGTTTTATTACCGCAGGTATTGTTAAGTCTTGTAAATCTTTTTCTTTTATTTCTGGGCCGATGCTGCTTTCTGAATTATATGCCTCTGACGATTCTATATTTTCCTGGTCTTTATCAGTTTCTACTGTCATAGGGGTGTTTAAGATACAGTCGACTCTCGTTAATTCGGAATTCAAGGGACTTTTAAAATATTTCGAATTATCGAGAGTTCGAAATATTAAATGGTTCGAATTTTTGAGTGAAAATAAATAAAACTTCGAATTATCAAGTTTTTATTTAACTGCTAATGTTTTACATATTTATAATGTCAATTAATTAATCTTTGAAAAGAACTTATTAATAAGTGTTTGTTTTGGAGTACATTGCTGGTGCTCAGACTTATCAATAATTTTTTTAAGTATAAAAAGTGCCTGATATGCTGTTTCATCAGTTTCGTTTTGTAGGCAAAAGCTTTGTAAATTCTCAAATGGGGCTCTTGCTACCTTAACTGATACTTTTTCCAAAGGTTCTGATAAGTCGCCTTCGCCTTCATCGTTGCTCGTTTCATTTGTATCGGTCAGAGATAAAATTTCGCCATCGGTCAGTGATCCAGAGACAGCAACATCTTCATACACTTCAACATACTCAGAAAAACTCACACGCAGTTGAGACTTTGCAAATTCGAATTATCGAGGGTTTGACCATATGAGTTCGAATTACCGCGACGTAGCAATGATTTTGTCGTTCGAATTACCGAGTGTATAAAAATGTATGGACAAAATTCGAAATATCAAGAGATTTTGTAGGGGACTCGTGATAACTTCGAATTATAGAGAGGTTCGAATTATCGCAGGTTTGAATTAACGAGAGTCGACTGTAGTTGGGATTGATATATTTATTGAACCTCCTTTGGACTGATACTAAATTTGATTGAAATTTGATCAACAATTTGGACACTGATGACCAGTGTGTTTGATTTAGTTTTTCCCTATTGTTATGTATAAGAATCAGTCGGATCATAAGCCCATAATTTATCTTCTTTAAAACAAAAAGAACAGTTATACTGTCTCGACACCCACATCATACAAAGTGTTTTGCATTCCTCTTTCAATCACATTTGTAAACATTCACTCAATACTGCCGGCGACGAGAAACGGTTTATTCGTGCGCTGACGCCTAAGTGGCGAAAGCTAATGGCACCATGGAAAAAATCAACAACAAGTCTGCTACATCGGAGCAACTCCAAGCTGTTAAAGATCCCACAGTAATTCTGGGCTGCTCAACAAAGGTAACAAAGCGGTGACAAAGCGCAAAGGATCATCGCCAAACATGCCAAAGAAAACTATGCGGAAAACCTTTACTAATTATAGTTCTTCCTGAGATAGCGACTGCTCTACGCAACCCGGTGAAATTAAACCATCAACGTCCAAAAGAAAAGAAAGATAATGATGATGACTTAGCTGAAGCAATGGGAAATAAAGACGAACCTAAAAGCTTAGCTTTACCAAAAACGGTCAAACCACCACCAATTATTAATCCTGATGTATCTGACATCAATAGCATGATCAACCAGATATCAAAAATTATCGGCACACACAAAGAATTCACGTTTAAATCGGGCCGAGACGGTGAAATCAGAATTATGGTCAATGATAAAGAATCATATATCACTCTTAAGAGTTTTCTGGATGCTAAAGCACTGCTATATCAAAACTTTCAGCCAAAAAGGGAACGAGCTTATAGATTTGTAATCAAAAGTCTTCATCACTCCACTTCTATTAACTCCACTTCTATTATTAAATATGCACTTAGCAAAACATCCAAGACACCGATGTCGATTTTCTTTGCTAATATTAAACCAGCGAGAGCTAACACCAAAGTATTTGAAAAAACCAGGTTATGCAAAAAAAAAATTGTAAAAATAGAACCATCAAGAAGACTTACAACCTTGTACAATGTCATAGATACCATGGTTTTGGCCATACAAAGCGCCATTGTAAATTATCATATATATGCGTGAAATGTGGATGCTATCACAACACCATCACAGTTGATAAACCTAGAGATGTAGCAGCGAATTTTTCCACTGTGGAGAGAATCATGCAACGTCATACAAGGGATGCAAAGTATACCAGGAGACCAAAAGGAGGATTGGCCCCAAACCTCCACTCAGGATACCACCCAAGTCGGATACTTTTGAAGACAACACGCAGCGAGGATTTAGCCAGATTAATCCTAAAATAAGCTATGCCAATATGCTCAAATAAGATTAAAAGCCTCTTAGACAGTCAAATGATATATAGTCTAAACTAGAAGCCATGATACTCGATATGCTATCGCAGCTTAAAGTGCTAACCAGTCTTCTGACACCGTTATTGAAAAGATATGCAGCAAATAAACCTACGCATAGGCTTATGGAATACCAACGGTTTGACCAGCAGCAGACTGGAAGTCGAACATTTCATCAAAACCAGCCATATAGACATTATTTTGGTGTCAGTAACGCACTTCAATAACAAAACCTACTTCAAAATCAACGGTTATGACCTCTATTTCGCTAATCATCCAAATGGCAGAGCCCGAGGTTGTGCGGCAATTTTAATAAGAAGCGTAATTAAACATATCGAGCTTACTCCAACTCAGTTATTCTGGGCTCAATGCGCCAAAATCAGAATTGTCACAAACACTGGGGATCTAACGATAGTAGCAACATATAACAAAGAAATGTTCAAAAGACTCCTTGATGATCTAGGCAAAAGATATATTGTTGGAGGGGATTTGAACGCTAAGCACACTTGGTGGGGCTCCAGAATTAATAATCCAAAAGGCAGATCCTAATACTCATGTATTATTAATGGAGTACTAGACTGTCACTCAACTGGAGAACCCACATACTTGCCAACGGATCAAAACAGAATACCCGACGTTCTCGATTTTGCTATCTCGAAAGGGATGAATGCGCGAAAAATATCATACAGCAGTACTTACGATCTTAACTCGGACCATTAATTAGTTCTAATACTAGTACATATCCCAACATGTACTAAGCAGACTCGTAAAAAATACTTGACAGACGTGCCAATTTTCAGCTGTATAACTTTTGGCTGCAGAGCAATGTTAAGCCAAATGTATCAATAAATACAAGGGAAGATTTAGAGCATGAAATTGAGAACTTAAGCAGAAACATACATAAAGCTGCTAACATTGCTTCTCCTAAACTAAAGTCGATAGAACATCATTATCTAATGAGAGATCTGCATTTATGGTCGCTTGAAGAGTCAATTATGGATGCTGAAAGAAGAAGACTTAGGAGAGTCTGGCATCTCAGTCGAAATCCCAGAGACAAAGCAGCGCTGAATAAAATCACCAAGGAAATCAAAACAATACTTATACTGAACTAAGGCAACAAAGAATAGATGACTTTTTAAGTGCAGCCGAACCTTGTGATCCATATCATAATCTCTGGTCAGCCACAAAATACTTTAAGAAACCAATAAAAAGAATGGCTCCCGTTAAAAACGCGAATGGTATCTACTGCCGTACTGAAAAAGATAAAGCTGTAGCTTTCGCAGAGCATCTTAAACGAGTATTGACACCTTTAAATTTTTGCCCTAAAGTATGTATGGAGAACACTCTACAGTATCTTGATGTGCCATGTTTTTTGGACCTCCCCAAAGTCTCCGTTCAGGAACTCATAAATGAGGTTAAAAATTTGAAACTAACAAAATCTCCAGAATACGATGGTAATGACGCCAAAGCAATTAAAGCTTTCCACAAACTATATGGAACTATTTACAAACATATTTAAGAAGTGTCTGCAATTTGAATATTTTCTTTCCCAATGCATACTAGCAGCAGTTGAAGAGAACCGATATTGCTCAGCAACCTTTGTGGATGTAAGACAAGCGTTTGACCGCGTGTGGCACCATGGATAGTATTAACTAAAAATGAGCTTGCCAACTCCATCCTATTTTTAAAATCATATCGTCGTCGTCTGCCATTACAGAAATTTCCTCCAGGGTGCCACAAGGAAGTGTTTTAGGCCCTGTGCTATGCACCATATTCACAGCAGACATGCCTATTATAGAAGATCATAACATCACGATAGCTACATATTCTGATAACTCAGCCTTTCTCGCCACGTTCAGCTGTCCTAGAGAAGCCTCTTGTAAACCGGAATCTCAACTTGATGCATTTTGTAGTTGGTTAATGAGGTGGAATATGGCGGTTAACCCGTAAAAGTCAGTTCACATAACCTTTACCCTAAGGAGAGGTAGCTGTCCTCCTGTCAGTATCCAAAATACTCAAAACCCAATTAGTGATAAGGTTAAGTGCCTTGGCATAACTTTTGACAGATGGTTAACCTGGAAATCTCACATTCAGGCGAAAAGAAAACAACTAAATGTAAAATATAGAAAAATGCAATGGCTTCTTGGCAGCAAGTCTCGCCTAAAAATAAGATAAAAATTGCTCTTGTATAAAACCATTTTTAAACCTATCTAGACTTATGGATTACAAATATCGGGCACAGCCAGCAAAACAAATATAGAAACAATACAAAAGTTACAAAGCAAACTGCTACGTAGGATCTCAGATGCTCATTATCTAATAACTAACAAAGCTATCCATGAGGAATTAATCGCCGAGGAAATAAACACCACCAGCGCTAAATACCATATTAGATTATCGGATCACCCAAACAGCTACGCCGTCAATCTACTCGACAACGGGATACATCCCTTGGATCTACCCTTCCGAAATCTATATATATAAAAATAATCGGGCAACTTTTATGTCGCTCAATTTTACAATTTGTTTTTAACATTAATTTGTTATGCAACGCAGTGCATTTAATATAATTATTAAGACATTGTTCGCACTTGGAAGCCCTGTCTGTTCACTTTTCCCGTGGTCTGGCTTGATGCGCCAGACGGTGCCGGTGCTGTCTGCACAGGCTTCTTTCTTCTTTTTTTTTCTTTTGGTGGACAGGTGTATTTACAATGAGGTGAATTTAGTGGTCCCTCGCAGCTATTCGGGCACTTCTTCTCCAGCTTCGGTATCTCTTTAAATTGTGGTGGAGATTTTATTAGTTTGGTTTTAGAAAGGTTTTGTATTAGAGGGTAGGTGGACGTGTGCGCTGGTTTCTGACTTTTTTGAACTGCTAATTGCTTTTTTATGTGTTCAACTTCAACATGTATTTTGACCGAGTTGTTCCAATTTAATAAATTTGTGCTGTTAGGCAATTTTAGCAGCTCTGCCTTACTGGCTTTTAGTCTATTCACCGCTTTTTTTTTCCTCAAATCACACTCTACTAACTGCGTTTTTTATTTCTTTTTTTTTTTTGAAAAGGGGTTTTTCGGTGTGTAGTTTTTCCACCTTCGTGTGAATCTTCATATGTTGTCCTTCGACCTAGTTCACGGTCGCCATGTGGAAAATAGCATGTTTTTTAGCTTCAAGGTTGGACCGACTGTTGTTATCGCTTCTAATACTTTTATTGATCTGTTCTTTACATATAAGGATTAAGTATTACTTAGCTTAAAGCGGCACGGTCCGCAGTGGCAGTGGTTTTATATGTGATACATATATAAAACAAACATATATACTATGTATCTTATATGTAAGCAGCGAGTATGACGCTGTAGGAATTGAGCGTGGTGTGCACATATTCATATGTAAGTATATATGTATACATATATCTTGAGCAAGCGGTCATTGCATGGAATATAAGCTGACGCGGCTAGTCTGCAGTTCAAGTTACTTGTTCCTCATATCTCGGAGTACTTGAACTGCACTTGAACATGACATATATTTATGCAACAAAGACTAAGTGTCGTTGCGTTCTTGTATTTATGTTTATATGTTATATATATAGAATGGAATGTTATATGCACGGCATGAAAACTTTTATAAAGAACTAAACTTTACTTTCAAATAATCTACACACGTTGCTCCAATTACACCAACTATGTTTACCAAATCGTTTAATTCGTCAATATCAAATACTACTATCTGAAAAGTCACATTTATCATTACACGAAATTCTGTTACTATCAGAAGCATTGTTTTTCTCTAAATTAACACACACGGTCTCGATAAATTTTTCAAAAACTGCACATGGTTTACTTGAATCTCTGTCAACTTGCACTAAAGAGTCACGTGGTTCACACGGGATCGGACTAATCTTGTCTATAGATACACATGGTTTGCCAGTATCTATATCAATCTGTGGTAAAGGAATATACGGTTTCGCAATACTGTTATCCAAAGGTTCACACGGTTTACTACTGTCTCTACTATTCTATCTTTTTTTCTACAATTTGTTCCTGATGCTCACCACTTAATCAACAGGTCACAGGGATCACAAGTCTCCTCTTCGAAATCCTGCAGCAACTTACTTTGCCGACTTAACGCGTCTACATGCTACGTTCAGGTCTATAAGCGAGTGAATAATTGAAATTTGCCATTTTCAAGGACCAACGTAAAATACGGGGGCTTATCGATTTCTTACTTAAAGTCTGAACTAAGAAATTACAGTCGGTAACTAATAAAAAAGTTATATGCTCGAGATATTTAAGGAATCGACGTAGTGCGTAAATTATGGCCAGAGTCTCTATTGATAGCGAGATTCGGCTGTCGTTGCCTTTCGGGAATAATAGAAACTGGATCTAACTTGCCATCCTTCTGTCTTTACATTAACACAGTATCAAAACCGTTGGAGCTAGCATCGGTGTGCCAATCGGTTTCATACTCCGGATTTTAATCCGGGGATTATACCGGCAGACTAGATAGGGCGGATCTTAACGTTAAAAGTACATCTCTCGGAGTTATGCCTATTGGAAAGAGCCTTACATTTTTTGTACTACGGGAAAAGTTTGGAACGAATTTACGAAAATATGAGAAAAGACCTAAACAGGAAGGCAATGCTTTAATATTAAGGGGTTCTGGATACTCTTGAATAGCTTTCAAATGCGTATTATTTGCAGAAAGGTCATTTTTTGAAGATTAACTTCAAGGTTATATTGTATCAGAACGGGCTCGGTAATAATGTCACTAATGGTCTTATACATAGGGAGGTTAGAAAGTAGGGATGCAAAGGAAAATTTATAAGATAGAGCAACAATCCCGATTATTAATTTAGTATTTCGTTCACTTTTATTTAGTACAAACTTAAGACCTAATAATCTAATAGTATCTCTTCCAAGGAGTAGAGGCCTCGGCATAATTCCATCGGGAATAACAAAAAATTCAATTTGATAATAGGTATTGCAAAAAAGGAACTGAACATTTAACTTCTCCATAAGTCAGGATTGGATTCCCACTAAGCCCTTTAAACTTCCTTCCGGTCTCTTGGGCCGTGGTCACTGGTTACTTATGTGACCCATCTGGCAACAATTTTAGCATCTAGTTTCCTTCAAAGTTGGCACAGTTACTTGCACACGGTTTTGTATATATGCTTTAGCTGATTTCTGCAGTAGACGATTTCCGAATGACCAACATTGGGCATCATTCAATCGATATACACTGGTCGCCTTCTCCAGCTCTCGAATCCAAACGTGAATAGGAAAAGTATCATCACCCGAAGACAAGAGTACAAGGGTATCCTTCAAGTCCACACGGGGTCTCCGATCCGGTACATTTATGCTTTCCTCCAGTTCAGCATCAGAAGTTTTCAGCTCAGCCAGGCTTTTACGTGCGGTGTGCAAAGCAATTTGACTCATGACCAAAGATAATTCGTCCGCTTCGCTTGCTCTAGTGTTTTCGTCATCGTCAACAGAAAGAGGCTGCTTCTCAAAAATCTCTACATTTGGCTGCTCAACAGAAGGCAAGCACATTACCAGACACAGTAGGGCTGAGCGATTGATCCTCAAGCACTTCCATAGCACCAGGAACCTCTTCACGACTTTCCGATATCACCACCTTTGTCAAAGCACCCAATTCGTAAAAAGACGCTTCCTTGTCAATCTGTACTTCTTTCGCGGCAAGCAAGTCAAATAAATCAACTGTTTTTAGTTTAACAATTTGGGCGTATTTCATGAAACGAACTTTTCTTTTTTCTTCTTCCCTCCCAAAATAAATACAAAACACAAAATACAAAACACATAATTAAGCAATCAGTCAATTTTGAAACAAATCACCAAATACATTAAAATAATAAAGTTGCAATACAGTTTCGATATAATAATTCAAAACCATCGATTACAAATAACAGTTGACCGTTTTTTCAAATCGATTTAGTCATGAATAAATCGGAAAAATAAAGCACATTCTCTCTTTCTCTGAGCATCAGAGGTCTTTCGTTTCGGTTGAGCCTTGTCCATTGTCCTATTCGTGAGATGATTTTCTAATGAACAAAGTATAAAGGGAGATTCAATTGACATTATTAGATAAGATTTAACAAATGAAGAAATAACTAAAATGTTGAATTCAAACGGTCTTTTAATAATTTGCTTTGTTGAAAATGAAATTTAATTTTTCACTTCACGTCACGAAGCCTCCATGACTATTTACACGCATTGGTCCGCATACATCGCTATGTATTAATGCCAACAATTCCTGGGATTTTGAACCAGATACGGAGAATGGTTTTCGTGATTGCTTCCCCTTGATGCATACTTCATAGATTGGTAGACTTTCACCAGAATTCACGCGTATTCCTTTTATTTTTCCTTTTTGTATGGAATCTTTTAAGTGCTTTTCGTTTAGGTGCCCGAGACGTTCATGCCATTCTTTGACGCTGCTTCTACAGCTTACTGCTAAGTGGCCGTTTCCACATATTTCTTCTACATGGTACAAATCATGTTTTCGTTGCGCAGTAAAATTTTGTTTGAACAATACATTGAAGCCATGATCGCATATCTTCGAAATTGATAGAAGATTTTCTCTGATGTCTGGAACATAGAGTGTGTTCGAAAGACTTGTAGAAAATTTATTATTCGGTTTGAATGTAACTGTGCCGAATCCCTTTATATCGGTAGTTTCGTCGTTTGCTAATTTTAACTGTTGGGATGTGTCTGCGTATGCTTTGCCAAATCTATCCTTTTCTGAACACTGTTGTCTTTGTATTTTTTCTGGGCTTTTGATCGACACTCCGATGCCTTGTGACCGACCTTTCCGCAGTTGTAACATCTAAATTTAAACTTCGAACTTGTATTGTAGGTGTTTCTTTTCTTTATCATTAATGCCCCAGGTGTGGGCTCAAATTTGTTTCGGTTTCGCGCTTCGTACTCATCCAATAATTTTATTTTTAGTGTTTCGGGTGCTATTAATGTGTCTTGTGATTTAATTGCTATGCGAAACGTTTCGTACTCCTCCGAAATGCTATATAATAGAAGAATTGAAATTAAATCATTAATATCTAACAATTCATTTTCATTTATTTTGTCCACTATGTCAAAAAACTTGTCGATGTGACTTCTCATATCCCCGCCTCATATCCCAATTTCAACAAAATTAACGATTTTAGTAGTGTGGCCTTACGTGCTGGCCCAGTGGACTGGTGTATGCTGTGTAACTTTTTCCATACTTCATTTGAAGTTTCGCAATTCTTTATTTGCTTTAATTCTGTTGTTGACATAGCCAAGATTAAGTCCAATTTCGCTTTGGCGTCTTCCCTCACCCATTTCTCAGCGTTTGCTCCTGTCTTTACATGCGTATTATTCACATATTTCCAAGTGTCATTTTTGATTAGAAGCGCTTCCATTTGAATTGTCCATATATCAAAATTTTCTTTGTCCAATGGCTCTATACGTACACTAGCGAAACTCATTGTTCTTTTGTAATTTTAATATGTACAATACATACATATACACTGTTCAAGAAGTTCTTTTACTTTTCGTGCGTTTTTATTTCTTGCTACACAATCGAGAATTAACGTGAAGCTACACAAGCAACAACTGACGCTACATATATGTACATATGTATACACATGGCGCCACACAGGCGGCCTATTTTGGACAGTAACACCGCGAGAGTATTAGAATGTATATTAACTTATATGTATAATGATATTGATTACAAATGCGGTCAGCTTCCGATTACGGCAAAGAACAACGAAGAACATAAAGTATTGACAAAGCGTGGTGGCCAGATGGGCTGATGAAAGAAGTGCGTTGCCAATTGCCATTTCCAATATATATTATTATGAAATTATGACTCAACTTTTTAATTGATTTAGAATTCACAGAGTCACTACTGTGACTAAAGAAGAACATTAGTTACATCATTTTAAAATGGAAGAAAAAAACTTTTTTATTCAAAACTTCATGAATTCACTTGGTGCATTTAATAAGATTGTTTAATTTTTTTACTAGGTTTCTCCAGCTACTTCGTGTCTTATGAGTTTTTAATGCGACGACGGGAGAACCCTAGCGTTCCATATACTCTTATAGCGGGAGGTTGCGCTGGAATATCATCCTGGTTGGCATGTTATCCTATTGATGTAATAAAAACGCATCTGCAGTCAGATTTACTGGGAAAGAATGCAAAGTACACTGGATTTTTGGACTGCGCACTAAAAGGTTATGAAAATGAGGGTATTCGCTTTTTTTTTCGCGGACTAAACTCTACTTTAATCAGAGCCTTTCCCATGAATGCTGCATGTTTTTTCGTGGTTTCCTGGGTACTGGATTTTTGTAACAATAGCGGAGCCGATATGGTCGTAAATTTTGAGAAACCATTAAATATTGCCAATTTGGAAAACCAAAATCGATCTGACTTTGAACTCAACACTTTATCATCAGTTGACGAATTGGTACGCAAAATAATTACCGATAGAAGTGTGGAGCCGGATTATGATGCGGAACTTTTACAGGATATAGTTTCAAGATACTGTTCAAACAGTTATTGCCACATTGTTGGAGATATAAATATTACAAATGAAGTGGATTCAAAGTGTAGAACTAAAGAAACTTAGTAATTATTGTATACAGTAATTAATATAGCAATTTGGCAATATATTCTAAAAATTTAAAAAAAATTAAACAATAATTATTGCTTTCTTTCTCATATTTTTTTTATAGAATTAACATTACATTTAGGTTGGGCATCTTGATAATCAACTATTAATTAAGTTGCTTATATAATTATGTACGTATATGTTCGTGAAAAACATGATAATGAAAAAGCATTTAGTCAAAAACTAATGAGAAAGCCATGAATTTTCAAAGAGTTCAGGATTTTCTTCAGTATTACATTTTCTTTTTGTTTGCTATTCCAGAAATTCCAGAACTAACAAAGCTTGTAAGAACTTGTTTCTATAAAATGATCATAAATTTTTACTCTGCGGAATGAATAAACTGCTCGCCGTATAATGATTGTTCAGAGTCACTTATTAGGGAAAGAAAAAAACCTAAAAACTGAAGCAGCATATATTGCGTACTATTACGTTTCACAAATCCATGCTGCGATGGTGAAATTATAGAACTACAAAAATGTTGCAGTTAAGAAGTAATTAACTTTTCAAAAGCTTTAGGAATAGCGGACAATTTAGAAATACCCCTATAGTTAGATGCATCGGATTTCCTACCAGTTTTATGGAGAGGAATTATATAGGATTCCTTCCAAATGGATGGAAAAGTTGAAGATTTAACGGACAATAGAAAAAGTTTTTGAATTGGCTTACATAATGCCGCGGCGCAAAACCTTATTACACATCCAGGTACACACAGGTTTTACTAAATTAAGCACGCTATGGAGCGAGCTTTCGTCGATCGGAGGAATACAAATACAATTAGATTTTCTTAACTGATAATGATACAGTTACTGAGGAGTAACTAGATGTGAAAAAATCAGCAAACAGATCAGCAATTGCTTGATCAGAGTCGGCTGTGATATTTTCAAAAGATAAACAAGATGGGTGGATAGATGTCTTACGTTTAGTATTGACAAAATTATAAAACCGCTTCGGGTCGCGGGAAAACTCTAATTTACAACGCTGAAGGTAATTTTTATAGCATTCTGCATTAAGCATCATAAAGTTAGAACGTGCAACTGCGTATAGAGCAAAGTCTGAAGAATGACCCGATTTCTTATACTTTTTATAATATCTCGATTTCACATTCTTTAAGTTGGATAACTCACGAGAAAACCAGGGGAGCTTGATTCATGTCTGAACATCTGTACAAGGAGGACCAATCTGTTGAAAGAATGAGATTATTTAGTTTGACAAAGTTAGTTTTACGAAAGTTACGGGATTTGGGCACAGGGCAGGCACTAAGAATTGGTGCACGAAACGACAGGTCAACAGTTAATTCCAAAGTGGGAAGAAAGTTGTCTTCTGGAAAGACAAGAGGGTCAACTCTAGCGACTGCGTAGTTGGTAGAATCCAACACGAATATCAGATCCAAAGATCTTCCATTTTTATTACGCACTGGATTTATTTGAGTTAATGATAACTCGAACAGGCCATCAATAAATAAATGTGAAGTACAAGGGAGCAGCAGGCCAGACTCGTCAGAAGGGGACCATGCTATTTCAGGTAGATTAAAATCACCAAAGACAATTAATATGTCCCTATTAGAAAGTAATGATGAAACATGTTGAATATATTCTAAATGTTTAATATATACCGTCATGTCGGATTGTGGCGGGATATAAGAACAAGTGATGTAGACCGAGAAGGATTTAAGTCCAACTTTGACACTGACAAACTCAATTTCCTGATTATCAGGTAGATGAATCTGGTCAGAATATAAGGCAGAGTCCACCGCAATCAAAACTCCTCCGCCTGCACGAGAAGTCCGATCACACCTATAAATTGAAAATTTTGAAGAAAGAACGGATGCATTTGTAAACACTAAAATTTTAAAGTCAACTGCTAAACTATCTACATATAGTCTAGGAAGCTTAGATTTAAGTCCTTTTACATTCTGATAGGCCAGAAAAAGGGACGAAACTAGTTTTTTTTGGACACCAGCAGATGCTGGCGTTCCAGAAGGCAAGGAATTGGGAGGGATGGAAAGCTTGACTGACCTGTGAGTTTTCTTTTTGGCCGTGTATTCTTTTACTAAGATGTGATCCGGCCAAAAACTGTTACTACAAATGCAGTCAAACAGTTCGATCGGGACACCTATTTTAAAGGAAGAGACTAAGTTAGTTATCGGCAGATGCGGGGACAAGTTACGCACACTAGTTTTCTTTCGCTTTGGAGACTCATTCAGCAGCTTATAGCTACTAAATTCCGTCTCCACAGCATTAAACTCGTCGTAGAGTTTACGAAAACTAGATGAGAGTTTTTTAAACCTATCCCTGGTCTGCCTCATAAATACCCTCATCTCGATTTCAACTTCTCGGCATGAGTCACATCCCCATTTGAGACCCCCTTTTTGCTCCAAGCTATCTCTTACCTTGGCTGTGTAGCCAGCACACTTAACGTGCATGACATTTTCACACAGCCGACATGCGAGAAATGCGTTATGTGGCGCGGGGGGGTTTAAACACTTTTTATTAGAGCAGACAGACTTTATAAAATTAATTGCAAATATTAATTGAAACAAGAAATAAAATGTCACAGAAAAAAGCCAAAGAAAAAACTCACTCAGTTTTAAAGCAAATTCGACACTTGGGTCAAACTTGCAGAGAAAGATTGAAAATATCTAAGAGAAATTACACAGTTACACGTGTCACTAGTACGCGGTGCAAAGATGCGAACGCGAACAAAAGAAATTAAAGAAGAGCGGGAGAGCCACAAACAATGCACATGCAACAACAATGTGTGGGCGAGAGCGCGAGAGCAAATTGAAACGGTAAGAAGTACAAACACAGAAACAATAAGTTTAATGCTATGATTTTGCGTTTGTATAGTTAAACAGAAATAGCGCAAATTCAAATCGATGGATTGGTTTTATGTTATTAACAAAGTTAACACTGTATTATTAAAAAAAAATATAGAGTCAATCTCAATAATTTTAACCCGAAAATTAATAGTTAAGCAGGAGCAAAAAAAAAACACGTCAATCCACGAAGAAATGCGAATGCGAATGTTAGTTAATTATTTGTAAAGAGTAAGAGTTTTTGTTAGCAAGTAAGACCAAGGGTGATGGCAGCAAGAGAGCGATCGAAAGGCCGAAGGGCATGCATAACAATGCATATACAAGATGATAAAGTCATGGATATACTACATAAAGAAGAAGGAGCTAATAAAGACTGGCGAAACATGCGGAATCGATATATCAGGACTGTGGAGGACATGACATGATAATAATGCATATAATCCACAGCATATCATTTCATATAAAATTTCCCCTGTATAGTTTTCAATTTAATTTGCATTCCCGCCACCGCCTGATTAACTACCAGTGGCTCTCAAACCAATGTACTGGGCGGGCGGAAATATTCGTATGATTCTCCACTCTCAGCATTGTACCTATCTCTTTGGCTTATCCCGCCCTTTAATGTTTATTGCTGGCTCACGCATACAGATCCAAACAGATTCCAGTGTGCCCAAGCTTTGTTATTGTTTCTCGCTTGGTTGTTGTGAAACAATCTTTCACATAATCGCTTGTATACAATTTATTTATTTACGATCATATGGTAATTCCAGTCTGGTGATTTTAAGTATAAGTGTTCTTTTTGCACTGTATGGTTAAGTTTGACACCCAATCAAATGGTCGTTTGCCTGTTCGCTGTACTATGTTTAAACCTATATTTCCATTTTTATCTCTTAACCGTCATCCTCCTCCTCTTCTGTCTCATATTCAGGCCGGCAGAACTCGTCCCAAAATCCCCAAAATCCCAAAATCAAAAACCAAAATCCCCAAAATCCCAAAATCAACCATGGGTGTTGGAGGCCTGGCCGAGACCCATGCCTCCTGCTCCTCGGGCTCCATCCGCCCCTCTTCAATGGGCTCGGCCTCGCCCACCTGATCGAGGCCCGCCTCTATCCGGAGCAGATACTCCTCCAAAAGAGCAAATATGACTCCCAAGCTATACCTCTCTAACACATCGTTCTTCTCTTTTTCCTTTTCTTCTCTTTCCTTTTCAAACCCGCCCTCCTCCACGTCCTCTTCCTTGTCGGAGGAGATGAGAATGGCCGCTCATGTTGGCTGTCCGATTTCTTGTGATTTGTGGTTCACTTGATACGTGGCCGCAGAGCCACTTTGGATGCTGGCGCTGTGGCTGCCGTCGTCATCTCGGTTTTTATCCGAGCTCTAGCTCACATGCACACTGGATGTGAATCCTCTCCTGAATCTGCCGTGTGTGAGAGTATGTGGGTGATGGCTCTCCCATTACACTAGTGATTATTTCCTGACCAATCCTTTCTATACCTATGCCTTCTTGCCTACGTGCCTAATAAATAATATAAATACATAATAATTATTCCTCACAATTTCATAAAAGAAATGGGAGCAATATTTGCATGGGCAGGGTTCAACTTAAAAATTTCACATAGTGACAGATGTGCCAGAAGCAGATGTAAATGACTTCATGCAAGGAAATTGCCAGAACTGGCCAAAATATCCGGAACGTCGAAAGTTGGTCTCCATACAATTACCATGTGTAATGATAAACGAATCCAAAAATGCAAGGGATCATTAACAAAAAGGTGATCGAATTAATGGCCATGGGGTACACAGAACAGTCAAGTAGCCCGTATTGTTAACCAATAGTAATGGTGAAAAAAAGCAGGCAAATGGAGGCTCGTCGTAGGTTTCGGGCTGATAAATGCAAAATCCATAAAAGACGCCTATCCAATGCCAAGAATCGACTACATACTAGTTCAACTGCGAGAAGAAAATTTATAGGCAGCTTGGATCAAAAAGATGGATATTGGCAAATACCGTTGGAAGAAAATAGCAAGAAGATGACAGCATTTACGGTACCAGGGAAAAGAGTGTACCAATGAAAGGTGCTTTCCAGCGTGCCTTGAATATGGTGATAGGGCCTGAAATGATGCCTCATGCCTCGACAAGACCATATCATTGTAGTCAGCCGAACTATGGAGGACCATAAAGGGCACTTAAAGGAGGTCTCTCATAGGCTGAAAGTTGCAAATTTAAGAATCAATGCGGAAAAATGCCAGTTCTTCAGAAAGGTGTTGCGATTCCTTGGGCATCGTGTGACCGATCAGAAAATTGGTACAGATCTAGACAATGTAGTAGAAATCGCAAAATTGAAGCCACCAAAGTACACAAAGGAACTGCGGCAATACCTGGGAGTAGCATCATGGTACAGACGATTCGTGCCATCGTCGCGTGCAACCTTTAAATGCGCTATTGAAGAAGAAAACAAAATGGTTATGGGAATCATCAAGCAGCATTCGATAAGGGAAAATAGATGGCAGACCCGGTATTAACATGTCCGGACTTTGCCAAGATGTTTGTGCTCCAAATGGACGCAAGCAACTATGGCGTGGGGGCAATATTAACATAGAATCCCGATGAAGCGGCAAGGCTTATTTTATATGCCAGCAGATTCTTGAAACCAGCAGAACAAATATATTCAGCAAAGGAAAAAGAATGCTTAGCGATAGTATGCGCCGTCAGGAAGCTGAAACCATATTTAGAGGGCTATCAATTTAGGGATTTCACCGATAACATGGCACTGAGCAACATCGAGAAGCCAACAGGACGAATTGGGTATTGGAACCCAACAGTATGTCTTCGAAATATCGTACCGCAAGCTGAATGTGACATGCAGAATGGTAAAGGAAAGGGCGAGAGAATGAGAATGAAAGGGAACTGAAGGGGAACCCACAGAAGTATGTTATGAATAATGGTTAACTATACCGGAACATACCACACAGGGCCGGGCAATAAGAGGTGGTCTTATGGAAGCTGTGTGTACGAAGAGCAGTGAGGCAGGGAGTAATAGGTGAAACCCACAACACGGGTAACCGGAGAACAATCGCAAGCCAAGTATTTCCGGCCTAGAATGCAACATACGGAAGTATGTCAATCGATGCGAAGAGCCATGGGCAACTCGAAACTCGGTATTGTTGGTGGTGGTGGACAGATTTTCACAATGGACGCAATTGTTTCCCATGAGGAAAATGTCGACCAATACCACGTACAGTAGGGTAACGTATGAGAAGTATTAAACACTGGAGCGTTAGCTCCATTCCGTTCAGATGTCAATTTTATAATGTTCTTTATTCTTTAATTTGCGTTATGTCTTAACCTAACACATAACATAAATATATAAAGGTATTCTTATAAAGAGAGAGAGAAAGAGTAGTATATATATTATGCAAATAAGCATTCACACGCTAGCTTAAGAGTTTTATGCAGACGCTTCAGTTCATATGTGTGGTCAGTCCACATAGGTGGTTGATCACATTTCAAGCTTGCTTATGTTTATATAATATGACGCGGCGGTACATATAGCATACACTAAAGTGTCGGCTATATTACCGTTTCAATGAGAGAATACTCTACGTTGCGTTGTCTATTATTACGTTGCGATGGCTATTATTATTTTATAAAAAATAACGTAATTATATGTAGTTATTTTATTTTATATGAATCTTAATTAATTAATAGTATTCTTTTTCTAAATTTTGTATGTTTACTAATAATTTATTTTATTATTTTGTTTTAAAAAATGTGGGATTTATTATATACATATTTTGTTTTCTTTTTATTATTTTTATAATTTTTGTTTGATTTTTTCTTTTTATTACTTATCATTAAAATTTTAAACAAAATAATCTTCATTTTATTTAATAAAATTATGGTTTGGAAATGTTCCACGAAAACTTCAATTAATGTTTTTTTTTTTTGTTATAATTTTTAATCTATTCTCATTGATTTTTCCTTGTACTGTCCTTTACTACTATATTGTCATTTTCTTCAATAGTTTCTACTAAAAATGGACCTAAATAGTTAGGATCTAACTTACATATGTCCTACTTCATTTTTCAATAGTACTTTATCTCCACTTCTATATTTATGTCTGATACTGACCCATCATAATATGTTTTATTTACTTTTATGGTTTTCTAACATTATTTCTAGTCTAAATTTTATTTCCTTAGCATAATCATGTACAGTGGAGTCCCGATAATTCGAAATCGCAAGGGAACAGAATTTTTTACGATTTACAGAGGTTTACGATTTACCGAGTTTTCTATTTAACGGGGTTCAAAAAAATCAAAATTACGAATTCAAGAGGGTTTATATTTAGATGTCCAGGTGGCTTTTGACGCTTTATTTTAATGCGTGCGGATGTTTCCATAATACATTTTTTTCTGTTAAGAATTGAAGTTAATGTTGATGGAGCAATTCCGAATTGTTTTGCCACGTCAATTTTTTTTGCTCCATTATCAATAGCTGAAATTAAGTCTTGTTTTTGTAAAATTGATAGTGTTTTATGAGAACGATTGCTTGACATTTTTATAATATTTATGCTTCAAAAGTAATGAGCAAACTAATGTAAAACCCATGAACGAATAACGAAATTTCGCATATGAAGCGACATACAGGCGACACGTATAACAGTTTGCGAGACCTAACGGTTGTTTCACTCGCAACAAAATAAAGTATTACGAATAACAAGAGGTTTCGAAAGGAAATTACGATTTATAAGAGGCAAAAACTTCGCTGAGTAGGCAGAAAAATTGCGAATTAACGAGGGGTCTAAAATACATGGAATTTATACGAATTAAAGAAGTTTTTTCAAGGGACCAGCAGTTTATTACGAAATATTGAGGTTTTCGATTTAGCGGGGTGCGAATTATCGGGATTCTACTGTATATTATATATTCGATCTATTCTAGGTTTTTTTTTTGAAATTTATGAACTGACTTGGTAATCTTCCAAAGACCAATTCAAATGGACAATATCCGTGAGTAAATGTTGGGATGGTGTTGAAACAATATGTAAAATACTGAGTCCAAACATCCCAATTAGATTTGTCTGTGGAAATACACGAACGAATTCATTGAATATAATGTGTTTTCTGGCAGCACTTTATTTAGGAATCTCTCAACACTAATTCTGAATTTTGTAACACTTCTTTTAGCGACAAACCACAAGATTTAGCTTTAAATCGATATTTTTTCGAATAAGAAGTCATTTTTATTTTCTTAATTGTGCAAAAACTAAGCAATAAATCGTCAAGGCGCACACGAGGCGTTGCTCTGTGATTCTTTTCCTTTCGTTTGGTATCACATTCATTACCCTTAAGGCTGTATTGAGCGCGAGGAGTAATCGTAAATAATTACCCAATTTTTATTGTAAAAAACATTCCATTTACAAAAGAAAGGCACATTTTAAAAACATACTATGAGATCAAATTTCTCTTCCGGAGGAATTTCACATTTCAAATAATATCTAATAATAAAAAATGCATCAAAAAATTAGAACTCTTTTGAATTCTTATTCAAAAATAGAAGTTCGTCGACCACATTCGGCTTCAGAAAACAATGTCTTCCCGATATAATTTGGCCCGCCTTGCTGAACATTTTTTCCATCTCCGTTGATGTCGCCGGAATGCAAAAATATTTTGCAGATATAGCAGCCCAAGGTGATAGCCCATCTTTATTTCTCTACAAACAACAAAATCTTTGGAAATTAAAAATTTGAAATACATTTATATATATTACCATCCAATATTGTAGAGGATCTTGATCTTCGGGTTAGTTTGGCTTCTCAAAATATTTTCTGAGAACAATAATAGCATCTGCTCAAGAAGATTGTACTTTTTTCGAAAGTTTATTATCCAAGAAAGTAAAGCGCGTTCTAGAAATATTCTCCGATAGTGGTGTTGCTGGTGGTGTTAGAGCAGGTGGTTGGGCACTTTTGGACAGACTGACATGCACTTCTTGCCCTGAAGCTTTGTGCGCTTGTTCTGCATTCGAAGTACTAAAAAACGTTTCCTTTTTTAAACCTTGGCTCGAGAGCGGTACTGATTCTAGTAACGGTTCTATTTTCATAATGTGCAAATCTTTCGAGTAGTCGAGCTTGTATGAGATTGATTAAAACAAGTGGCACTTTCGATTTCGTTTCCAATTGTAAGATTTTAATGTTTTGGTACAGCTCGCAGATAGTTGGTATCACCAGGGAAATAGTCTGTGACTTGCTAGCCTATACTTAAAAAAAAATATAATTTAATAAAATAATTTTTCTTATGATTGGAAAAAAGATGATAAGGCCATCGATGGTCTTTAAAAAACATCGATAGTTCTAAAAAAAATTCAAACCATAGATACAATCGATAGTCCTATCGATGGTTTTCCAGCTCTATTTTGAATAGTTAAGGAATATTGTGTGTTTTTTATAAATATGATTAAGTTAAATCATAAAAGCGTTAAAAAGTTGGTAGTCGGCGTTTTTCGATGCAGGTAATCTTTAATTTTTAATTGTTTTAAAATAAATCCTTTCTTTCTCCGATTATTTTGCGATGATTTTGCGTTTTGTGTTAGAAAACAGTTTTTAATTTAAATGTTTTAGTTGTTATTAGAGATATAAGACTATGAAGTGTAATGAATGAAAAATTTACATCGTTAACATATTTACATATGAATGTACTTATGTATGTTGAGAAGAATTTTGTCCAATTACTCGTCCGGCACAACCGTGCATTGGGGTAATCTCTGCTGCAACAAAAAAAATTCGGACGTCGTGTCTTTTGCTACGCCCATAAGCAAATGCTAAATTGTACATACATACATACATACATACATATATATATTTAACTTTACATACATACAACAATAAACTTAAAGAGCACTCGAAAATAAATGAAGCAAGCAACAATTCAATGCCACAGCTTATTTGACGCAGCCTATTTAAATTGTTATTATTTCCTATTAAAGCATATGTATGTATTTATTTAACATTCTACCTAGAAAAGAATTTCTATCGTGTAACCTTGAACGTATGACTATACACTAAATAACAATATTAGCAGAATGTACATATACATACATACATACATACGTATTTCATAAGATTATAGTACGTACATACATACATACATACATACATATATATATACATATGTAGTATGTATGTAATTTGAGATAACGGTACTAAGAATGAATCCCATAGAAAAGTCGGGGAATACATGTACATACATATGTACAATTTAAATAGGCTGCGTCAAATAAGCTGTGGCATTGAATTGTTGCTTGCTTCATTTATTTTCGAGTGCTCTTTAAGTTTATTGTTGTTATACTCTTGCAGAGTGTATAAAAAAATTATTCAGATGTAAAGGCTAGAAGTATACATACATACATACATATGTATAAATTAAGTATATTAGGTAGTCCCGCGATGGTCTACAAGGTAAATAGACTAGCGGCAACTTCTATAGTGTACTTGTTCAGATATGACGATTACGTTGGGAGGCTTGACTTCGTCTCCTTTAAGATTATAGGCCTTGTGGCTCAGTAATATATTGCATTAACAACAAGGTATTTTTACGGCTATGTGCCGGAGCAGTAATTTATTTCTTGTTTGAATCAAGGGAAAATACAAACTAAAATATGAATATAACGCTGACCTTGCTATTGTGCGCAAGGCTCAGGTTACCAACGTTGACCATGTCGAATGATCGCTGCGAATATTCCGCTGAGTCGGCAAAATTTGAAGAATTGTTTATCGAATGAAAATGTCTTGGCAACAATTAATTTAAATTGTTGCAAGCCACTAACATTCGTTAACTTATATATTTTCTTGATCATCATCAACAGCCGAGTAGATTGAGATATGTCTGTCAATGTGAAACAATACTTTTAAGACCTTATAAACTTGGTAGATTAGTAGGATTTCCAAGGTAAATTTGGAAAGTGCAAATATATATCGGATCGGACAACTAAGTATAAGTTTATTTACTAACTATAAGATATAATTTAAAATTATTCAATTATAAATTTTAAATACCTTCGGGTTCTGGTTTATTTTGGCGTTGCATAAATTATAGGTAATTGTCATATTTGTTTGAATAAATATTCGAGTTGTTGAATTTCTGCCCTAATACGGACATATATATATACAATTAGTCGGCAAGTTTTTTATTTTGCCTGTAATATATTGATCTGGAATAATTTTTTTCAGTATTTTAAATGGTATTCTGAACTTGGAGAGTTGAATTAAATTTGCCTAATGTACTATAAGTTTCAAATTTTTTACATACAGTATGTATCAATTCAATTGCAAAATGAAAAGTCATACAATTTTAACTTCAACACATTTATTCATTAGGAAATTCACTTGTTTTCATGTTGAATTCTTCACAGTACTTTTGTTTTATATATTCTTAAATAATTATTTTATTTTTTTTAAAAATTTGAAAATAGAACCAAAAACATAAAAAATAGAAGAACCAAACAAAAGCAGAAAGTATATGCTGTCCATCAATTCTTTGCAAAATACAAATGACAATCCTAAAAACTCAATTTTCTTTAAGAATAGGCTCTATTCGGCTAATATTTTGTATGCCCTCCATTAGCATCCATTACTCGTTGAAGATATAAAGGATCATTGTCCTGGTTCAGCTTGTAGTTAAGTTTGCTGGGGTTCTCTTCAACTACGAAGACAAAATTAAGCGCACTTTCTGACAATTCCATCTTTAAAATGTACAAATAAAATTCCTTGGTCACTATTTCACTTAAAATGCGCAGATCTCCAACACCTTTGGAAGAGATACAGCCCCACACCATGACTGAAAGTTTGCCAAATTTAACTGTGGGGACAATGGTTTTAGCCTGGAGGGCCGTTTTTTGTTTCCGCCAAACTTTTCCAGGGCCATCATTATAATACAACATGATCTTAGTCTCGGCACAGAAAATTACATCATTCCAGTACTGATTGCCAGCATTAAAAATTGCAAAGTTTAAACGTTTATCGATATTCCCAGCTAACACCAACGGCTGCTTTCTTGCAATGTTGAGTATTTGTGGAAATTATTTGCTTTTCCCCGTTTTAGGCCAGACGGTCTTCTTCAGGTTACCTTTAATGTCAGAAACCAACTCTCTTGATGTTTGATGTTTATTCTCGACTGTTTGTAGGATAAACGAACAATCCCGTCTAGAGAGTTTTGGTGATGTGCCGTTAGAGCTGAATTATAAACTGTTCTAAGTTTAATAATGAACATCGCACAATAATTCTTTGGCTGTCTTTTCTTAATTATAATTAAGACACTAATTGAATTAAATTATCATCAGTACGTTTACTAGGCATTGTAACAAACTTAAAATTAACCAAAATTTAGAACGAATGAGTGCAAAGAAGACTTATGAAAAACACGCTACGTTTGCGATTTTGATGTCCCGTTAGTTTTTCTTTAGGCTTCTTTCAAATAGTGTATTCATTTTTTTAAGAATTTATAAATGGACAGAGTCATAAATGCCGGTTTTCTTTTTCATTTCTTTTACATTTTACTTGGAATTTTGTCATTTTAAACATAATTGAAAAAAATAATTTCCCCAAATAATGACATTTTTTATATTTTACATGTTTAAGTTTAATTTGTATGACTTTCATTTTGCAAACAATTGTTGGACTTACTGTATGTGGTAAGAACTAAATATTTTTGTTGTAACACATTGGTATTTCGCTACTCAATTTATTAAGTTTCAATTCGAATTCTTCTTTTTTTTGTGCCTACTTTATTAAAAAGTCAATGTTCAGATCTTTCTGCAAAATATAATCCTTTCATTTGATTTTCCAAATTTTTCATTAAGTTTGGTGTATCATAGTCATTAGTTTTAGAGTGTTGTGACTTTAATTTACTGGAAATTATTTCAATTTGGGTGCAATTTATAGCAAATAAGTGTACATATATTATAATAAAACAATAAAATGAATACTTGATTAGTATTAATATCTGACGTTGTATATTATTATTATTAAAATTATTTTCGATTGGGAACATGGGAACGAATTTGTTATCAACAATTTCGCGCAATTTTTAATTTATATCCTTTTCAGTTCATATATACATATGTTTTCCTTTTCGACTGCAGTTCAGTGAGCCACTGAACTTGTTCCTTCAATATGGGTCATTTTGGCTCGCACTCGCTCTTATGGCTTATTTTGTGTTCTGCTCATTTGCCGTTCGCAAAGTCAACTTTCACTTTTTTGACGCGAATCGTGTTTTTTGTTTAACTTACAATGTCATTAATTAGAAAGCACAGAGAAATTTGGAATCATTTTGAGGACATATCTTAAACTGGAAGTCACAAGACAATTTAATTAGGCATTTAAAAACCAAGCCGACGTAGAAATTACTCAACAAAATATCACTTCGTTTGTCCGCAAGCCAATGACCGGCAATTGGTCAAAATGATTTGAGAATGGTGGAGGAATCTGAGTTTCAAAAACTTATTAACGACGTCTCACACTCTCCAGGCTATACCCTTCCAACACAAAAAAAATATATTTTTTATTAAAAGTTGATTGAAATCACCATCGGCTCATGAGCTATCAGTATGTAAGCTATTGAGAAATATGAGTGAGTTGGCGCACTTCGAAAAAAAAAGACCGAGTGAGTCGGTTCACCTCAATGAACTGTTTTACCTTTGTTTCTTTTTTAGTAGATAACTTGATGTAAAAAATACATAAAGCGTTGAAACCGAGTTTTAAAAATTATTATGTTTAGTATAATCTTTTGGATGTCTTAAAAACTAAAAGTTAAAACAATTTGGGAATTTACAAACACATTGTATGTGGAATAAAGACTTTAAATGGGTTTGGCGTTTGGACTTAATTCTGTACCGTCACTATACATGGAAATTTTTTCTGCAGGGATGGATATCTTTCTTTATCCATATCAGTGATAATACCAATTAATCATTAAAAAGAATTTGGTTGTGCTATTCCATCAAATATACCTAAAATATAAAGGGAAAAGTAATTCAGGGGCGATATCCAGATCCATAAATTAAAACATAAATTGTACCCATAGGGAGAAAGGGGATATCTGATAAATATTTGATCTCAAGGTAGGACATAACCTATAAAGGCTGTTCCTATTACTAAAAGTTAAATGATTACTCCGATTAATCATGTTGGTGTGAATAAATATGACCCATAGTATATCCCTCGGCAAGGGATGCCAAGTCAAAATTTAAGAATTAGGTAGCCAGGCTCCAAAATCTGCGTGGTTTTCCGTAGCACAATTTTGCTGAAATACGTAGATCTACGTACTTTTTTTAAGCTTAAAAACAATAAAAAAAATGAATAAACCATTAAATTTTTAAATTAACTGTATTGTACTTCGTTGTTATTAATTTCATTTGTCGTTTTAGAAAGCAAATTACATTGTTCAAATTATACATATTAATTTATGTACATGTTTTACAAAAATTTATACATGTTTTGATTAAAATATTTTATGTGTTTGTCAGAAGGCTCTAAGTTTTCCTTTAATCCACTTTTGGTGTCAAGCAATCCTTTTAAAGTCTCCGTGTCTAATTTGTTTCTGTTATTTGTCATGTATGTTGAATTTCCCTTTTTTACGTTTGAAACATAAAAGTCGTCTGTCGGTAGCGCTTCCTCCTCTTTGAAGTGAAATTTCATGTTCCAGAGAAGTCGCCATTCACGGTGTAGCTCCGTCATATCTTGTGAACACAATCCTGTAAATAATAAGAACTAATTGAAAAGTAGTCAGGAAGTTGTTCTAACAGCCTTTCAACTACTTGAAGCAGAGATAGCCACCTTGTTTGTCCGCTATGTAAAAGTTTGTGTGGTTTCACATTAACGAAAGACTGTAACTCCTGTAACTGTAACTAATACGTTTTGGGCTTTTTGATATAAAGTTATAGACATCTCTTGCAAAGCATAAGACGCGCAGAGGTGAAATGAGTGACATATACATTTAATCGAAAACAAATTCGGAATATCCTTCTTCAGCAGTTGCGAAAGAGAATGGTTTTGCAAACAAACATTGCACCCATCCGCAGCAAATCCTATCATGTTCTGTTCATATGGTATGTCCCCTTCTTCAAAAAATTTCTTGCATTCATTATGCAATGCCGTGGCAGAGCTGTCAGTGACTGCAATAAGCCCCAAAAAGGTATCTTGTACTTAAAATGCCACAGCAGTTCTTGCAATAAGAGCGAAATGTTTCGTTGTAGATCTGTCTGTACTTTCATCGACAATAAGCGAAAACTTATTCGATTTTAACCGTTGTCCAGTTACCGATGTTATTATAGCTTGAGCCTTTGTCCGTCCAAATTTTAATGAATGTACGACTTTGGAATCGCTAGCAACAGATTGCATGACACTGCTTAAATCTTCCGCCAAAGCAAAGGGAAGATTGTTTTTCGCCAAAAAGAAAGCCATCTTTATTTCTGCAGATTTAACCTTATTTTTATTAGAATTTGACGCCTCAGGCAATGTAAGAAATATAGTTGTTTGATCGATGCCTAAGAGTGAAATAATAACAATAAAACTGATTAAAATAACATATAAATGGCATTCGTAAACATATCGAAAACGGAATTTAGTGCTGCTAACCTAATATAAATCATATCATCTTTTTTATTTAATTCATAATATATTGATATTACCCAAAAATTTTAGTTTTTAGGGTATTTTGAAATATTTTTTAAAAGTCTCTTCACACGTAGGCACGTAGATCTCCTTTGAAATACGGAGATCTACGTGAAAAGACGGAGGGTTGGCATCCCTGCCCTCGGCCTACGTGTAAGTAAATGCAAATAAAATGAAATGATGCTACTTTAGCATGTAATGTTCATAGTAATCAGCCATAATTTACTCCTCGACAGATTTGATAAACTCTATAAAAAGATAAATTTACATCTGCTGTGTAATGTATAGCTAAAAATAAACCTGTGATGATTTTAATAATTAAACATAAACCTAGTAATGAACGAAAATTTCATTAAGATGGGGTATTAATAGGAGGTGGTAAATCTACATAACCAAATATTTAAAATTAGCTTGATCTGCGTATACAGACATATGTTGACACCAAATTAAAGTAAGTTCATGGCGACAGACGTACAAATGTACCTGTGTTAGATACGAGGGCTTCTTTTTATATTTCAGGAATAGCAAAACAAGAAAAAAACATTTTTGAATGAAATTGGCTTTTGATATTTTCAAAATATTCTCCCTGTTGACCAGCATTTGGCGATTTGTCGTTCACTACACCGTGTTTTTTTCGCTCTCGCTTTAATTAATTTGTTTTATTTAACCTGCAGTTAATTTCTTTTGTGGTTTTAAAATTAACAATCGAGTTACCGGAAAAACTAATTCGACGATCACTAAATTTTATTTGTTCTTAAACATTTAATCAAAGCTGTTGGGATCGACACTGAAGGGCAAATTTCCTGGATATGTAAAGATAACCGCTTTATCGGCTGCGAGAATTCGGCTTCAACACATTTTGCATGCATACTTTGATTTTGAATTTCTGATTTCTTTTGCTTACATTCGCACTCTTGCGTACACAGTAGTGTTGTTGCTTGTGTAGTGTTTACTCTCGCGCTTTTACATTACTCGCGATCGTGACCGTTACTCTCGTGCTTGTATCAACTTTTAATTGTTTCTCTTTTTTCAATTTCATAATATTGCATCTTTAACCTTTGTGTTACCTTTTGGTTCATATACGCTTTATATTGCTTTTTATTTGAATTCGCCTTTTATTTAAAATCTTTTTCTCTTTATTAAAAATTTAATAATGGTAGTCTGCTCGTTTAAACAGTGCCCTCATCGGTAAAACCTCCAGGAAGACTACCTTTTATGGTAGTTGTTTGACAACGTAATGAATTCTCTAAAGCTTCTGGAAGAGTTTTCGACTTTGGAAACTCAGTTTAATAGTCTATTAAACGAATCCCCGAAGCGGAAGAAGACCATTCCTCGGCATTTCTCCCGCTTGCATTTCTGCTTTTAAGGGTTCCGTCATCGTGTAGTGACCCAATAATACCGAATTCTCAGCACCTGATATTGTTTAGGAGTGCAGTAATGGGTGCAGGTGCGGACACTATTGCCATTTCGTTGGCAATCCTGTCCCGCATGCTGATGCGATATCAGGTGTAATGTCCGATGTGTCCAGGCGAACATACTCTTCTGGAGATGTTCCCAATCAAATAGTAGGAAGCGTTAAAGCTTTATCCAAATACTGTGGCTACGGTTACGGTTGGTGCTTCGAGTTCTCTTCTTGTTGGTATTCCACCAAAAAAGCAAATCTAATCGCCTAATCTTTTTCACCAAATATGGAACACTTAATAGTAAAGGAGTATATAGCTAAGAAGAGTAAAATCGGCTTTCGATTCGCCTGCCTTCCACACCAGGTAACACAATAAATATTAACGCAATAAATGCTAATTCCTCCTACCTTCAGGCCCTTTAGTACTTAGTGAAGGAAATCTGCTTCTTCGATGACAATTTGATTCCTGAAACAATTGTATTGTAGCGATGTCCTATTCTTGAGACTGTAATTTATATTTTGCCGTGGCAGCGCGTCGGAGACTTTATTTTTTTTTCCATCGCTTTATTTTTAAGTTTGTATTTCGATCGGACACTGCGATGGTAAGGGATTGACGATCCGTATATGTTTAAGACTGCAACTCCGTACAGGTAATTTCGAAGTGTTTTTAAAGCCCATAGAATTGCCAAGAGTCCCTTACATTAGTCGCTAGATCGGGTTTGTTGTCCCGCAATGTTCTTGAAATCATTGTTATGGGTCTTCCGTCTTGCGTCTATACTTCTCCTAATTTTATAATTAGGGTATCTTAGCATGACATCTTCAGATGTTAAGATATCTATAATATCGAATTTGACCTTTCTGGAGTGGTTGGTGCTAACCTTCCCAGTGTCGTCCTTAAGTATCCTGCAGCAAAAAGACATTGAAGAATAATGTCAACTTGTTTAACATGATCTTCTTTTGTTTCAGAAAATATGATAACATCGTCCACATAGACGTGACATATTTTTCCAATTTATTCTCTTAGAACATCTTCGATAGCCCTCTGAAAAATACTTGGGTCGTTTATTAATCCAAATGGGAGTCGACAAAACTCGTACTTCCCACTGTTGACGGAGAAGGTTTTTTCCCTATCCTTTTCTGCCAGCTCGATCTGATGGAATCCCGATTTCAGGTCCAAAGTTGATAAATACTGTGCGTTCCCCATCTTCGACAGTATTGCCGTAATTGAGGGAATTGTATACTTGTCCGACACAGTTACTTGATTTAATTTCCGAAAATCAATGACCATTCTCTTCTTTCTATTGGCATGTTCGTCCACCCCTTTCTTATCTACAACTCAAATCGGATTATTATAAGGCGATCTCGATGGCCGGATAACGCCGTCTCTCAACAGTTGTTTGATCTCCGTATTTACGAAGTCAGATACCCGCAACGGGTATGGATACAGTTTTCAAAGGTTCTCTCTGTGTTCGAATGGTTGCCACGGTGTTTATGTTAAGCGGTAGAGCTACTTTGAGGTCTGCAAAAGAGGAAGCACTTAACTTAATCATTTTATGAAATTTCGCTTTCAAAGCGGGAGGAACATCCTCTTCATTTATCTCAATGAAATTTACATCAGCACATTTGTGGAACTCGATATCCTCAGATCCCCCTTAAAATAAATTTTTCCTTTTGTAAAATCTATGGTAGCATTTGTTTTCATTAGGAAGTCTAACGCTTACCCTATAATGGCATCAAAGTCAGTTTGAGTGGGCAAAATGAAAAAGAAGGATTTTTCACTGAAGAGATGCATTGGACATTTTTTATTAACACAAGAGGAGCCATGAATGGATTTAAATTGAAACGGACTTTCCACTGGGAATATGTGTTTTAATTCAGACAATGGTTTAATAAATTTTTTGGATGCCCCAGTAACTACGAGAATTTTTATTGGGTTTCCCTCCAACTGCCTTGTGATGTATGGCAGCGAGGATGCAGCCCTAAAAAATTACAGGCTTCATCATCGGATTGTTCATCTTCAAAAATGTGACATTTATAATCCTCGTTGCCGTCTGGCAGAACCTGATAATGGTTTACATTTTGACGAACTTGTGACAAATTTGTATTATGTTTTCGCTGTTGATAGGCTGTTTTTTACCTAAAGCGCGATGTAGATGGATCAACGTCCATTGGTTGAACGGACTGAGTCTGCTTTCGGTTATAGAATTTGGATTTCGAACTATTGATCTGTCCTGAAATTGGGTTTCCTTTGTCGATATAGTTTTGTTCTTTTCTGTAATGAGGGTTTTTGCTTTTTTTTCCCGACCACCTGCGATTTTTCCAGTCAGTGTTTTTTCGATTTCCTTCTAGAAGGGACAGTTCTCCCTGTCTTAGCACTCCCAATATTTGTTTGATTACGCGAGCAGGTGTTTTATACGCATAAGTGAAGTCTAATCTTGCTATTATGGCATCCAAATTTAACGCCGTTTTGTAAGAAGAAATGGTCGAACTTGCTGTACTTTTGATTTTACTTCGGATTATCCCTACAGCTTGGTAATGTGCTGTGCTACCATTATACGGATAGAACAGATCATACGCAAATATTGCCGCTCACCGCCACGCGACATATTCCGTCTGGCTGCCACTGAAATCTAGAAAAGACCTTACTATATCAAGTGGCTCCTTACATTCGACTCCCGGCACTACTTTTACCGTTTCGTGCGCCTCCACTTCTGGTGTCAACATTTTTAAATCATTAACTTGCGCCTGGTCCTGGTCCTACTTGCTCTTCTAATTTTTGTGTAAACTTTCTTTTTAACTGCTCCGTTTGAACAGCCAGAACTCTTCTAACTGCTTCCTGCATCACATTAATTACTTCCTGTGCATTCATTCTTAAGTTATTCTTTTCACTTTTTTCGCCACTAGAATAAGCGGTATTACTCATAAATTACTCTCAAATTCGCCTAATTTGAATTATTAATGTCAGAATTAATTGCAAAAATCAAAGATCACTTACATGAAATACATTGGATTGCCAATTTTATTATTACCAATATACTAAGCTCCCCCATGTAGTGACGAAATTGCAGAGTGATGAGTGGTTTTCCGTGGCGTGATTTTCCGTGGATTCGCGATTTTCTTTTTTTTTTTTGTTTTGACTACGGCGTTTTGGTTATTATTCTTTATGCCGTTGGCCGCCAGTTAATTTTATTTACTCTATGACAATATTAAACTTAGTTTATTGTTGCTGATTATTGCCAGGTTAGGTGTGCTTCCTTCGAGTCGTCGCAGAATACGAAACCATTCCAAGCTTGCGAGAGTAGCTGCTGGCTCCATGACCCAAGTACTTAACGCCTTAGAACTTGCTATCAGTAATGCCAACTGCTAATGTAAAATCTTTCATGATTAAACTAACTTATATAAGAAATCTGATTCCAAATTTCAAGCATTAAGTAGATTTATGCAGATTTAGAGTTTTTATAGGAATTAAAAGATCAAGATGACAAGTGTTTGTTGTATTGAGCATTTTTATACAAGCCCTAACCAATAATAATTCGAACAGCATGTTTTTTTGTAGTGCGCAATGTTCAACACACTATATTATCAATACTACTAAAGATAACGCATACCAATGTTTTTTGTCTTAAAGAGAATTTTATTTTCTTAACGATGAAAAAATAGTTTTGTTCTATTTCCAACAACAACAACACTATGAGTAATTTATTCAAACGGTAGACTTAAGAGAAAAAAAAATGACCAAATGACGAACGCTGCGTAATATGAATTACTATTATATTTAAAACAATAATTTAATTAACATTAGAATTCAGTAACGTCGCCTTTGACCTTTATTACACATTTAACCCCTTTTGGCATTGATTTTACCAAATTTATGCAGTGTTCTTGAGAAATCGAGTCCCACATCTCTTGCAACTTAATCTTTAAGTCCGAAATGTTCCAAATGGCTCATTTCGAAGCTTGCTTTTCATTAGCCACCAAATATTTTCAATTGGGCTTAGATCTGGGCTATTCCAGCCAATTTTTGGTTCGTTTGGCTGTGTGCGATGACGCTCCGTCCTGCTGAAAAGTGAATTCACCGCAATCTGCCAGTTTTGGTATTGATGTGAGGAAACGCTCTTCCAAAATATTAATGTATTTTTCAGCGTTAACCGTCCCTTCAATGAAATGCAGTTTTCCTAGTCCTTTGGCAGACATACATCCCCATACCATAGTGCCTGCAGGAAACTTTACTGTTCTTTTACCGCAGTCTTTATGGTATGTTTCTACCCTCTTACGGATGACGCATTTTCTCGTATCGCCGACACACACATCAAATTTAGCTTCATCGCTAAATATGATGGTATCCCATTGCCTTTGAGTCCAAGACATCCTTTCCCGAGCCTATTGCAAACGCTTCTTTTTTTGACGAAGCGTAAGCAAGGGTTTTTCCTTGGCCTTCGAGTAAGATAAGTTATTGGGTAAGATGCATAGTTAATAACAAAACATATTTTATAAAAACCATATCCAATATTTTTTAACTGCAGTCGCGTCCATTCTCTCTTGACAGTTTTGTCAATTTTTTGAGACCACTCAGAAGCCAAATTTCTTAAAGATTGGCGGCGACCAGCCTTAACAATTTTGGCTAATTCTCTTTTGTCGCGCGGTGTTATTGCTGATGTTCGGCCTCTATTTTCAATGTTATTTTGAACTTTCCCGGTTTTTTTGAAAATTTTTATCACCCCATGCACAGACGACTTAGACAAATTTAATTGCTTACTGATCTCCGTAAGTGTCTTCCTAGATTTAAAATAATCTCTAATCAATACTCTGATTTCGTTACAAATAGGCTTACTACATACCATCGTTATAAAACTTTCACTGATCTGCAGCAATTTGTAAATTTGTTGCATATTGTATTGTGATATTATTTGCAGATTATAAATGGATAGTGATTCTGTTACTTTGATTGCTTTAGTTTTGCTCTTCTTTTAAGATAAAGGTAAGCATACGCAGCGTTCGAATTAAAAGTGGTAATTTTTTTCTTATCTCTTAAGTCTACCTTTTGAATAAATTACTCATAGTGTTGTTGTTGTGGGAAATAGAACAAAACTATTTTTTCATCGTTAAGAAAATAAAATTCTCTTTAAAACAAAAAACAATGGTATGCGTTATCTTTAGTAGTATTGATAATATAGTGTGTTGAACATTGCGCACTGCAAAAAAACATGCTGCTCGAATTATTAGTGGTTAGGGCTCGTACAGGGTAAAAGTGTATATTAAAGTAGCTGAAATGTATGTAACACGCAAAAGGAACATAAGCCAATAAAGTATATATATTCTTGATCAGTATCGTCCCTATAAACACCTAGATCTCAGAGACATCGCATTGTTATTTGGCAATAATATAGCCAAAAGAATTTGTTTGTAAATTGATGGCGACTTTGAGCGTTTTTGACTTTATGAAGTGCTTTTTCCTGGTAACATAGATCATCTTATGCAATTTAAACTTATCGATCTGTGAAACCTGGAAAGTAGATCTCATTGCGTAAAAAATCACGAATCAAGCTCTTTCGAGTACTTGTCCAAGATTGGAATGTAACTTGATATCATAATAAATCCAATGCTATCGTAGAACAGGCTGAGAGATGCAAACTGTTCAATCCAACGCGTTGCGAAAAATTTCAAAAGATGAGTTTGATTAATATAATTCCAGCCTTGTTACAGTTCCGAAAGAAATTTACCACTTGGCAGTCCCCAAGTAGTTGCATGCGTGCCAAATAGCAAGATTCAAATTGTGGTTGTCACAATAAGGGTGCATATGAAGACTAATTTTTGACAATAGCTGCACATCCCTTAAAGTCACCACTAATAGCCGAGCTCCATCATAACCTACAAAAAAATTATTGTGAGTTTTAAATAGAAAATTGTTCTATCCCACTTATGTCGGTCGTTTAATAGGCAGCGACTGGAATACACCAAATCTCATTTACACGATTAGCTATATCATTCTAATTATCTCTCTCGGCCAGCCTGAATTAATTATCTCATTCTGTGTATTGTAGCTCAGATAAGTTGCACTAGCCCCAACTGTCTACTGTATAAAGTAGAAGAGCTCTGGAATTTATGTTCTTGATCTATAACTTTTTTCTGCCTTTCTGAAATCGACTGACTAATCACATCGTTCTTTTTGTTTCTTATTGTTGGCGAATATTCTTTAAACTTGTTTAAACCCGCCCTACAATTTTTCCAACCGATTTTACAAAGCGCGTTTAAATTCTCATGACTGCGTTTCCCAATTTGCTCTTTTGCAAATATTATACACAATTTGCATCTTCGAATGTTGGAATTTGGGACAACTGGAATTTTTGATTTCTACCACCCATCTTCGATGCTGGAAACGCAAAAGGAGTTATACCACGACTACTTTGACGCTTCACATTTAGCAAACAATGATTAAAAAATGTTGTAATACACAACAGAAGGTAAATTCAGCAATCCGTGCAATCGTCCAAATCGCAATAGAATAAAATTTGGAATTCGTTTCTGTGCGTATCAACAGACGAATTTCGAAAAATTTTTGCTTTTCATTCTAAATACAGTGGTCGACGCAACGTATGCACCGTACATGGGCCTGGACGCGTGTGGACCAATTATTTAAGTTTTATGCATTTTTTAATTATATTAATACCATACACCAAGTTTGACTCAGATCGCATAATGATTACGGGCACAAATCAATAATATATATCTGAAATAGATTTAATACCAAAATACAAACTTGAGTTTAAGAGCGACAACATTTTCATTGCGTGCTTGCGATAGAACGAAATTTGGAAGAGCGAGATGACATCGATATTTAGTGTTGATGGTAAAGGACGGTAAGACAAAATGTTTTCTACTAATTTCTTTGGATTCATTTTTTTTTAATTTGATTCGATTTTTGACATTGAAATGGGTGCTTGGGAATACCGGAATTAAAATAAATCTAAACTTAAAACTAATATTAAAGATATTTCATTTTTATTTGGCACACTTAAAGTATAGCCAAAATGTACCAGCTGACCAAATTTTGTCGAAATCTGACAATAATTATCAGAGATCCGTTTTGTACTGAAACACCCACTACAACATGGGCTGTTAAGAGCGAAAAAACATGCGTGTGCTGTTGCTATGAGAATTATTTTTGTAAATTAATGTCGACCTTGAGCGTTTTTGACTTTATGAAGTACTTTTACTTGGTACAGGGTATACTCAATGTCGGTAGGAACGACTTGCTTGCTTCATTATTTTTCAAATCTTCGAAAGTAATTTGGCTTCTAATTTTGATTCTTCGAATTGTTAGAGTTTGTAAGACTGAGGTTATTATAATTTCTATTACCATGTCAGTCTATTATTTTCTGTTGTAATTCGTTTTTGATTAAGAAGCGTTACCAAGTAGAGCGGGATAAAGACTCTCGGTCAAAAGTTTGCAACGCAACTAACTTTTCTTTTTAAGTCCAATACGCCGAAACCTTAAAAGAAATACTCCACACTTATTTGTACATGTATGCAAATATAAATAAATAAATGCACCTGCAAAAATGTACATTTGAGTAGTAAGTAATAAGTTAAAAACCATGTTTAAAATCTGAATTTCGAAGACTGTCTTGTAAAGGATTTCACGAAAATGCTCAGCTGTAATTAACGTCTTTATATAATTTAGAAATTTTTCCGCAGACGTTCAAAATGCAGAGATTCACAATAAGGCAAAGCAAGTGCTGTCGCCTAGAATGAACGAATCGTTTATGGCAAATATATTTCGAGGATCTTTGATTTGTAAACATGTCTTTCCCTATCCAGATGTCCTTACTGCGGAACAAAAAGAATTTACGAACAGTCTAATTAATCCGTTTGAGAGATTTTTTTTGGTAAGATATATAATATATTTTAAAAAGTTACTCTGAAATTTTTAAATTTTTGTTTTAACAGGAAGTTAACGACGCCGCTCGCAATGATGCAAATTCGAAAATAGATGAAAATACCTTATCTGCATTATGGGAACTAGGCGCATTTGGTATACAAGTGGTAATTATTTAATAGTTAACAGATCGGCTGGATTATGACAGATAAAAGATCATTAGAAGAATGTAAAAATAATAGAAGCTTTAGGAATTAAAGGTAGCCTGAGCTGTCGTCACATTTGAAGGTGAAGGCAATGCTATAAAAATGTCATAAAACGGGCCGGTGCTAGCCCAGACCAGGGACTTTCTAAATGAAATTGAATGAAACCTTCTCGGTTAATTATACTAAAATATCTAAAATTGTATTTCGAGCATGCATTCATATAATTTTACGGGGTTAACGGTGGGTAGGCTTAAATTTACCATAATTAAATATATTTTGTTGGTGGAAAAAATATTTTTAAAAAAACTAACAATACAGAATCAGCTATTTGACGCATTGTCAATAACAAAAAAAAATTCGATCTATCGGTCTCTGTTCAAAAAGCATAGGCGATTCGAAGCGCTCGAAAGACCATAACTCTAAAAGTTTGTAAATGTTTGAAGACCCCCTTATATTATACTAAAGAAAACATAATATTCAAGGTTCAGATTAAGTTGCAACGTGGAAAAATACATGGGAGTCCATTAGTGTGTGGTGGCTGCATCAAAGTAAAAAATTTATTTCTTTTTTTCCCGTATAGTTTTCAATATACTTACTAACTACTAAACTTACACTTTTTATAATTCCTTGAATATTTACGAAGACACTTAAAAAATAGGCAGACATCAGTCGTGCCTAAGTATGTACACCCTTTTAGTACTTTTACAATTACTTTCTCTGCCACACCGCGCCGAATGTAAAATTAATATATCAAAGAAGCTAATTTCGAACTTTCCGAAGTGTATACTTTTACTGCATTTTCGTCAAATCGCTTTAATTAAAATTTAAAAATGAATGCTGTAAATTTAAAATATAAAAATTATTGAACCCAAAAAATAAAAGAAACCATTATGTATTGCCGTCCCCTACCTATGTATTACACCAACTGAAAATATTTTATTACAGATTTCTGTTATCCGATTAAAACTTGCGGTACGGTGTATGGGTGCAAAGAGAATTAGAATTAGAAAAATGATAAAACTAGTATACTTTTTTCTCGGCTTTACGTCGGCTGACGTAAAAACTGAAATATAGATTTTTTTATTAATATTGTAAAGGTACAAACAGCATTTACACCGCAAAAGAAAAAATCTAATTTTCTTCTGAGCCAATTATTCCGATAGTGACTTTATCTTATAGAAGTCCGATACGACCAATTCTTAAACTTGCTAAACATGCATGTCTAAAAAGCTTATCTGCCAAGATTCAGCCAAAGCTCAAATATAATTATTTAAGGTCTTAAGCTTCGGCCACGCATTGAGCGATGAGCGACTGAGTTAATGAGCGATCGCGTTGACTGAGGTGGCCACGCACTAAGCTACACCGCTCGAGTTGATTAGTTGTAAAAATGACTTATTCTAGAGAAGTTCTAAGAAATCTGCTTGAATGCCTTTGTAGCAAATATAGGCAATTAAAAAAATACAAAGGCGTAATAATTTGGCGTTCATCCCATAAATCGATTGAGAAGAGAGTATGGCGAGTTTCATCACCTATACAGAAACCTTAGTGACCACCCAGATCGATTTTGGCAATATTTACGGATGTCAATCGATTCATTTGACTTGCTGTTAAATGCAATTGAAAATAAAATAATAATGAACAGTCGAAATTAAAGATTCTGCGCAGATTTTTTGCATTGTTTGCAATTCGTCTATGCACTAAAAATTAGAATCAATTCTAGCGCTGAGCGACGTCGCTTTGACGCTTACGAAATTCGCTCAGCAGCTGCGTCGCTCAATTGCTCATCGCTCAATGCGTGACCGAAGCCTTAGACGTGCGAAGAAACAGATCGACACGGCTGGATTGACTCGGCTATTGATGCTGATTCTTGATCGGATAAACTTATTTCAAACATCTGACCAATTTTATTTTTTATGCATTACTCTAATGAAAAAAGTTTTAAAGATTAATTTGAAAAAGAACGGTAATATACAAATTTAAATATGTAAGTCCCCAACGGACGATTTCTCTTTGGTTTGTTATCACAGTATATTATACATTCATCTGTAGCGATCCCGTTTGGTCTTTATGTGCGGCAGAGCTGAGAGAGGAGGCGGGATACGGCACAACAAATTTATATTGAGCTCTAGTGATGAATGTTTAATATACTATGATGAGGACACTTGGGTTTTTAATATTTAATAATATTTTCTTGCATTTTTGATATGTAATTGCTTATGATGTTGATGGCGGCGCTTGGGCAGGGTAACTACGACTTTGGTGTGATGGCTGGCTTGTCAAATCACGTGAACAGATAGGATTGTCCACCCCATAGTGCGAATGCACTAGATTTTGCCTATCTACACCTAGTACATTACTTCGTATATTGATCGTATATTTCTTCGCTACCGCTACCGTCACCACTCTTTACCATATGTTCATTTGTATACTAACTATTCTCCACAACTAAATAATATATTTAATAAATAATTATAATTAATATTTACACCATATAATAAAAATAAAAATGGGGCGGTAGAAAGTTTTAGAATTGGCTTACATAAAACCTCAGCACTAAATCTGAGATCATAGCCTGGTATACCATCAGGATTAGTAGAGTACACAAGTTTTTATTAAGTTAACCACGCTTTCATCGATCGAAGGACTACCAATAGAATTAGATTTTTTTAACTGATAAGAACACAATAGATTTGCTCGATATTCGAATGAGGAATAAGACGATGTGAAAATTGGGTATTAAGCATTGTGAACGAGGGATTTTTTTTTTATAATATCTGGACTTTACATTTTTTAAGTCACGAAAAAACCAGGGTCCTCAGGGGGACACAAACATTAAAAAACGAAACAGGGACATAACGAGATTCATGTCTGTATATGGAGGACCAATCTGTTTAACAAAAAAGATGCGATTTAGTTACAGGACTGGCACCAGCAATCGGTGGCCAAAGCAGCAGTTGATTCCAAAGTGGAATGAAAGTTGTTTTCTGGCAAGATTATAGGATCAATTCTAGAAACTGCCTGGTAGAACCCAATACAATTATCAGATCCAAGAATCTTCCTTTTTTTAACGCACGGGATTTATTTGAGTCAATGATAAACCAAATAAGCCATCACCAAAAGAATGTGATGTAGAAGGAAGCAACAGAGCAGATTCGTCAGAAGGGGATTATGCTATTTCAGATAAATAAAAGTCTCCGAGAACAATTAAATTATGGAGCTTGTGCATAAATATCACGCCAAGCATTAGTCTACGATTATTAAGAGATGGTAGGCTAATTAGAGGAAGTCTACTAGATTCCAATGTCAGGCTGATTTTCCCTATATCGATCTGGGTAGTGGACCAACGAAATCAGCGGAGACCCGATGGACGTGGATCCAAAATAAAATTAACATTGAATTAAATAAAAAAGGAAAATAAATATCTAATACATTTTTTTAATATCCGAATTAAATATTTTGGTACGAAATAAATAATAATAAATAAAATTTCAGTTAAATAGGTTTTGACAAAATATGGATCCAAATTCACTTCTACCCTATACCTATAGGGTAAAAGGGTATATTGAAGTCGCTACGAATAACAAGAGCTGTAATAAAGATATCGCATTGTTATTTGGCACACTCAATAATATAGCTAAAATGCACCAGCTGACCAAATTTCGTCGAAATCTGACATAATTATCAGAGATCCGTTTAGTACTGAAAGACCCACTGCAACATGGGCTGTTAAGAATGAGCGAAAAAACATGCGTTTGCTGTCGCTATGAGAATTTTTGTGTAAATTGATGTCGACTTTGAGCGTTTTTGACTTTATGAAGTGCTTTTTCCTGGTACACGGTATTCTCAATTTTGGCAGGGACGACTTGCATGCTTCATTTATATCAGAGATCATCTTATGCAATTTAAACTTATCGATCTGTGAAAATTGGAAAGTAGATCTCATTGCGTAAAAAATCACGAATCAAGCTCTTTCGAGTACTTGTCCAAGATTGGAATGTAACTTGATATCATAATAAATCCAATGCTATCGTAGAACAGGCTGAGAGATGCAAACTGTTCAATCCAACGCGTTGCGAAAAATTTCAAAAGATGAGTTTGGTTAATATAATTCCAGCCTTGTTACAGTTCCGAAAGAAATTTACCACTTGGCAGTCCCCAAGTAGTTGCATGCGTGCCAAATAGCAAGATTCAAATTGTGGTTGTCACAATAAGGGTGCATATGAAGACTAATTTTTGACAATAGCTGCACATCCCTTGAAGTCACCACTAATAGGCGAGTTCCATCATAACCTACAAAAAAATTATTGTGAGTTTTAAATAGAAAATTGTTCTATCCCACTTATGTCGGTCGTTTAATAGGCAGCGACTGGAATACACCAAATCTCATTTACACGATTAGCTATATCATTCTAATTATCTCTCTCGGCCAGCCTGAATTAATTATCTCATTCTGTGTATTGTAGCTCAGATAAGTTGCACTAGCCCCAACTGTCTACTGTATAAAGTAGAAGAGCTCTGGAATTTATGTTCTTGATCTATAACTTTTTTCTGCCTTTCTGAAATCGACTGACTAATCACATCGTTCTTTTTGTTTCTTATTGTTGGCGAATATTCTTTAAACTTGTTTAAACCCGCCCTACAATTTTTCCAACCGATTTTACAAAGCGCGTTTAAATTCTCATGACTGCGTTTCCCAATTTGCTCTTTTGCAAATATTATACACAATTTGCATCTTCGAATGTTGGAATTTGGGACAACTGGAATTTTTGATTTCTACCACCCATCTTCGATGCTGGAAACGCAAAAGGAGTTATACCACGACTACTTTGAGGCTTTACATTTAGCAAACAAAGATTAAAAAATTTTGTAATACACAACAGAAGGTAAAATCAGCAATCCGTGCAATCGTCCAAATCGCAATAGAATAAAATTTGGAATTCGTTTCTGTGCGTAGCAACAGACGAATTTCTAAAATTTTTTGCTTTTCATTCTAAATACAGTGGTCGGCGCAACCTATGCACCGTACATGTGCCTGAGATCTGCTGCTTTTTTTCTGTGTAAAAAAATCAGAATTTGATTTTGTGTGGACGCAGTATCATAATATTCGCATTTTATCATCATCAGCATCAGCTGACCAAATTTAGTCGAAATCGGACAATAATTATCGGAGATATAAGTATTTCCGTTTTGTACTGAATGCATGCTAAGGAAATTTACCAACACAGAATTAGAGTGCGGGGTTTCAAACAATACTCTTTGGGTTTGGTGAGATAAGTTTGGTTAATAGAGGTGCATGATCGACACTATCGATGGCTTTGCTGAAATCAGAGTAAATAACACCCGTTTGTAGCTTGTTGCGAAAGCCATCGTGGAAAAAAGTGCTAAATTCAAGGAGATTCGTCAGTGATGAATGCCCCTTCATAAATCCATGCTGGTGGGGTGAAATTATAGACTTACAAAGGTGTTGAAGAGTATTGGTTATTACTTTCTTAAATAGTTAAGAGATAAACGAGAGTTTAGCTATAGCTCTATAAGAAGGTGTATCCCATTTAGTGCCCTGCTTAAACAAGGGGATAATATAAGAGTTTTTCCAAGCAAAAGGAAAGTAATGGAAATGGTAAAAAGTCTAAACACTTAATAATAATGCACATGTTTTAAGAATGCAACTAGGGAAGTTTTCCGGGCCAGGAGAAAATGATGACTTCAATGAGGCTAGACACTCTAAAATACAGTCATCAGTTATGTTTGGCATATATTATACATGGTACGATTAGGGGCCGGAGGGAGGCGATGCATAAGAGTAAGTCGTTTGAAAGTATTCGGCAAAGAGGTCGGATATATCCCCATCGTAAGATCGTTATAGAAGAATGACGAAGGTACTGATTCGAGCTCCGTTTCGAGTTTACAAATTTATAATATTGTTTCGGATTACGAACAAAGTCGGTCTTACAACGTGACAAGTAGTTGTTATAGCATTGCTTGTTTCAAATCAAAAACTTTGACTTCGCTGAGCAGTAATTGATATAGTCACTGTTCGATGACGTTTTTTATAACCCTTTTAACATCTTGATTATATATTTTTTAATTGCGAGAGTTGACGTGGAACCATGGTGGTTTACTCGAATTATTTGTGCCTAGGGAATCTGGGACACAAATATCAAATGCTGAATAAAGAGTTGAACGGCAGAATCTATTTTGACACCACTGAAAAGATTGCACTAGTCGATCTCGAAAAGAATGGAATCAAGGCGAGCAGAAACCGGTTTTGCGAAAGCATCTACGACGAATTGAGAGGAGGGAATTGTTTTAATTAGGAATTAAAGTGGTAGCCTGATTTCTAGGGTACACCAACCAAACGGACAAATTTTATTAATTGGTTTTGTAGTCGACCCTGTAGCTTTGTCTTGACTACCCCAACATTCTTTGTTGTTACTTGGCGGCGTTAATTCGACGTTGTTATCTGTTTCTTTTCTACCTTGAAATTAGGTGGAAAGAATTCTAGGATCTAGGGATCTAGAACAAGGGTGGGCAGCCAAATTTCGCAAGTGAGCCCGACAACAACATTTACAACAAACAACAATCCGAGCAGAGAAAAAGGTCGCGATCGCGAGTCCGAGCAGGGGTCATAAATGTGCGAGTTCGTGGGTAGAGGGACGCACAAGTAGATGCGGGACGCACATTCAATTGAGAGACGCACAAGAAAAGATCTCGAGGAAGGGTCATAAATGTGCGAGTTTGTACATAGAGGGACGCACATGTAAATGCGGGAGGGGTTAGAAGAAAAAAGGTCGCGATCTCAAGAATGGGTCATAAATGTGCGAGTTCATAGGTAGAAGGACGCACATTTAACTGAGGGACGCACATTTATGACCCATCCTCGACCTCGCGATCACGACCTTTTTTTCCTTTTTCCCCTCCCTCTGTTGACTCTCGCACATTTATGACCCCTGCTCGGACTCGCGATCGCGACCTTTTCCTCTGCTTGTGCGTCCTTCAGTTGAGTGTGCGTCCCTCTAACCACAAACTCGCACATTTATGACCTCTGCTCGGACTCGCGATCGCGACCTTTTCCTCTGCTTGTGCGTCCCTCAGTTGAGTGTGCGTCCCTCAGTTGAGTGTGCGTCCCTCAGCCCATGAACTCGCACATTTATGACCTCTGCCAGAAAAATAACGGAAAGAGCTCGGTGAGCCAAGTGAGCCACTACGTGCCCAACCTTGATCTAGAATCATGTATATTTGGCCTTATTCGTATATAAGTGTATTATAGTGTGTGTGAACATAATGTGGGAGACATTTCTGTTGAATGTTGTATGAAAATATAGTATGCGTAAAATGTATATGAATATGTGTATAGAGTGAGTACAGTGTATATAAAAATGTGTAGGAAGAAATTTTATTTTAGTGAAGATTCTGATAGATGCATGGTTTGTGTTTTTAGGCATGCATTTACAATTAATTTTTGAATTGATCGGTTAATACATATGCATCTTAGTAACGACCTTTATTAAGGTTTTGATCTAGGAATAACAATGTTTTATTATATATTGTATTGTAAGACATAAGACTTTGATATTCTTTACTTATAAAAATATTGTTATTTATATTTCTTAGCCTGTTGATTATGGAGGGCTAGGCTTAAACAACACACAATATGCAAGACTTTGCCAAATAGTTGGAGCCAGTGATCTAGGTCTTGGAATAACAATTGGTGCTCATCAGAGTATAGGATTTAAGGGAATACTTCTGTATGGAACAACTGAACAAAAAGCTAAATACTTGCCGAGGGTATCTTCTGAAAAAGTCTATGCTGCATTTGCATTAACCGAGCCAAGTTCAGGTTCTGACGCTGGATCAATCAGATGTCGTGCTGTCAAAAGTAACGACAACAAATATTATATATTAAATGGTTCAAAGATTTGGATATCTAACGGAGGAATTGCTGATATATTCACCGTCTTTGCGCAAACAGAGCAACTGGATAAAAAAACAGGCGAAATAAAAAATAAGGTAAGTTAGTCCTTGTTTCTAACTATATCTTGGAACCCAAAACACCAAACTATCTTGTTTTTTTCTAAGGTGTCTTCTAGCTTGTAGAAAATTTAGTATTTTGTATTTTAATTTTCACTGGATAAGTTAAATATAATTAAATATATATAGTGGCGAGTTGATGTGCATGTTGGCCAGATTCATTTTTACTTGTAAAGACTCTAAAACTGCATGACTTGACTTGATATTTTTAAAACAAGAACATAACAAATATTATTATTATTATTATATATTAAATTATTCTAGTTTACTTAAGTTTAAAAACTCGCACGTATAAAATTGTTAAAAATTAATTTTTAATTTTTTTAGCTTTAAAGATAGTATAATTCCGTTTTGGCATACTTTCCACCAGTTTTCTATTAAAATCATGGAGAATTTTGCTCCACTCCACCAGGACCCGACCACAAAGGTCCATTTCGTCACCCATCATGATTTTGATAAATGATCCTGTAACGACAAATTCTCGGTAACCAAGTTGATTATTAACGCTGCTGCTGATCACTGTAGCCAAGACAAGACCAAAGGAAGTCTCTTTTGCTATCATTAAACCCGAAATAAATAAACTGATCCGCGATCGAATATTGCAGGTGGCCTCAAAATTTCCAAAGTGCGAATCATTTGGCTCGAAGTCGATTGGAAGATTGGTATTTGGTTCCATGAGAACAAATTAAATCGCTATCTGTCAGATGGAAAAGATTATTATTGTCACAATAAGCATGAAAAGCTGCAAAAGCATCAGGTCAAAATGACCTTCCAGCATGGTGGAGGTGATTAGTGGTTTTGTGAGTAAGACAAAACTCTCACAAAGTGGGCGGCAACCAAAAGTTTTTAAAAATGGAGTAACCTGGACAAAGTTCAGACCACCATTCTCCACGATTCTAAAGGAAAATTGGTATAACGTATGCCAAACCGCAATAAAACCTACTTTAAAGTTAAGGAAATTTAAAAAAATAATTTTTAAAAATTTTATATAAAAAAACTAGAAGGATGGGCTGACTTCGATCGTTCCGAATTTCGTATACCCTTTTAAACTGTTTTCTTTATTTTTTTTATAGTTTGGCAGAATCATTAGGAAACATATAAAACCAAATTTAATGTCCGTCACTTGAAAAAAAGATTTTTGTCACATATTGTTCACGCCAAAAAGGGTGACAAGCAGGGATGGTGATTATCCTAACATTTGATGTTTTTTTTTTGTTAACAGTTGTTGTTTTTCATCTCCTCCGATTTTTATACCGAACACCGAGATTTTTGTCTTGGCCCTTCTAATACGGATAGTTCAATGTTCAATTCGCTCCCCCTAAGCACGTGTGTGACCCGAAACTCCAAAAATAAAGTCTGGCCTTATGTTTCAAACCTTCAAGATACTTTGCAGATCAGATACTCTCACCCCACTAAAATCACATACTAAAATTTCTCTTGGTTCGATTGTTCTTATGTCAGCTATAACATATGGTTTACCAATGCTGCTGAAAATCAATATAATATAAAATTTCGTGACAATTGCTTTTAATACAATCAAAAGTTTTGATATAAAATTATCTTTTTGACTGAACGTTCTTATGGGAGCTATATGATACAGTCAACCGATTCTAAAAAAGAATGTGCTGAGGAGTATAAACTCACAAACATTGATTGAAAAACAGAGTTATTGATGTTAAACTCCATTTTTGACCTATGATATTGTCATCCCATAGGGATGATTCCTCATAGAACTTTCTTGTTTAATTCAACTGTTGTTTTGGCAGCACTCTTAAATGTTATGAATAACCGCAGTAAACTTCAAAAGTCTTCCAGTAGACCATACGGTTAATTGTGTGGGTACAGTAAAAGCGACGAATAAAATATAAAGTAGACGATTCAAATTGCGGGACTTCCAACGCCACGCTTTGCAGCTGCAATTGTTCTAACTTCAGAACCACGCAGATTTTTCTCGGCTCACCTACAATTGGTTCCCCTATATAATATGCCAATAAATAATCATGTACGAGGCGTGCCTTTTATATCTCGGGATTTGTCAACCGTGGTGTTGCAATTTGGCAACTGACAGCTGCATCGCAAAGTTTGATATTTTTTTGGATTATACTAACTCAGAACGTTTTGACATAGGAGCGCCATTTGTGTTTACAGTAATTATAAATATTCTTCGCGGCCCATAAATGGAATTAAATCATGAACATTTTCGGGCGATTATTTTTCACAACTATTGACGTGGACTAGCTCAGCAACAGTGCATGGATGAACTTAATTCAATTCTTACCGATGAATCTCCATTAAGGACCAGTATTTATTGATGGTAAGGTGAATTCAATCGTGGTCGTAGTTCACTCCAAGACGAATTTCGGAAGGACGTCTAAAATCTGTTGTTGTTCCGAAAACCATTGATGCTGTGCGCGAACTGATATTGCCAGATCATCATGTGACCTATCGTGAGATTGAGACAATCTTAGGCATTAGTGGGACCAGTATATATAGGTAATCCAAAAATCTCTTGATGATATACACATATATACGTATGACAATAAAGTCAAATGATTTCCATGATTTTCTTTTATCTGATTTCTTTTGCTTAAATTGGTGCTCTCGCGTACACGGTAGTGGTGTGGTCGCCGAAGCGGAAGAAGACCGTTCCCCGTCATTTCTCCTCTGATCCGCTTGAATCTCTGCTTTTAACGGTTCCGTCATCGTGTAGTGACAAGAGGAGTTCTTAAGCGTTGTACCCCTCTGTAGCTCCAGCTCCAGCTGCGGTTGGTGCTTCGAGTTCGCTTCTTGTTGGTATTCCACCAAAAAAGCAAATCTTTGTTTATCAAAGATAAAGTTTTCGTATTCCCGTGACATTTCGTCTTTTAAACTAAGTGTTCCGCCTAATCTTTTTCACCAAATATGTCATAAAGATTTTTGGACGGAACACTTAATAGTAAAGGAGTACATAGCTAAGAAGAGTAAAATCGGCTTTCGATTCGCCTGCCTTCCGCACCAGATAACACAATAAATGCTAATTCCTCCTACCTTCAGGCCCTTTAGTACCTACTGGCGATTCAAAAAACTAATTTCGTCCCTTGTTCTGGCCTATCAGAATGTTAGAGGGCTAAAATCTAAACTTTCTGAACTCTATGCATATAGTCTATGATTTGACTTTAATATTCCGACTTTTAATGAATCATGGCTAAAGCCAGACATATCTGATTCATCCGTTTTTCCTACAATTTTTTTTTTATTTATAAATACGATCGAACATTCTGAAATAGAGGTGGTGTTTTAATTGCTGTCAACTCAGCCCTTCCCTCTGAATTAGTTACCTTCACAGCAACTCTTGACATTGAATTTGTTAGTGTTAAAATTTCTCTACAATCGAATTCTGCCTTTGTAACTTGCTCATATATTCCACCAAAATCTGAAATGGCGGTATACACCATCCATTTAGAAGCTACTCGCTCTGTATCCTAACATCTTTCCGATGCAGACTTATCAAGCGTTCTAGATCTTATATTTATGTTAGATTCTTTCGACTGCGCGAGTGTTGAGAATTGATCCTTTTGTTGTTCTTGAAAACAATATCCATCCAACTTGGGACTCCACCATTGATCTTTTCGATTGCCGATTGCTGGTATCAACTCGACGGCTCGCACTCGTTGCTTTCGTAAAACTTACTTTTCAAAGCTGAATGAGCTTATTCTTGCTACAGATTGGTTTTATCTGTATTCTAAAGATGTGGACGCTGCCATTTCATTTTTCTATAATAATCTATAGACAAGTTTGTTTCAAATTTTTTCAACACCCACTTCCGCCCCCGCAGTTTGGGAAAAACGTGTAACTAGAGCAATATTAAAAAAAATGGCATTCAATAATACAGCCAATATGCAGCAGCTGACCAAATTTAGTCGAAATCGGACAATAATTATCGGAGATATGCGTATTTCCGTTTTGTACTGAAACGCTCAGTGCAAAATGTACTGTTAAGTGTGAGCGAGATAGCTTGCGTCCACTGTTGCTGCATGCTAAGAGAATTATTTTTGTGAATTTATGGCGATTTTGATCGATTTTGACTTTATGAAGTACTTTTAATTGGTACAGGGTATACTCAATGTCGGCAGGGACGACTTGCTTGCTTTTTTTCAATACAACTTATTCCTTCAATGAGCATCAAGCTAACTCTTCGCATCTTTGTCAGTTGAACAGGTCTAAGTGTATCTTTGATCCTGTGATCGATGAAAGTTGGCTTTTTAGCGTGCTTACTTTAGTAAAACCTGTGTACTCACCAGGACCTGATGGAATACCTGGTCCTCAGGTTTTGTGCTGAGTCTTTGTGTAACCCAATTCTTAAGTTATTTATTTACTTTGTCCGTTGAAACTTCTACATCATTCCTTTCCATAAATTACATGGGTATTTTTAAATTTTCTGCTATACCGAAGGCCTTTCAGAAAATGATAACCTCTCAATTGCAACATTTATTTAGTTCTGTACTTTCATCTACCCAACATGGGTTCATGAAACGCAGATCTACTACAACTAACCTTTTAGAGTTCAGGGTTTTTAGAGTTTAGGATTCAGGAATAAATCGCAAACTGATGTCATTTACACCGACTTCAGTAAGGCCTTTGAAATTAACTTATTAAATTATTATTTATATATTATTTTATAGATTTTCCTTTCAACTAGTAACTTATTACCTAAATAACTCTCCACTTGAACGTTTAAATGAGATTATTGATGTAGGTGTACTCATGGACCACAAATTAAGTTTTACTCGTCACATTTTCACCTTAGTCAGCAAAGCCATGAGTGTTCTTAGTTTCGTCGAGCGATGGCTTAAGGAATTCGACGATCCTTACACAACTAAAAAACCCTTTTTTTTTTCAATAGTCCGTCCTGTTCTGGAGTACGGATCATGCATTTGGTCACCAAATTAGAATTGAATCCGTTCAAAAGCAATTTTTGCTCTTCGTGGCTTAAACTGGGATTGCAACGTTAATTTGCCATCGTATTCTATTAGATTTCTTTTAATCAATCTTATATGTATATGGAATGGGCAAATAGATTCTCCTAATTTAGTAAAACAGGTCAATTTCTCTGTACCTTGTGGACTAACTAGAAATTATGTCCCTTTAACTTTAACACGTTGGACTTCAAACTATACATTAACCTTTCCGCGTTCTTTGTTCCGATTACAATCGCCTTTATCCCGTAATCGGTTCAGAGTGCTCTATTCCTGTGTTAAAAACTTTTATTCTTAGCTAACTAGTTCGTATTTACTTTTAACTTGAATTATTATTTTATTTGACGTCCGTTGTCCACACGACTTCGTTTTAGCATGCTGTCTGCTAAGGTTTGCGCGTAACATTGTCCTGGTGTCGCTTGGGCCACTTGAACGTACTGCGCATAGTACGTGTCAACGTCCAGAGAAACTCTTCTGAGTTTCCAATAGCTTTTCAGATTTCCACGAGCTGCCCCACGTTTGCCGCAAAAATGTTGGGACTAAGTGCGTTCTCTTAGCCTGAGAACAAATATCTGGGAAGGGGGTGTGTGAAAAGGCACTCAAAATTATCTGGATTAAGAAAAGTGTACAAGTGGTTGGAGTGAACTTATTTAATGACAATGGGACTCTGGAACAATAGGTAGAAATCAGAGATGCAAGACCAATGTATGCGATCGAGCTTTCATTTTCATAAGCTAAAACAAACAAATGATCAATAATATTAAGTTCATTTGAATAGCATTACAATTATATGATTTTAAACTAGGGTATTGAAAAGTTTGACCAACTTGAGGAATTTGAAATCGTTAAATCAATCGCTTTGCCCATAATATTTCGTCGGCGTTTAAGTTTATTCTTTTCTTATCCATAGAATGTTTATAATGTCGTCAATGCTAAGCGTAAATCAAGCCATTATCAATAGGTATGGTTATGTTTCAAAAAAATCTTATTACTATTTTGCCCCAAAGCTATCGCTTTAATTTTTATTTAACCATGAAACTCATAGGGATATAAAGAACTGATCGGATCATTTACCCAGTATAGAACCCTCCGTAAATGACATTTTATTTTCGTATTTATATTTTACAGGTGACAGCCTTTATAGTGGAGCGATCCTTTGGAGGAGTAACAAGCGGACCGCCAGAAAAAAAAATGGGAATAAAAGCTTCAAATACAGCAGAAGTATATTTTGAGGATGTTAAAATTCCTATTGAAAATATTCTTGGTAAAGAAGGAGACGGGTTTAAAGTAGCTATGAATATTTTAAATAATGGTCGTTTTGGAATGAGTGCAACATTGTCTGGCACCATGAAAAAGTGTATTAAAGTAGCTGCTGAGCATGCTAACAACCGAGTTCAGTTTGGGAAAAAATTAAAAAATTACGGGTCTATCCAAGAAAAATTATCGGAAATGAGTACTATGCAGTATGCAACGGAATCTATGGCGTTTACGATTTCACAAAACATGGATTCCGGAAGTCAGGATTATCACTTGGAAGCCGCTATTTCTAAAATTTACGCTTCAGAATGCGCATGGTTTGTTTGTGATGAAGCTATTCAAATTCTTGGTGGAATGGGTTATATGAAGGAAACTGGTGTGGAGCAAATTTTACGGGACCTTCGAATTTTCCGAATTTTTGAAGGCACAAATGACATTTTGCGCTTGTTTGTAGCGCTGACTGGAATACAATTTGCAGGTTCCCATTTAAAAGATTTGAAAGAAGCTTTTAAAAATCCATCAGCGAATTTGGGGCTAATATTTAAGGAAGCCTCCAGGCGTGCAGCTTCAAGCGTTGGTCTTGGTGGAGTTGATTTAAGCTCACTTGTTGTTACAGAACTAAAACCATATGCGAAGAAAACCGCGAATTGCATTGATGTCTTTGGAAAAGCTGTAGAAGAACTTTTGTTGAAATATAACAAGAATATAGTAAACGAGCAGTTTGTGTTAAACTGCTTAGCCAACGCTGCTATCGACATTTATGCTATGGTTGTAACTCAGTCACGTGCTTCTCGAGCCTCTAATCTTAAACTGACAACTGCAGAACATGAACTTAATTTGACAAAAGCTTTGACTATACAAGTAAGTAAAAAAGCTAATAATTGTTTACCCTGTATAAAAAATGGATCAAATGTCTGTAACCCAAAGAAAGAAGCGAGTCTAACAATAGACAAGTTAATCAAGACATTCATATGTCCGTTAGTCTGTTTTTGCAGAGCTTTTAGACATTTTTGAAACTACGTAAATAATACTCGTTTGATAAGATTTCAAGATATGTAACGTTTATCACGTTAAAAACATGAATGGATCCGACTACTACAAGGTATAGCCAGGATCGGAACAATCGGTGAAGAATTAAGTTTTTCTTTTGGCGTTCTAATCCTTTTAGTAGCTATACTATACCAAATACTAAGTTTAAATGAGATCGAATAAGTACAAGGGTGTAATTAATAAAATTAATCTTCAATAAGATCAGTTTATTTAATTTACCATTATATACTCTCAGAAACCGAAATTTAAAAGAGCTAGATGGGCGGTCGTTGTCATATATGCCGAAATATTATATATTTATATTATATATTTTTACAGTTTTTATTTTTGATTTTCGTTTTAAATTTAACATTTGAAGTACCAGAGAAAGTAATTAAATAAACTTGCAAGGGTATAAAAACTTCGGCACAGCCGAATTTAGCTTTTTGATATTTGTAACAAAAATAATTACTAATTTTTTTCTCTGATTATATATATAGGCGTCGGAGCGAGTGCTGAGGAATTTAAGAAATGCTATGTCAAGTAAATCTGAAACCCTGACTAAAAAGATGTCAGAAATAACACAAACAGTTTGTGAAAACAATGGCGTGGTCTGCACTAGCGTTTTAGATATAAATTAAAGTACAATAAAATGTGAAACAATTATAATATTAAAAGATACACATATGCTGCTTAAATGTTCTTTTTTTCGAGAAGTCAATAATATTGGGTTCAGTGTTGAAGAACAAGGACAAGGGAGTTCTCGTCCGTATTATACAGTTATGTACTTACTTGTATATATTTTGGAGAAAGGGATGCTACCCTACCTAGAAGACAATATGTCCCTGATATGTGTTTTTCAGTAGGATAACGACCCAAAGCACACTAGCAAGGAAGTTAAGAATTGGTTCCGAATGAATTCGGTGGACGTTGTGGAGTGGCCAGCATAGTCACCAGCTCTCAATCCAATCGAAAATCTGTGGTGCGATATTTAAAAGGCAGTTGCTATTGCCAAACCAACAAAAATCCAGTCACTTTGGGAAGTAATTCAGGAGCCTTGGGGCAAAATTCCTGTGAAACGCTGCTAAGATTTGGTTAACTCAATGCCAAGACGTTGTGTAGCCAATTTTTTTAAGTTTTTACGAAGTTCCTTAAAATACTATGAAACGGTTGTGTTGTTCATTTGACTAGGTTTCTAGCTCCGCGTTGAAGCCAATAAAACAATTGGGCCCAGTTGAATAAATTTATAATTCAGTGCCAATCTTCTAGCGGCAAGCTTTAAAATTCTGTAATACAATTCAAGGTTAAAGTCACATCTTTTTAACTTAACAATATTCTCACTTACTCTAGTCTTTACTCTTAGGCTGCAAACAAACAACTGCAATATCGAACATGCGGTGTGTTGCTAACTAGCTGAAGTTATATGTATGTACATACTCAGGAAAAGTACCGGAAGAAAGATGATAGAAAAGAGCACGCATAAAACGGAGTTTTGCATTTGCTGTAAGCGGCTGTACATTTTATATTGGCTTTGTATTATTATGTAATTTATTTGCGGACATAACAGCATAACGGCAACAGGTTGACTAATATCAATGTGTTTAGATGTTCTCTAACCCTTAGACCTTAAACCTTAGAGTCCTTCGAACACATTGTTAGTGCGAGTGGTACTATTTTTATGTTCGTAGCTGTATATGATCATACTATGATACATGTCATACATGTTGTTGTTCATTTCACTAGGTCTTAAGCCCCGTTTTGAAGCCAATAAAACAATAAGATCCAGTTGAATAAATTTATATAATTCAGTGCCGAACTTCTTAAGGCAAGCTTTATATGTATATAGTAGTTGTAATGGTGCGACCTTAGATGTAGCTGAAACGGGACACAAAAATGTATTATTGTTGTGCTCGATCCTAAAATTAGGAACAGCAGCATAAGCATCTTCTCCGGCATTTACGAATACGTGAAGTTCAACTTGGCAATCCTCGGCTCTCCACCGCAGAAAATATCATCTCGGAATTCGAACTTCGGCTATTAGACGAAAAAATGATAGATTTTTACGCCACATATTATGAAGGTCTGGTAACAGATCTTTGTCCCTATCGATTTTAGACCGCCACACTTGACGGAGAAGGATTTTAAGATACATCATAATGCAGGATACAAAATAATCGAAGACTGACTTGCAGAATTTCTCTTTTGGTTGGCACAACGTTTGTTGTTATTATGTTGCGCTTAAGACGCACGAACTTTAATGCATACGTGAATGCATCTTGATCAATCTCAATATCTTCTCGTGGATGTTGAAGTCCTCATTTTTGAAAATTGTTTCTCATCTTGGATAGCGATCTCGTTTAGTTCCGATAAACCCTTTTTTGAATATGGGCACCTTTTGAACTTCTTTGGCTAGAGCTATACCTTCCTCTACTGTATGACAAGAATCGATGTAGTCGTCCACATAATGGTATTTTCAGATTGCTTTTGATGCAGATGGGAACTCCTTTTAATGTTTTGTGGTGTTCACGTCACGTCACGATGTAAGATTTCAGCGATGGCTCCACTTATTCCGATGGCTCGCATTCTAAATGTACCAACGGTACGAGAGGTGCGTTTTATATATCGGGATTAGAGAACAAAAACAAATTTTATCATCGAAAATCACATAAAATGACCTTTCAGTTTGTTTCTTACGTATCAGAATAAAACGAAGTCATTCGGTGCCAAGTCAGGACTATACGGCGGATGACCCATTAACTCGATGTTTTGGGTGCTCAAAAATGCAGTTGTTTGATACGATGTGTGAGAGTTCGCATTGTCCTGGTGAAGAGTGATCCGTCTTCAGCGGTTGGTTTTCCTAATTTCTTGGACGACAACTGGCAAACAAATGGTTGTGTACCACTCAGATAATTAAAATTTGCTTTTGTTCTCTAACCCCGAAATATAAAACGCAACCCTCGTATAACTGTTAAATTCGTTCTCCACTGCATTTAACTCATTACTGAGTTTACGAAAACCAGAGGAAAAATCCATGAATATATCGCTGGTCTACTTCGTGAAAACCCTCATCTCGATTTCTACTTCTCGTCATGAGTCACATCCTTCCTTTAGTATCCGTAATGGGTTCAAACACAGTTTGCTAGAGAATTATCCGTTATCCATTTAATTACAAATTTAAATAGCAAAAAAAAGCCAAATGTTTCAGAAAAAAGCCAAAGAAAAAACCCACTCTGTTTTGAAAGGAAATTTGGCACTTTGGTCAAACCTGAAGAGAAAGATAGAACACCTGGAAGATACAAATACAGGTGATATTTATATATAAGATCAATGTCTGGGCGCGAGCACGTGATCAGCTTTAACCAAGGAGGGAAAGCGCCCCCGTAATCGATTCTGGCATTTCCTTTGTATCGTGTCAATTACAGCGCCGCTTCAGACTTAAGTGAATTTGTAGAGTATCTCGTCGTACACCTGTAATTGCAGTTACATTTTTTCTGTGTTATAGCATCACCTCATTTTTTCAGGTTCTTTGCGTCAAAAATCTGACACTCTTTACATTCTTTCTGTTTTTCCTGCTTAGTTCTTCTATACTTTCTATGATACCTATATTGAAAACATTCACCCAACTTCTTTTTCACATTATTTTTTGTTACTTCTTTTCAGATTCCCTTCTACTACAAATATTGAATTTGGGGAGAAAATCGGGCAGGAATTCGGTTATCTGTATTAAGCCAAGGATTGAGCATCATTCTTTTCTGGCAACTTTAGAGTTGATCGCTGACGTTCAAGAAAACCCGTCACCTTGTAATGTAATTTCGTTCTTTGACAACTGGTAGGATCTCAAGATTATTATAACTGAATATGACGCCACTGACCTATGTAATACGTCTACACAATACGGCAATAAGCGCGACTAAATAGCTTTAATTATAGTCTTTCCCTTATTATTTTCACTAACATTTACTTACTTTTACCAGCATTTTGTTTTCCACCGTCGAATCGTTCTGTCTGTTGCGATTTTTCCCGTCAATCCCGTTAATAGACGCCATTTGCCTTGTAGACTCGGATACTTGTCCACTTTAGGAAATTGCTTTTATACTTAAATCTAGGTCTAGATTATTTAACCTTGACAGAGAAATCATACGCAATAATAAAATGATGCAAGTAAGTCGTCCCTGCCGACATTGAGTATACCCTGTACCAAGTAAAAATTCTTCATAAAGTCAAAAACACCATCAATTGATAAAAAAAATAAGAATGCGCTGTTATAGTTTTTCAAATTGCGGGGGAGGAAATGGCGTGGCAAAAATTTAAAACGAACTTGACCTGCCCAGACACTAGATGGATGTTGACACCAAATTTTCTTGACCTAGCATTTATAGTCTCTGAGATCTCAGTGTTCATACGGACGGACGGACAGACGGACATGTCTCGATCGACTCGGCTATTGATACTGATCAGGAATATATTTACTCGGATGATTTTCCTCCTGTTTTTGTTACATATTTGTAGCGATTATAATATACGCTTTTCCCTATAGGTACAGGGTATAAAATCCATCGGAAAAGAATTGTAAGGAACATTACATATACGTAAGCATTTGCTATATAGACATCAGACGCATCACAACACTATATCCAGCCACAATTAAAATTTAAGTTAGACTTGACAATTGAATCCCGTCCTAGCCAATAACCAAAATTCAAAATTGGCTTTTTCATTTTGGCAGTGGATCCAAATCTTTGATTTTGGTTGGAAACGGCTTACCCTACCCACTTACCGACAATACCTCTGACCATTACTCTACAAACCAAGATAAAATAAACTCATCTCTTGATTTACCAACAACCGATACATTAACGGTGATACGGTGATTTTGGTATTTTTTCGTTCCGCGATTTCTTCTGTATTAGCGATTATCAAGGTCAGCTTCTTCGATCAGCACCCCTCCGACTTCCACAACAAAATCTACTCAACCAGTGAAGACAAGTCCAAACTCATCTAACAGATGACTGGAATGGACAAATACATCAATATTAACAAGCAAAAGCTTAGTCCACAGAATAAAATGAAGCAAGCAAGCCGTCCCTGCCGAATTTGCGTATACCCCGTACCAAGTCCAGGTACTACTAAAAAACGCTCAAAATCGCCATCAATTTACAACATGTTGCACTGGTCGTTTCAGTAGAAAACGAAAATATGTATATTTTCGATAATTATTGCGTGGCAAAAATTTAAAACAAACTTGACACACCAAATTTGGTTGCTCTAGCTCGTGTAGCCTCTAAAATCTAGGTGTTCATACGGACGGACGGACAGACGAACATGTCTCAATCGTCTCGGTTATTGATACTGATCAAGAATATATATACTTTATAGGGGTCGAAAAATTTCCTTCTTCCTCCTACACTTTTACCCTATGGGTAGAGGGTATAAAAAGCTACAATATCCGAAAAATGAACAAATCTACTGTTCAACACAATACTTCGGCACGAAATATATTCTTATTAATGGAAAATCAAACAAAATCTCAAGGAGTTCCGCAGACGAATTCATCTGTAATTGTGCCACCGCCATTTTAAATCCGTACAAGTACACTTGTGCCAAAGCACGTTGCACGTTGAAGCGAACAACTTTTACGTGACCCCACTTGATAAGGGAAATATAAGAGAAACAAGCTTGCGAGAAAACTAAAACCGTCAACTGACTTTATCATCAGACCATAAGTAATCGGGTCAAGGCAAATCTACATGAATCATATGAACGCAGTCGACAAAGGAGCGACGCACGGGCGTTAACCTTTAAATTGAGGCCGGGACAAGAAATCTCGAAGCGAAACTTTGCTTTTAGTGGTGAATAGGGCTTCCGGGGAGAAGAAAAATTATGACCCGATCTTCATTTGTTGAATTCAAAATGTGAACTGATTTTATTTAAATAATATTTGGTTGGAGGAAGTCTTAAAGTCTATGGGTCACATATTTGGTGGTGGGATTTTATGTCTAGTTCTATCAGCATACATGCACCGTACTGATAGCTGGGGTTAAATATATTTAGATGCTTACCTAAATGCATCGACTGATAAAAATACACTCACAGCATGTGAGCTAGAATACATTCCAACAATACGTTATTTCTTTGTGCGCTTTTGTACATTTTTTCCTGGTTACATTTATTTTTCTTACAACATATATTATTGCTATTATAACTAATACAATTATTATTATTAAAGAAGCATGACCAGTTGCGTGATGGACATTTAATCAAAGAACTCGATGTGATTTTCGTCTAAAGATTTTAATTCAAATTTTAGCCTTCCAAGTTCTGCTGTGTGGTTCAATAAATTATTTATCACTGGTTCCCAGATTATCTACGGAACCTCGCTAATATCCCCTATGTGAGATGTTGCGATGGCTTGATAAGATTCTTACTGAATGCTGCGATGGACAACTAATATTTTATCATCTGTTCTAGCAGTGCAATCTGACCTGATGCTAAAAATGCCTTGCTCTGGAATATTTAGCACTTCCTGTTGTACACTACTACATTGCACTCTAACCTTTGAATAGGGTGGAACTTTAAATAGCCAGCTACATCTGCTCTTTAGTTCGATCCAATAGGATCTTAAGTCAACTATCGTTTTCTAGACACAGATAGATTGCTTATATTTTTATACCCTGTACCCATAGGGTAAAAGGGTATATTAAAGTCGCTAAAATGTATGTAACAGGCAGAAGGAAAATTTTCCGACCCTATAAAGTATATATATTCTTGATCAGTATCAATAGCGAAGTCGATTGAGACATGTCCGTCTGTCCGTCTGTCCGTCCGTCCGTCCGTATGAACACCGAGATCTCAGAGACTATAAGAGCTAGAGCAACCAAATTTGGTGTCAACATCCGTCTATTGTATAAGCGGGTCAAGTTTATTTTAAATTTTTGCCACGCCCACTTCCGCCCCCGTAATTTAGAAAAAACTATAACTTGAGCTATAATAAAGATATCGCATTCTTATTTGGCACACCTAATAATATAGACAATATGCACCAGCTGACCAAATTTTGTCGAAATCGGACAATAATTATCGGAGATATACGTATTTCCGTTTTGTACTGAAACGCCCCATGCAAAATGGGCTGTTAAGTGTGAGCGAGATAGCATGCGTTCGCTGTTGCTGCATGGCAAGCATTGTAGTGTTGCTGCATGGCAAGCAGTGCAGTGGTGCTGCATGGCAAGCAGTGCATGCTAAGAGAATTTTTTTTATAAATTGATGGCGATTTTGATCGTTTTTGACTTTATGGAGTTCTTTTACTTGGTACAGGGTATACTCAATGTCGGCAGGGACGACTTGCTTGCTTCATTATTTTAAATGGTGTGATTACACATACATTGTCATTGGCACTACTCTAAGGCCAACTTCCTTCAAACACTCTTTTATTAGTTTGCCACGTCTGACATTTATTCAAAGTGGATTCGGTCATTAGATGATAGGAGTCTATTTCAAAGTTGTAGACTAAATACTCGCTATTTACCTGTACCATTATTATCTTATTATCATTATTAATCCTATTTTTTGGCTAATTTTCTCCACTCCAGCTTGGCAAATAAGCATTAGCATTGCCAAAAATCCATTAACGTTACTAATTTTGGTATTCCTGGCAATATTCCTCTTGTTTTTCGCGAACGCGTTTGCTCCTCTTCGCTTTGTTGTCACCAGCAAACGGACAAATCTTACTAATTGGTCTTGTAATCGACCCTTCCTGTAGCTTTGACTTCACTACCCCAACTTTCTTGACCCGGCCATTGAATACTTCTTCAATTTCTCTAAAAGACCATCTAGCAGGATGACAATTTTTATATGATAAATTTTTGTTATTGACTCCAAATCTCTTCGGTTGATACTTCAAAGATTCGTCCGCAGCTAAAGAAACACCTCCGAAACGAGGTCCTGCCGGGGGTGTAAATTCGACATTGTTATCTGTTTCTGTCGCGGCAATGACTTTGATACAATCCATCCAAACTGTGTAATTAGGCCTAACAAATCGTCAATCCTTGCAATCCCACTTTTTACAATATAAGTATACACATCTACTCCCAGTATTACGTCTACCCGACCAAGCATATAAAACTTAGGACTGGCAATACAATATTCTCAACATTAAGAAGCCTTTTCCACGGTTCCCGCACTTTTATTGCCAACTTAATTTTGTACTTTTATGTACTTGTTTTGGTTGACGACACTCCGCTTATCTCTGTGTGTGCCTTTATTTTCGGCATTATTTGAAATCTGAGCTGCTTCCTCAGATACGATAGTGCTCTGTGACCCACTATCAATTAAGGCTCTTAGGGTCTCATACCCTCCATTTACTGTCTTTACTTTTATTAGGGCGTTAGGCAACAGAGCCGGCTGTGCTGTCACACATGTATTTACTATCTTCTTTTTTTCACTAAAGTGGAGTAAAGTATGGTGCCCTCTATTGCACAATAAACAACCAACTTCATTGTTTGAATGCTTCAAGCATCGAGTGTAAATTGCACTTTTTTGGCCTTTGAATTTGTAGCACTGAAATGTGCTATGCCCGGCAACTTTGCTAATTGGACAGTTTTCTTTAAACGCCGTGTTTGCTATTTGTTGCACCGGTTTTCTTTCTTCTTTTTTAATGGAACTTGGAGAACAATATCTTTGTTCCAAATATTCCAAGACATCATATAACAATTGTATCTGCTTTGTCTTTTTTACTTGGCTCTCAAAGAACTGATGAGCCTCTCTATCCAATGTCCTAAGCATAAGTTGGGCGAATGTCACGTCAACTTCATCGGACAAATTGGATTTAACTTTAATCAAGTGTATTGACTCATTTACCGTGTCAATCACTCCCTTTATATATTTTGCGGATTTGATGTTGATTACCGGTAATTCAACTATCCGATTTAACTGCTCGGAAAATATCCTACGATGATTTTCATACCGCTTGGTTAGTAAATCCCAAGCAGCATTATAGTTATCGGCCGATCACGACAATAAATGAGCTACCATGCTCCGTGCTTCTCCCCATAACGCGGATTTTAAATAATTAAACTTAAGAGTAGTACTTACTCTTTCCCACTCTTTCGGTTCTCCGAAAAAGGTGGGTACTTGAATTTTTGGTAACACCGGCAGTTCGTCTCTAATACCAACATTCTCGACTTTAACTCCTACCGGTTTATTAATAATTTCATCTAATGCCCCTAGAGTATTCCACTTATCGAACTCTAGATCCTGTAAGGCATCTTCAAATGGTAAATGCAAAACTCAGGTACAGTTCTTCTACAATATTCTGTACCCTCCGCCAAAAAAAATTAATTTTATTCCTATGTGAAATTTAAAATTAAAAATCCCTATTTTTCTCTCCCTTTTGTCTTCATTCACCTTCTCCAGATATTCCCAAAGTTGGTGGACTCTTTCCTCAAACTCTTTTTCGAAACTCTTATCTAATGTATCTGAATTCACTTTGGCAATGGCTGTTTTACTAGTCGATTACTCCAATTTTAAGCAATAAATTATGATTCCCTAACCACTGGCTTTCTATCCCATCTAACTCTTTGAATACTTCGCTAGTTATCCCACTAGCGTCTAGTGTTTTTTCGAAAACATATAATAATTATAATAATAATAATAATTATATTTAAAAAGGTAAAAAATAAACAATATTATCTTATCCATGGCTGCTGCTGTTGATGGCGTCGTCCTTCGTTCGTGTTGTTTTGCCAATGCCTTTTATGTGGTCGGCTATACTTAATTTCTGGTCGTCACGTCCCACTAGTCTTGTTGGTAGGTCTTCTTCTACCACAGAAAATTTCACTGGAACTGTCACTGAAACTGTCATTGGAACTGTTCTGGAAGTGTTTTTTGACTCTTAGAGTCTCTCTGTTTATTTCTTCGCTAATTATAAATTTTGTAGCGACTCACATAATTTTTATTTTTTCGCGTCGCGAGTTTTTCCGTTTTCTTTTTGAGTTCGATATTATAGCTTCGAACACGCCCCATCGTTCTACAATTGCTCCACAGCAATCAGCCTTTTAACACCGGAAAACACGGGTAAAACAGGAGTTTTTTATTTTTTACCTTTAGTTGGTCTTAGACTTTAAGGAGCTGGTTCACCTCATTGTCTCTTACCACTGGTGGGGGAAAACAACAGAGTTTTTTTGTTACTCGAAGGACCGAAAATGAATAGGGCTTCCGGGGAGAAGAAAAATTATAATTCGATCTTCATTTGTTGAATTCAAAATGTGAACTGATTTTATTTAAATTATATTTGGTTGGAGGAAGTCTTAAAGTCTATAGGGCACATATTTGGTGGTGGGATTTTATGTCTAGTTCTATCAGCATACACGCACCTTACTGATAGCTGGGGTTAAATCTATTTAAATCAAAGTCTGCGTTGACCGTTAGATGCTTAGCTAAATGCATCAGCTGATAAAAATATACTCACAGCATGTGAGCTAAATTATATTCATTGTGCGCTGTACTTTTGTCTCTTACTCAGTTCAGAATATTTATGTATATGATTTTGAAATATCTTTATGTCTACAAATACAGTGTTTAATCTTAAACAAGTGAAGAGTCCTACCACGCCAAGGAATTGCGATCTTAAAGTAACTAAATGAGGAGGATGAGCGCCGCTTAAAGGGAGCATGAAAGAGGGTGTGAAATAGGTTGCGCGCTTGGGTATATCCAACTCAAACTTATGGGTCTGTCAATTAATTCAATTCTGTTATAATAAGAAGTTGCTGGCTAGAGCCCAAAACCTTTATGCTGATTAGCAACTAAATTAATAGAAGAAAGTTAAACTTAGCCAATGTTTGAAAAGTGAAATATAAGTGTAATTACATTTCATTAAATTTTAAGTAATAGTAGCCGTGATGGTCAAGTGTCGTTGACAACAGTGAAGCAGCCGGTTGAAGAATCGTTGCCATTAGGAGGCAAAAATATGGACTCGACTCAGGAACGGGCGAGCGCAAGTGCTCGCAGCAAGGGTGCACGTTTGACGATGGAGGTAACGGCTTGTACGGACTTCTCTCCTGAAGGTTTACAATGCTGAGAAACTTTCGTTATCGCGCGGGTCAAGTATGAGTTATCACCCCTACAGCTGTCAAGTAAGTATTAGTCACTGTAAGGAGAACCTCACATGCGACTCCAAGCTATTCACTGGTGGTTTTGAATGCTAACTATCAGACCTGTGATAAAAGAAACTGTGATATAAAGCTTTTGAGTATTCAAACGTCGAGACCTCGGCATGGGAAACAAAATATCAATGGATAATTATGTACTAGATGAAATGTCGAACATCTAACGGGGTCAGTAATTGCATCCATTCGCAGAAGAAGTGGCATCGGTTGCGAACCGTACTCTTTAGTGTCTCTTTCAACAGTTTTACAGCTACAAAGTTTCCTTTTCCTGTGTCATTCAACAGTTTCCCATCTCCCTAGTCCGCCGCATAAATAGACGCATTTCCATTTCAACGTCTCGGCACGCTTTCAACTACATTTCAGGCCCACCCATTTCCAATGCTATCCTTAACTCTGGCCGTATAACCAGCACATTAAACGTGCATAATGTTGTCACACAGCCAGCATAGAATTATTCTTGGAGCTTTTGGGGATGAGGGCACTGTTTAAATGAGCAGACCAACATTATTCAAACTTTTTTGTAAATTTTTTTTTTTGTAAATTTTTTGTAAAAGCTTTTAAGTAAAGGGGGAATTGCAATAAAAAGCAAACAAACAAACAAGCATATATGAAACACAATGTAGCACAAGCATTTGAACAAAGAAGAGAGGCAATTAAGAGCTGAGATAAATACACAACAACAAAAAAACTGATACAAACACGAGAGTAATGGTCACGAACGCGAGCAATGTAAAAGCAAAAGAGATCAGAAACACCAAATCAAAGTATGTAGACACAACAACAAAGCTGTAACTTTTGTTGTTAAGTAAAATAAAATTTAATGATAGCATTGATTAAATGTTTAAGAACAAATTAAATTTTGTAGTCGTCGCATATGGTTTTCCGGCAACTCGATTGTTAATAATAAAAGCACAACGAAGTTCTTAACAGCAGGTTAAATAAAGCAAATTAATAAAAGCGAGAGCGCGAAAACACGAACGACTTCGATGTAGTGAGCTTATCTTTTGTGAAGTAAGGTATCTTTTGAATACATTCAAGTACTTTTCTGCTGGTTTTCGTTTTGCCTGTGTATAATAAAAAGAAAGAAGAAAGAAAACAGAAATATGAATGTATATGTATATTTTAAAGAAATAAATATTAATTCTGAAAAAATCAACATAAAAAACATTTATGGACTGCCACCAATACAAAAATTACAAGCAAAACTAAAACACAGACATTAAGCGAAGTGAAAAACTAAAACAACAACACGCATTTGCCGCCTTTTAAATACATTTTCTGCTTCAGCTTCAGCTTCGCCTTCTATTTTGGACGTCTGCTCACTGCCCTTTAAAAATCTGAATCTACCAAACATATTTTCATTTCCGCAACATACATCTTTGTACGAGTAAGCCTTTTAATAAAAACTTAGAATTATTATTCAGTAAAGTTATCAGTTACGGGCGATCTTTGTCAATCCGTTCAGTGTTTGCTAGTTGGTCAGAAGTTTTGATCGGCCATTTAGATTGGCTGAGGATATCGATACCATGTGTGCAGGGTTCGTCGGTAGATCGGCTGTATATAGAAGATACAGTAGTGGTCCCAGCACGCTGCCTTGAAGTACTCCTGCTTCTGACTGGATTTCATCACAGGTGGAGTTATTGGATCGCACGGTAAATTTTTTATTGAAAAGATTTGATTCCATATGTGTATTGTTGGAGCGTCACTTTTATTTTCTCTCGATCAAATACTTAAGATACATCGAGGAAAATCGCGGCGCACTATTCCTTTTGCTCAAATGATATGCGGATTTATGAAATGTTGGGATTTGACCAACTTGACAGGAAGCCGTTGTACAAGAGAAAAAAGACAAAAGTTAATGTTGGACTTATTTATTTATTTTATTTATTTATAATAAAGTTAGAGATAATTAAAATTAAATCTAACTTATAGCTAAAGCGCTGGCTGCTAAGGCCTTCGGCTGATAGTGTGTTATAGTTGTGATTGTTTATTTACATCTTTACATTATATTTACATGTTTGCAGTAACTTAGCTGTACATTATAGGAGGTGGTATGTGTTGGTGAGTTTAAGGAATTTAATGATTTTTGATATGTTATCGGGGGTTGGATTAGAAAGGAGCGATATGAGGCATAAATTTTGAAAATTTGGTTTTTATATTGTGCAGCTTGAGGACAATTTTTTAAAATATGCTTAATGTTAAGGTCTGTTATTGTGTGACAGTTTGGGCAGTTTGGTGGGGTGTTGTTGGTGAGTAAGTCTTGTGTGACCTAGTCTGAGTCTAAGTATTTTAATTTGGTCGCTGCGTATATTATTTTGTTTGCAATTTTTTAGGTAGTCGCCTGTGTGTGTTAGGTTGGTATTAATTTGTTGGTACCGTGTGTTGCAGAGCTTTATATTGTACTTGAGTTGTTGACATATTTCATTTTTGAGGTGTTTGCTAATGTCTGTAGTGTTAAAGTTGGTGGTGTAATATAGAGGTAGATTGATTGTGGATTTCGCTATTGTGTCTGCTAATTCATTTCCTTCGATACCACAATGACTAGGTGATGCTTGTGGGATATAAGTTGTTGTTGTTAATATTGCGGATAGATTTTAATGACGAAAGTGAATCGCAGAAAATTATGTAGTTTCCTGTTTTTTTTTTGGGTTAATTTTATTGCCTCAAGAATGGCTATGATTTCGGCTGTTAGAATTGACGAAAAGTGTGGTAGAATGCCTCTTTTTAGAGTTTTCTTTTCAGTGGTAATAGCGAATGTGGCGGTGTTGTTTTGTAGCGACCCATCTGTGTATATGAATGTGTGATTATTATATTTATCTCTTATTTCTAGAAACAGTTTTTTTTGTATGTACTCGATGTTGTAATTGATTTGGGAATGTTTTGTAGGGTAGTGTTGATTAGGGATTGGGGAAAAATCCAATGAGGAGAGGTTGTTTTGTTCGGAAGTGAGAGCTAGGGAATGTTGTGTTCTTTGCATGTGTCTATAATATTTTCTAGTGTAGATGTTAGTTTTTTTCTTTATCCTTTTTGCTTAATATATTTAAGAAGTGGGGAATTTGAGCTGTGTAGCAGTGTTTTATAGGCTTTGGCTGTTATGAGGTCTCTTTTTTGTTCAATTGTTGGTGTATTAGATTCGAATAGAAGGTTTGAAATATGGGTTGAGTGGAGTGCTCCAAGTGATATACTTATTGCAGCATTGAAAAAGGATTTCAATTTATTAAGAGTTGACTTTGGAGTGTAGCCTTATATGAAAATCGCATAATCTATTTTTGATATTAACGTGGATTTCGTTATGTTGATAAGTGTGTGTGTGTTGCAATTAAATTTGGGACTTGCTAAACATTTTATTACGTTGAGTTTTTTGTTTAAGGATGGTTGTATTTTTTTTATGTGTGAGTCCCATCTGTATTTGTTGTTGATTGTTAGCCCTAAGATTTTTAAGCTGGAGACTGAGGGAATTTGGACATTGCTGTTATGTTACAGTTGCAGTTCTGTTTGCAACAAATGTGGAGGTGTCTGCATTTTTGTAAGGATAGTAAAGCTCCTGAATATAAGCACCATTCCTGGATGTTGGCAAGGTATCAAGGTTGTATGTCTGGTTTTTTCTCCTATTTAGAGAAAGAATTATGAAAAAATCGTCCGCTTAGGCACTAAAATTTATTTCTTTTTGCAGACTGATTGTATTGGCAAGTTTATTGTACGCAATTAAAAGGAGAATAACTGATATTGGCGATCCCTGAGGGATCCCGTTGAAGAGTGGGTATGTCTTACTAGTTGTGTTTTTAAATTTGATATTTATTTTCCTGTTGGACATAAAATTATTAATGAAATTTATGATTTTAGGGCCAACTTTCCAGCTGATTAGTTGATCAATTAAGCTATGCACTCCTACTCTGCCGAAAGCCTTTGAGAAGTCATATTGTTGGACTTATTGGAGTTGTTTATTACATAAAGCAAATGATCTTGTCTTCACGACGATACACAGCGAACTAACTATAAGTGTATGACTAAAAGTATGAAAGACAGGGCGAAATAGAACGAAGATGCCAGATTGTTACTTTGACCTTAATATAAGTAGTTAATTTCAAACACACCCCCTCAAAGTAAAGAACTTAAATCTTAGATGCTTATTATTCCCAATGATTGACTGCATTCATCATGTTTGTTGCGGAAATGTCGCCACTCTTTTGCTTTTGCTGGAGAAAGTGATGACGTCAATATGTTTTGTCCTAGGGTGAAATCCAAAACCTTTGTCCAAATGTCCAGATTTACACTGTAGATCAATTTTAATTAATAGTGCTTTCAGGTTTAGAGCCTCTTTTCATCATCATCATCATCTTTCTAAAGAGTAGTCCCCTTTTCTTGATGCAATTCAGGTATCTTAGGATACGTTTCGCTGCCTTCCAGTGATAAACTGTGTAGTTTGAGTTGAATTAACTCATAAAATTTACGGCGTATGCAATATCTGGACGTGTTGTAACTGAAATAAATATTAAAGAACCAATTAAGTTTTGACTCAGACGGGAGCCGCGGTACTGATTTTAATTTCATAGATGTCATCGCCGGCTTGCAATCAGTCATGCCAAATCGTTTGCAAACGGCATCGATGTATTTTTCTTGAGACATGCCCAAGCATGTCTTTGCCGGGTCGAAGTCCTTCATCTTAAACATTTCGCTAAGATCCAACTTTGTTTGCTGCAGCCATTCTGAATAATTTAATGGCAGTAACAAATCATCGACGTAAATTGTGACGACTTAAAGTTTGTCTCTCTCCATTTTTATGAACAGATATGGGTCCAGTTTAGTAGCTCCAGTTAACAGCTTCCAGTACTAACGCAGTCCAGATTGACGTAGTACGTATAGAGCTCTCTTTATTAGACAGACGGGATACCTTATCCCTTTTAAAGATTTCCGCCATTAATTGACCTTCTTGTATCCGGCTGATGTTGCTTCGATCCGATAGAAACTCCAGACTTAAGCTTCTGGAATATCCATGTATACCTTTTCTCCAATTTGCCGTTAAGGTATGCAGTGACCACATCCTTTTGATGAATTCCCATGTTAAATGCTGCTAGCAACCTCACTGAAGTAAAGCGTGCCACTGGCGAATATGCTTCGTGAAAGTCCTTCCCTGGTTGTGCGTAACCTTTAGCAACTAATCGGCCCTTCTTTCTACCTTTTATGCTGCCGTCATCTTTTGTTTGGAAAACCATATTGTTTCCAATCACCTTAGAATCTAAAGGTCGTTCTACCGTTTGCCATGTAGATGTAGTTAACAATCTGCACCATCAACTCATCTTCCATAGCTCTTAACCAGATTGTAGCATCGTCACTACTTTGTGCCTCGTTTATAGTTACTGGGTCGTTTGTTATGGCATTCCTCGAATACATCTTTTTTTTTTTTTTTCGCGTGAATCCCATGGGGTGCACTAAGTGCCCACAACCTCCCGCCCAACCGACCGAGGGGCGCTAGCCGCATGACGCACGGCTCGAGTCGCGGGGACATTCCACAAAACAGACAAGAAACGAAAACTATAACTAGTTACGAGCTAAATGTAAAAGGATAGATGTTTTTAATGTAGGAAGAGAGAGCTCCGAACTGATTACACAGTAAAGTCGATTGTAATCAGAACAAAGTACTCGGAAAGGTTCATGCAGAGCATAGTTAGTAGTACAGCGGGGAAGAGATAGAGGTATAAAATTTCTAGTAGGCCTACAAGGAACCGATAGATTTACTTGGCTCAATAGCTCAGGAGAGTCTATATCACCATTAAGGAGCTTGTGCATAAAAATCACACCAAGCATTATTCTACGATTAGTAAGAGATGGTAGGTTAACAAGAAGAAGTCTACTAGAGTACGATGGCAGATTGATATTGCGATCCCAGTTCAGACCACGAAGAGCAAAGAGTAGGAACTGTTTTTGGACAGATTCTATTCTTGATTTGTGTGAGTCATATTGAGGAGACCATATGCAAGATCCATATTCTAAAATAGGACGAACCAATGAGGTAAAAAGAATTTTGGTTGTATAAGGGTCATCAAACTCCTTTGACCATCGTTTAACAAACCCAAGAACACCCATAGCTTTACCTACAGTAGTGGAGATATGAGATTTAAAGGTTAATTTATAGTCCATAAGGACGCCCAAATCGTTCATCTCATGAAAACGTTTTAGTGGGATGTCATTAAGAAAATAAGTTACCAACCGCGGAGTATTTCTGTGAAAAGTCATGACCTTGCATTTGGTTGGATTTAAACTTAACAAATTATTTTGACACCACGACTGAAAATTTTGAAGATCAGATTGTAACCGACAGGGTGAGATAATATCTTTGTAACTAAGACAAAGCTTAACATCATCTGCGTACATAAGGACATGAGAATGATTTATAACAGACGGAAGATCATTGATAAAAAGAGTAAAGAGCAATGGTCCCAGATGACTGCCCTGGGGCACTCCCGAAGTCACATTTATGGACCTAGAATATAAAGACTTGAAAAGAACCTTCTGTTTTCTGCCTGTCACATATTCCCGAATCCAGGAAACTAAAGGGCTAGGGAAGCCAATGTTATTTAATTTAAGGAGAAGTAGCGTATGATTAACAGAATCAAAAGCCTTGCTGAAATCAGTATATATGACATCAGTTTGCCTTGCATTCCGAAATCCTTCGATCGTCAATGATGTAAATTCTAAAAGGTTAGTGGTTGTAGATCTACGTTTCACAAATCCATGCTGCGATGGTGAAATTATAGAACTACAAAAATGTTGCAGTTGAGAAGTAATTAACTTTTCAAAAGCTTTAGGAATAGCGGACAATTTAGAAATACCCCTATAGTTAGATGCACCGGATTTCCTACCAGTTTTATGGAGAGGAATTATATAGGATTCCTTCCAAATGGATGGAAAAGTTAAAGATTTAACGGACAATAGAAAAAGTTTTTGAATTGGCTTACATAATGCAGCGGCGCAAAACCTTATTACACATCCAGGTATACCATCAGGACCAGGAGAGTACACAGGTTTTACTAAATTAAGCACGCTATGGAGCGAGCTTTCGTCGATCGAAGGAATACAGATACAATTAGATTTTCTTAACTGATAATGATACGGAAGATTTGCTCGATATTCTACAGAGGAGTAAGTAGATGTGAAAAAATCAGCAAACAGATCAGCAATTGCTTGATCAGAGTCGGCTGTGATATTTTCAAAAGATAAACAAGATGGGTGGATAGATGTCTTACGTTTAGTATTGACAAAATTATAACACCGCTTCCGGTCGCGGGAAAACTCTAATTTACAACGCTGAAGGTAATTTTTATAGCATTCTGCATTAAGCATCATAAAGTTAGAACGTGCAACTGCGTATAGAGCAAAGTCTGAAGAACGACCCGATTTCTTATACTTTCTATAATATCTCGATTTCACATTCTTCAAGTTGGATAACTCACGAGAAAACCAGGGAGGTCTGTGAGACAACACCGGAGTCCTCAATGGGACACAAACTTCAAAAAGAGAATCGAGAGTATTATAAAACAAAGAAATAGCTTGATTCATCTCTGAACATCTGTACAAGGAGGACCAATCTGTTGAAAGAATGAGACTATTTAGTTTGACAAAGTTAGTTTTACGAAAGTTACGGGATTTGGGCACAGGGCAGGCACTAACAATTGGTGCACGAAACGGCAGATCAACAGTTAATTCCAAAGTGGGATGAAAGTTGTCTTCTGGAAAGACAAGAGGGTCAATTCTAGCGACTGCGTAGTTGGTAGAATCCAACACGAATATCAGATCCAAAGATCTTCCATTTTTATTACGCACTGGATTTATTTGAGTTAATGATAACTCGAACAGGCCATCAATAAATAAATGTGAAGTACAAGGGAGCAGCAAGCCAGACTCGTCAGAAGGGGACCATGCTATTTCAGGTAGATTAAAATCACCAAAGACAATTAATATGTCCCTATTAGAAAGTAATGATGAAACATGCTCAATATATTCTAAATGTTTAATATATACCGTCATGTCGGATTGTGGCGGGATATAAGAACAAGTGATGTAGACCGAGAAGGATTTAAGTCCAACCTTGACACTGACAAACTCAATTTCCTGATTATCAGGTAGATGAATCTGGTCAGAATATAAGGCAGAGTCCACCGCAATCAAAACTCCTCCGCCTGCACGAGAAGTCCGATCACACCTATAAATTGAAAATTTTGAAGAAAGAACGGATGCATCGTTAATATCAGGTTTAAGCCATGTCTCTGTAAACACTAAAATTTTAAAGTCAAATGCTAAACTATCTACATATAGTCTAGGAAGCTTAGATTTAAGTCCTCTTACATTCTGATAGGCCAGAAAAAGGGACGAAACTAGTTTTTTTGGACACCAGCAGATGCTGGCGTTCCAGAAGGCAAGGAATTGGGAGGGATTGAAAGCTTGACAGACCTCTGAGTTTTCTTTTTGGCCGTGTATTCTTTTACTAAGATGTGATCCGGCCAAAAACTGTTACTACAAATGCAGTCAAACAGTTCGACCGGGACACCTATTTTAAAGGAAGATATCTCCCTTGAATAATTGAACTTGAATTTTTCCACCATTATTTTGGAGACTTGAACTTTTGTCTTAATATATGCTAAGACATCATCCGACGAATGTTCGGGATCAAGTCTAGAAACAAAGATATGTTTCTTTGGTGGAACTCCAATCAGAGGCCTACGGGAGCCAGGCCTTAAATCAATGGCGTCTCTAGTTGTCGCAATTGAGTCGCCTTGACTGTCCGTAAGTGTGCCTCTAACTGGACGACTATCGGCAATAACAATACTTGATGATTGCCCAGACTTTTCGGAAACTACAGCTACATTCGTCTGCAAGGAGAGACCATTTCCTGGAGAAACGGAAATCGCCTCATCCTTACGGCCACCATGCGGGATGGGGGTTGTAAACGATTTTAGCTGCGGCGGATTTGTGTCTTGAGATGGTGAATGTGACATCGCGGCCGAGATTAAGTTAGGTATCGGCAGATGCGGGGACAAGTTACGCACACTAGTTTTCTTTCGCTTTGGAGACTCATTCAGCAGCTTATAGCTACTAAATTCCGTCTCCACAGCATTAAAATCGTCGTAGAGTTTACGAAAACTAGATGAGAGTTTTTTAAACCTATCCCTAGTCTGCCTCATAAATACCCTCATCTCGATTTCAACTTCTCGGCATGAGTCACATCCCCATTTGAGACCCCCTTTTTGCTCCAAGCTATCTCTTACCTTGGCTGTGTAGCCAGCACACTTAACGTGCATGACATTTTCACACAGCCAACATGCGAGAAATGCGCTATGTGGCGCGGGGGGGTTTAAACACTTTTTATTAGAGCAGACAGACATTATAAAATTAATTGCAAATATTAATTGAAACAAGAAATAAAATGTCACAGAAAAAAGCCAAAGAAAAAACTCACTCAGTTTTAAAGCAAATTCGACACATGGGTCAAACTTGCAGAGAAAGATTGAAAATATCTAAGAGAAATTACACAGTTACACGTGTCACTTGTACGCGGTGCAAAGATGCGAGCACGAACAAAAGAAATTAAAGAAGAGCGGGAGAGCCAGAAACAATGCACATGCAACAACAATGTGTGGGCGAGAGCGCGAGAGCAAATTGAAACGGTAAGAAGTACAAACACAAAGCAACAACTGTGTAGGGTTTGTTGTTGTTCAGAAACAATAAGTTTAATGCTTTGATTTTGCGTTTGTATAATTAAACAGAAATAGCGCAAACTCAAATCGATGGATTGGTTTTATGTTATTAACAAAGTTAACACTGTATTATTAAAAAAAAAATTATAGAGTCAATCTCAATGATTTTAACCCGAAAATTAATATTTAAGCAGGAGCGAAAAAAAAAACACGTCAATCCACGAAGAAATGCGAATGCGAATTGATGATCTTCATGTGAAGATCACCTGGCTTCTTCATCATCTTGGTCGGTTTTATTTCCTCTTGCTTGTTGATAGACTTTTCGTGGTCTACCCCGCTGACCTCTCCTTAATAGCTTCGGACGACCTCTTCCATGTTTCATTTACTGATGTGTCTCTTCTGTTGTACTCTCATCATCTGAAGAACTGCTTCCTGGTTCTTCTCCGTTGCTTTTTAGATGAATGTCGATACTGTTTTTAAGTTCATCATAGAACTCTTCAAATTTATATATTTAAATATTTGAATATTTGTGAAGTTTCAAACACTACAGAGTTTTGAACACTCATTGATTGAGAACGCGTTGGTTCAAATAAATTACTGTGAACGATATCTAATGTGTGTCTTGATCTCTTATCGGTTGCGCTTGATTTAACGACTGTTTTTCACTAATACAAATCTCACACGGCAATAATTTTAGGTTCTCTTTCTTGTTCATGCCGTAAACTTTTAGTGATTTAGCTAAATTTGTTAAGTCACTCTCATTTAAATGGACCATACGGTAATGCCATATGTCTATTTCAGTCTTATTGTCGTAGTCATTGTTAACTTGTGCTAGGTGTGCTTCGGCGTTTAAATATAGTGGTACAAATTTCTTTATTATTTTCTTCTTCTTTATTATTTGTCATAATAACTGCTTCGTCTTTACGAAAACGAACTTCATACCCCTTGTTGGTAATTTGCGATACCGATAGAAGGTTCTGACGTAAATCATACATATACAGAACTTCTTTTAATGTAAATTCATTGTTACTCTGTTTTTCTATAATTTCAATGTTAACTTTATCGACACCATTTACCTTTGCGGTTTTGTTATTAGGCAAATAAACAGTTTACTCAATTATTTTCAATTTGCTCAAAATCACTTTTATTTGAGTTCATATGTGCAGTACAGACACTATCAAGACTTCACATATTACTTTTCATCTCTATATTGTATGCTTGCTCACCAATATATAGAGCTTCTTTTTTTCCGCGATAACTGTTCACACTTGTTTTATTTTTCATACTGTTTATGCTCATTTTTGTTTGTTTGGACAATGAAACATGAAAACTGCGTCGAAAAAATCATTTATATGCTGCGGAGTATCACATCCCCCGTCCAGACAACGCTACCCGTTTCAATAAACTAGCCTTACGCACTGGCCCTTTTGATTGATATGTCTCTTGGAATTCAATCCATGCTGCTCCTTCAGACTCTGCCACTGTGTATTCTTTCAACCCGTTTACGTATTTCCACAATTCCACTGGAATTGCACACATTTGCAATTTCCACACATCGTTCTATCGGTTCTATTTTCATGTACGCGCTTCCCATTTTACACGGGCTATTGTTATATACACTTCTTATCTATTTATCTGCACAATTGTGACTGCGCCCATAATCTGTTGGGATTTGACAAACTTTACAGAAAGCAGAATAGGCAAAGTTAATGTTGGATTCCTTGGAGTTCTTTATTACATAAAGTAAATGATCTTGTCCTCAGGACGATACACAGCGAACTAACTACATATGTATATGACAATATTGCAAGACAGGGCGAAATAGAACATAGATGCCAGATTAGTACTTCGACCTTAATATAAGCAGTTAATTTCGAACATGAAATGATACGGTTGACCTGCTCTGTTGTGCCGTGTTTTTCTCTAAATGTGAACTGATGTGATGGGGTCATGTTTTTCTTTGCAGTTAATGTGTTTATGATTAGTTGTAATGCTTGTCGAATAATTTTGAGAGAGACGACAGTAAACTAATGGGTCTGTAAGATGATGGCTATGTAATGCAGATGTAAAGAGATCAATATCTTCTTCGTAGTCTAATTGTGCGTGCTAACAAATTTTTTAAATCTGAGTTTGATTGTTTTTAAATTTGTTAGCTTGGATAAGTACTCTACAGTTCTACTACCGAGACTCGTTTGTACAGTTAATGCGGTTGCTTGCCGTATTAGTTGGAATGGTAGTAGGATTTTTGTTTGTGGTGGGCTGTGAGTGTCCATTGCGTAGCACACTTACAAAGCTTACGCCAGAGGTGGTGGTTGTTGGTATTGCGGATGACCTTACGGTTCTGGAGAAGAATATGCCCGGTATGGTTTGGGAGGGAATGAGAGTCGGGCCCTGGATGCCAACCGTAGATTTTTTTGCATTTAGGGGTGACTTTAACTCATTGTAAGCAGAGCTTAATTTATAGTTGGCGGTATGGTTCCCACCACAGTTGTTGCACTTCTTTGCATTATCATATGCTCTGTTTTCAGAGCTAATACACAATAGTCTTGAGTTTGTCTGAAGCCAACGCAAATGCATGGAATGTTTTCCTTTGTGAGTCTCCTTCAAAGTAATTCTACGACGTATCGAGAGTATATGGAGAGGGAGCGTAAATTATTTTGCCGTCGCTGGGGCAAATGTGGCTGAGTTTACAACGTGTAACTTGCCTATGAAACCGGCCGGCCGGTGCATTAAGTCCGGAAGAGAACTAGCGAACCGCTGTGAGATAGCAGTAAAAGTTATTGTGCCTACTTGGAAAATAGATCAAGGTGTTGGATGACCGAGTATTTGCGGGAGTGAAGTTAGCGGGAAAGCGAATACAAGGACTACTAGGCGCATAAGCGGAAGTCGAGGTGGAACTCGCTGAGAAGCCCTATTATTCGAAGATAATGACCACGTCCGAAGAGTGTTTGAAGTGTTCCCCGTAAAATACAATGGGATGGCGAAGCTGAATACATTTGTTTGTGTTCGTAACTGAAGCAGGTTATGTACATAGACATTCATTTTTGGCGAGCATTGGCAAAGGCACCGCAGATAATGGGGCTAGAGTCATCTGGTGGCGTGAAGTCTACAGTGGCCGAAATTTTAGAAATATCTACAACAATACCGCAGAAGAAACAGAAAGCTGTCAACGCCGAATTTCTTATGCTCGAATTGGTCAAGGGTACGGTAATAAAGCTATGGAAAAATCGGCTTTGCTTGGATGCATTCATGTTGAAGCAAGAAACCAAATAGGACATAATCGCATGAAAGGGTTTCTCTCCAGTATTAACGAAACGGTTTACATAGCTAGTGTGGATTTGCATTTTCATCATGTTGCTGGCTACAACGATGACAGATCATAGCGCTTAGCAATCGGTTGTACTCCAAAACTTTTTCACAATGTTTTCACGCTGAATATAAATTCATTTCTTCCTACAGCCTCTTTTCATTCGATGGTTCTGATAGTTTCATTGCGTAAGAAAGCATTTCTCAACTCCATAGTACTGTACAAAATTGTAGAGTTCTTAAAAATACTATTAGCCAGAAGTAGAAAGTACAACATTTTTACTGTTCTTACACTGACAGTAAGAAATTTGATATTTTTTGGATTATACGTACAAAGAACGTTTTGACATACGAGCGCTACTTATGTTGTTTACAGTAACTTAAAAGATTCATTTCGGTCCAAAAATGGAATTAAATCGTGAACATTTTCGTGGGATTATTTTTTACAACATTCGACGTGGATTAGCTCAGCAACAGTGGATGGATGATGTTGGGTTCGACACTGAACCTATTAAGGGCAAATTTCCTAGCAGACCAACACAAATAAATTTCATTTATTCACTCGATTTAATCATGGTACAGTTATGCTGGCGCGGCTTTAAAATTAAATTGTGCCTCAGTGGTGTCTTTTGTAGTACTGATTTTTCTATTGTATGGCAACAAGCATCGAAGCCACTGACAAACTTAAAGCACATTATTAAATGGTTAATTTCCAAGCACGTAGACTGGCGTTATGTTAAGCGAAAATGTATAAAGAGAATATAAATATGTAAAGATTAACCCTCTATCGGCTGCAAAGGCTCTACTTGGCGATTTTTAGATTTGGGCGGCAACATTCTCCCCCCAGTAAACTTGGCCACTTTGGGGTCTGGTTTGGCTCCCACATTGCCAATACCGCTACTTTTGCCACGGGCCGATGAAGGGTTCCAGTTGTTGTCCTAATAACCACTCGTCTTACTTGGTTGTCTTTGGCCAGTATTATTTGATCGACCACAGCTTTGGGCCAGGTGTTGCGAGGCAAGTTTTCGTCTACCACTAGGGCGACATCTGCAACCGCTACTGGTGGTCTTTTTGTAAAACACTTTCCACGTCACTTTCCAAGCTGGAATATACTCCCGCACCCAGCGTCGCCAGAACTGGTCAGCAAATTGTTGCGCGGCCTGCCACGTATGACGCACAGCAAGTGTTGGTTCGAAGATTGGCTTGTAGCCGCTCGCTGATCCCAGTAACAGATGGTTTGGCGTATTGGCCTAGTCGTCTTTGCTATCCAGGGAAACGAAAGTAAGAGTTCTGGAGTTTAAAATGTATTCCACCTCGCATAGAGCGCTTTGCAGGCCTTCATTGGTGAATTTTCTTGTCGGGCAAATTGCGTAGAGCACCGATTTTACGGAGCGTACGAGTCGCTCCCATGCTCCCCCCATATGAGGGGCCGCTGGTGGATTGAATTTCCATTTGATGTTATCGAACGACGATTTGACTTCATTGAGGTTGACCCTTTGTAGCTTGTCGCATATAATTTTTTCGGCTCCTTTGAAATTGGTTCCATTGTCGCTGTAAATCTCCCTTCGAGTTCCGCGCCGGTTGCAGAAGTTTCGAACAGCCATAATGCATGATGCGGTATCCAGGGAGCATGCCAATTCCAAATGCACTGCCCTTATGGTTAGTCAGTTAAAGATGACTCCCCACCTCTTCTCCCGCCGACGTCCAATCGTGACCAAGAGAGGGCCAAAGTAGTCGATACCAACGTATGTGAAGGACCGCTCGTAGGCGGCTAATCTAGCTACAGGCAGGGGTGCCATCTGTTGCAAGACAAGATTGGCGTTCTCATTTTTACAGCGTTGACACGACTTTCGCATGCCCTTGTATAGTACTCGCAGGCGTGGTATATAGTAGGTGCAGCGCAGTCTGTTAATACACGTCTCGTGGGATGTGTGGTGCATTTTCTGATGATACCAGTTAACTATGAGCCGCGTGATGTGGTGACCATATGGGAGCACTATTTGATTTTCGCTGCATAGATTTTCTGCTCGGCCTCGGGTGCGCAGCAGTTGGTTATCATTTAGAAATATATTTAAACATATTAGTTTTGAGTTTGACTTTATAGGTTTACCTTGAGTTAAATTGTGGATCTCCGATTTAAATTCGGACGTCTGCGCAAATCTTAGAAGGATTATTTCCGCTCGCAGAATCATTTCATAGGAAACCTCGTGTGCTGGCGACACATTCCTGTATTACGCCCGCAATTTTTCTATGTAGAATATGTACAGAGCCTCGGCCCGATATAGTCTACGCCAGTCGGAAAAGTATTCCGTGTTGAATATCGGTTCCAGCGACGAACTGGCGATTATGAAGAAATTGTGTCTGACTTCGGAATCCAGGTCCGGAATCGTTGCATTTTGGCCATTCAGAATTGTCTTGCAGTAAGAACTCTGGTCCATTGATGCATTTGAAGAATTTAATAAAAGAAGATGCCTTGGTACCGAAACTCGTGGTGCATGACGAATTGCTGTAACTTTCGTGGGTCCATTCGAAGCCATTTCAGGACCGTCTTAGAGTCAGACCAATACCAACTCGAACTTATTGACAACCGTTTATTGGATAGGATTCGATTGCTCAGCTTTATTCCTATGACTGCAGCTTGCAGCTCCTTCCTTGGTATGGACATCGGATTTAGCGGGGTCACCATTGCTTTGGAGGCCACGAAGCTAAGATAAGTAGTTTCTCCTTGTTGTATACGTAGATAACAAACTGCTGCGTAAGCCATTTCGCTAGCGTCAACGAACGTATGCAACTGGACGTCTTGTGTACGTACGCCGGATCTAAAGTAGCATCTGGGAATGGTCATATCAGCAATTGTTGGTAGAAGCCGTTTCCATCGCATCCATTTGGGTGATAGTTCATCAGGTAGGTCGTCGTCTCAGCTAATGTCGATTCTCCATACGTCTTGTAGTAGAATTTTCAGCTCTATAGTAAAGCATGAAATAAATCCGAGCGGATCGCACATTGGCATTAGTACTTGCAGGAGCTCGCGTTTTGTTGGTGTATAATCGCTTTCGAAAACGTTTCGTTTCAGCCTAGCGAACTTGATGAAGGTGAAGTCACCCGAGTCTGGCATCCAATATAGGGCGAGTATCTTTTCGGTTGCAGTAATTTCGACTGCCTTGGTAGTTGTAATCCTTCACTACTTGTGCTGCGAGTGGATACTGATGTTGGAAGCGATCAGCATTTTTGTCACGGATGAAATGCGCGATACAAGGTGCGCAATTGATGCCGAAGGTGAGCGCTTCCATCACGTACACGTTTGGTTGCTGGAGTTTGGAGTTTGCGTCGGTCGCTGACCGTGAGTGTGTGCTGGTCTCATTCGGATTTGGTGAAACATTTCAGCTATGTCGCCGCAAATCGCCACGCATTCTACTCTGAAGGATATGAGTAGATCCAGTAGCGAATTTAGCAGGCCTGGTCCGCTGTGCATAAAATCGTTGAGAGGCTTTCCTCCTGATTTGGCGTCCCACACAAGACGAACTCTTTCTGGCTTGTTATATTTCTGGTAATAAAGGTTGGCAGATGCCAGAGTCGCCAGTTGGGTATAGCTAACTGCTCTGGGATCAGGATTCGAGCATAACCTTTATCGACGAGGTTGTCCACTTCCCTTTGTATTAGTTCTCGTAGATTAGGTTGCCGAGAGAATTGTCGTGTAAGTGCATTTTCATAGCTGTTTGACAACGTGACGTCATGGTCCTTCCAGATTAGACCGACTTCGTATCTGCCATTTTTTATATTAGCAGTTGACTGGAGACTCGTTAGTGCTTGAGTTACCTTTTCAAATGAGATCATTTTTTGTAAGGTTGCGTCTAATGAAAACGCTTGTTTGATGATCTCGCGTAGTTTCGTGTCATAATAAATGCAGCCGCATGCATGTATGTTTATATGCCCGTTGCTTCTTGATGAGCTGCAGCTTTGAAGCGTCCAGCCCAGACGGGTCTTAGACGCTATTGGTTGATGCCACTCTCCCTCTCTTATTTTGAAGGGCTCGGCGAGGTTCCAATTATTTGCGCCAATGAGGATGCTGGGTTGCACCTTGGTGTATGATGCTATGGGTAGTCCCGCCAGGTATGGAAACTGTTTGGTAAGCTCAGTCATATCGATTGACTGTACAGGTAGATTGAGTCCATTCACGCTATGGACATCATACAAAACGAACTGTTTGCCGTTGTGTGAGTTGGCAACAGTCAGCGTGACACATTCCGATGCATCATTTCTGTCCGTCCATTTTAGGCATAATGGTTGAGGTACACCTGTCAAACCGAGCTGCTTGTAAATCTTTTCCTCGATTAGTTTTACTGACGAGCCCTCATCTAGAAATGCAAAGGTATTAGTTACTTTGTTTTTCTTAATTATTTGAATTGGAACAACACGGAAATGGGTTTGCATTAGGGAATAATAATAATGTCGCAGACTGCGGGAATAAAATAATACCAATAGTAAACTGCACCGCTACGCTCACCACCACATTTCGCAAGCAACTAAACTCGTCAACCTGTACGCAGCAGCTACACCCGGGAGGCATGGCACACTGTGACACCCGTCCCAGTAACTTACAACCGCTGGAAATAATCGATGATGGGATCATTATCATATATAAGGACACGGCCGTAATTTAAACAGAAGGCGGCACAAACACAACTATCCATGAACTTTCTTGTTGACGTTCGATGAGGAAATACAAGTAAATGGGTCTTTATATAAAAACACAAGAAATATCGTCAAAAGTCACCCAGTCTCACCAATTTCAACCACACTTAATATTACTGGCCATCAAAGAATCCTGACCATGCCATATCTTTAAAGACTTAACTTTGAAAACCTTCAACATATTGGCAACATCGAGAAGAACATGAAAATATGTCCTATAATACTGATCACCCTATTTGTCAACATCCTAGCCGCTGGATTCGTCTATTATAAAATCCTACAAAAATGGAGAAACAATAGAGAGCAAGCATCGCTACGTACGTATCTTCATTGACACACTGAGGAAAATCGGGGACGGCTTTCGAACTAGTAAGGGAGGAGTTAACACATCCGGCTTGACATAAGTCATTGGCCTAAACTATGCACAGCCAACAAAGGTGCAACTATATTTCTGATTGCCTTGCCAACTCTTCAATACAGCAAACACTCCATGCGCCGACGTCTTGACGTTGGAACTTGATCCATGCAGCATAATCGCTGACATAGCGATTATAGGTCAGGGCTAGCTCAATATAAGAATATTTTGTACTTTTATTTTTAAGTCTTTTATGAACAATAACTGAATCGGTCGATCAAACAATTAACATCCCACTTAGTGACATCGCAAAGGTGTAGGATAATAAATAATTTATACATATGTATATTTGGTTCTGTTTCGAACCTGGTCATACAGTGCGAATGAAGACTTATACTCAAAATCTCCCGGCTGGAATCACCATATGATCGTAAACAAATCGCCAAGCTAGAATCCCCATATGATCGTAAACAAATAAATTGTATAGAAGAACATATGTGAAAGAAGCGAACACAAGCAAGCACAGAAATAATAACAAAACTTGGACGCAGGGGAATCTGATTGAATGACGTCACCACAAAGAAGAAGTTAATCAGCTGTTGGCAAAAATGTAAATTAAATTCAAACTGTACGGGGGAAAATTCATATGAAAAAATACGCGGCGGATTTAATGCAGTGTGATGGTCATATTAATGCTCTTATTATATACGTTGAGGAACGATCTGCACACCGATATAAGAGTCATCCCGAAGCTTATCTTTCCATCACTGACATCTACATACATATATAATATTCATCTTCTTATCTTATCACTTCCTCTTTTTTTGTATATGTAAGCTACACACATAAACATATATATATTATCTAAGTTGCCGCTGCGTCGGATCATATTCATAAGAATTGTGAAATCAAATATTTACTAACATAAAGGCGAGCAACTGTCCAAGAACTCGCATATTTTCAATCATTTCATATACAGTCCAGTTCTTGTGCTATATTCACCAAAAATATATATTTATTATTACATATTATTGTGTTTCCTATTATCATATATTTCATTCATTATTGTTATGCTTACTATCATTACATTATTATTATATTTGGGGGCGGTATGTTATTTATTAAGATAGGGTTTAGTAGGGGAAATTAGGGTAATAATTGATTTTATATATATTTAGTTAGAAATCTATTATTAGACAATTGTGATTTATAGAGAGTAAGAGCTGCAGTTAGCAATTAAGAGCAAGGGTGGTGGCATACAGAGAATGAACGAAAAGGGAGTTCAAAAATGTCAATTTCACCAGGCATAGCAATAGGCAAGCTATGGTGCAGGGTTGGCAGAGAAAGTCGACACAAAGAAGAGAATGATGGAAAGTTTTGGAGAAATGGATGGAGAACAGAATTATCTAGCAAGAGAAGTTAAGCGAAGCATTATACAAATGAAGTTTAAATCCAAGTAAAGCAGTATACAAGTGAAGCCAGCTACATCCAAGTGAGGGAAAACCACATTGGCAAGGAGCAGCAAACAGGATCCATATGCTTTGCGAAAAAGGTGTTTGAAGCAAAAAAGCAAATAAGACTATGAGTAATTCCTAGCATAGATAGGGAAGACTAGGAGTATTTCTAGTAGTTAGGGAACACCCGGAGTATTCCTGGCATAATGGGGAGAAACTAGGAGTAGTCCTAGCAAGTATTAGGAGAATAGCAGCGTGTAAGGTTAGATAGGCAAGACCTGGAGTATTCCCGGCAACAGTTAGGGCCCGCAGCAAACACTCTTTTATCTGCTCACAAGAATAAACATCATACGGCATCCCGAGCGTGCCCGACATACCCAATCACAAGCCCATCATCGTCCTAAAGCTGCCATCACCAGCAAGAAATTACGCTTTAATAAAACAGAGTCCTTAATATTGTGATATTATATATATGTGATCAAGCTAAAGAGTTTCTTTTTTTTCACTAGCGCACAATATAAATTTGTTGTATCGTACCCCGTCTCCTGAAATCCGGCTCTGCCAATAGTAAGGACCAATAAGGAGCGTTACAATGTTCACAATTTAATTCCATTTTTGGACCGAGATGAATCTTTTAAGGTCAAAACGTTCTGAGTACTTATAAGAGTCTGATATTGCTACAATACATAAGTGAGGAATCCCTGACCTACACCATTAAATCAATGGATAAGCCGGTCAGTTGTTTTAGGAATCAAATTATCATAGAAGAAGCTGACTTTCCATCAGTAAGAACATTCTTTCATTTAAACAAAAACGAGGCATGTCATTCGAACGTCTGACAGAAATACATTAATGCAAACATTGCAAGAAGTGGTGAATGCTGACGTCGTCAACGCAATACATTGCGAGATCCCACTGCTTGCCTTTATTCAGCATAAGCTAATAGAAATGTTTCCAACAAAAACATTTAGGTGTTCAAAGTACTTGGTCAACGATATCCCCGACAAAGCTGAAAGCTTAGGAAACTAGTTCTCCTCTTTGTTTACGGAAGATACGGTTGAGACAGAACTGGGAACTATTGTTCTTATAAAAGGGAGGGTAGTCCATAAAGACAATCTTCATTACAATACTTTTCCATATATCCCGTTTGGAATAAAACTCGTTTTGTCGTTATTAATGGCTTACATGGTCATCTAGGTAAAATTAACGGATTACTCTAAGTCAAATTATATACCATTAATGGACGGAGAAGTAACGATTTGGGATGAATACGAATACATTGGACACACTACAAACGTGACGTCCTACCAAATCTATGCCGAGGAGACAAAAACATTGGTGGAAACCTTTAAACAGGAACACATAAAGAAAGTAGGATAAGCGTTTTGTTAGCGACATTGAGGGTACATCGTACACTAAGAAGCCTAAACATATTAGGTTCCAACCTAAAATTTTGATGATTGGGAGCATATTAGATTTAGAAAAAAAACAAGAAACAGAAAATAGACAGATAGCAATAAATACTAAGCTGAACAAGCTAAATTACTCTTTAAATGAAATAAATAAACTCGACACAATAAATACTGATCACCTTCTCGAAACAATTTTGGCGAATAACAGAATGATCATTTCAGATCTTCGAAATTTGATTCTAACTATTACACTAGCAAAAGCCAATCTCATAAGTAATGTTATTCTTAATGATCTAGATGTCCTAGAAAGATGGCTGATTTCTTGGACATCTAACATAACTAACATAACCATAAACGACGTATTAGAAGTAAGGCATTTTAAAATAACAACATTCTATATTTTTTAATAAAATACCCTAACATAAAAATACTATGAAAAAAAATTGATGACATCCCTGTTCAACGTAAAAATATAGTTTTAAATTTCGATGAGGGTAACATAGTTGCAGATTGTGGCATGGAGTCGTATACTGTTACTGGATGTGATGTTGCGGTGAGCACAACGTTCTGCAGAAGACTACCAACATACCATTGCGCACAAAAATTCATTTCTTTTGTTAGCGCTCGCATCTTAGTACTGCGTACAATTCATACGTGTAACTGTGTAGTTGGTAATTCCTCTTAGATATTTTCAATCTTTCTCTGCAGGTTTGTCCCAAGTGTCGAATTTGCTTTGAAACTGAGTGAGTTTTTTCTTCTCTTTTTTCTGAGACATTTTTATTTTTTGTTTCCATTTATATTTGTAATTAATTTATAATGTTTGTCTGCTCTAACAAAAAAGTTTTTAATCCCCCCGCTCCCCACAACACATTTCTCGCATGCTGACTGTGTGAAAATGTCATGCACATTAAGTGTGCTGGCTACACAGCCAGATAGTTTGGAGCCAAAAAGGGATATCAAATGGGGATGTGACTCATGCCGAGAGGTTGAAATCGAGATGAGGGTATTCATGAGGCAGACTAGGGATAGGTTTAAAAAAACTCTCATCTAGTTTTCGCAAACTCTATGATGAATTCAATGCTGTGGGGACGGAATTTAGCAGCTATAAGCTGCTGAACGAGTCTCCAAAACGGAAGAAAACTAGTGTGCGTCATTTCACCCCGCATCTGCCTATACATAACCACGATGTCACATTTAGCAAATCATCCGCAGTTAATTTTGTTCACAACACACATCCCGCATGGTGGCCGTAAGTATGAGGCGATTTCCGTTTTTCCAGGAAATAGTCTCTTCCTGCAGACGAATTTAGCTGTAGTTTCCGATAAGTCTGGGCAATTATCAAATGTTATTATTGCCGATAGTCCTTCTGTTAGAGGCTCACTAACGGACAGTCAAGGCGACTCAATTGCGGCAACCAGTGATGTCGTTGATATAAGGCCTGGCTCCCGTAGGCCTCTGACTAAAGTTCCACCAAAGAAACATATCTTTGTTTCTAGAGCATATATCAAGACAAAAGTTCAAGTCTCCAAAATAGTGGTGGCAAAATTAAGTTCAACTATTCAAGGGAGATATCTACCTTTAAAATAGGTGTCCCGGTCGAACTGTTTGACTGCATTTGTAGTAACTGTTTTTGGCGGGATCACATCTTAGTAAAAGAATACACGGCCAAAAACAAAACTCAAAGGTCCGTCAGGCTTTCTATTCCTACTAGTTCTTCATCTTCTGGAACATAAGCATCTGGTATTGTCCAAAAAAACTAGTTTTGTCCCTTTTTCTGGCCTGTCAGAATGTAAGAGGAATTAAATCTAAGCTTTCTAGACTATATGTAGATAGATGGAGGAGTTTTATCTGCGGTTCACTCTGCCTAATCTTCTGACCTGATTCATCTACCTGATATCCGGAAGTTGAGGAGCTTGATGACTCTTATACAACCGAAATACTTTTTAACCCATTGTTTCGTCCTATTTTAGAATACGGATCTTGCATAGGGTCTACTCAATATGAGTCACACAAATCAAGAATAGAATCTGTCCAAAAACATTTCCTACTCTTTGCTCTTCGTGGTCTAAACTGGGATCGCAATATCAATCTGCCATCGTAATCTAGTAGACTTCTTCTTGTTAACCTACCATCTCTTACTAATCGTAGAATAATGCTTGGAGTGATTTTCAAGCACAAGCTCCTTAATGGTGACATATAGATATAGTAAATCTATCGGTTCCTTGTAGACCTATTAGAAATTTTATACCTCTTTCTCTTTCCCGCTGTACTACTAACTATGCGCTGCATGAACCTTTCCGAGTACTTTGTTCTGATTATTATCGACTTTACTCTGTAATCAGTTCAGAGCTCTCTCTTCCTACATTAAAAACCTCTATCCTTTTACATTTAGCTCGTAACTAGTTATAGTTTTCGTTTCTTGACTGTTTTGTGGAATGTACCCGCGACTCGAGCCGTGCGTCATGCGGCTTGCGCCCCTCGGTCAGTTGGGTGGGAGGTTGTGGGCACTTAGTGCACCCGTTGGGATTCGCGAAATAAAAATGTGATTAAGTAACAGGTTTTGTCGAATTTGGAAACTGTAGAATGAGTTCATAATTTCCTTCTGTTGGCATTGTGTTCTCATTCAAGACTATTGTTGTATCAAAATCTGATTCTTCAGCGAACTTAACTTTATGCTTATCAAGGTCTGCTATCGATATATCCTTACATTCAATCTACAACACGCTAGCACCTATGAAGCCCATTTTTTCCCAATAGACAAGATATTTGTTATAAACATCAATTGTAGACTTTCGATATTATTTCGATATCGAAGTAACAAACGTATACTTTGTTTTCTTTAGAGAGTGTGACTATTTCATTTAAAAACATTTGTTTTGATTAATTAAAATTACTGTGATGTTACATATTTATCATTTATTTTTCCAGTGGTTTTTTCTATTGTCTTTTAAGTAAATAATCCTAATTTTATACAGTTCTTATATATTATTTCTTTTCTCTAACGACATTCTTCTATTTTGATTTTTATGATATCAAAATTTATTATTCCTCGGAATGTTATTCGACAGGGTTTTTGGCAATTGATTATTGTCACGGATTGTATTATATCCAGGTATTAATTCTTTATTGGAGCATGAGTTGTCATTGAAAGTTCTTTATTTAATATTATTTGTGTTGGAAAAAAAGCAAACTTAGCTTAGCCTAAAATCGGCAGATTCTCAGTTTTACACATTCTAGCATTGTCCTTGATGTATGTATTCCTTTAATTGACGCGTCATATTATTTGTCGTGGGCTTGTTTCAATACATTGGGTTTTAAATGTTCAGCCACCCACAACTTCCACGTATTCTGTTTTTGAGTTACTTCACCTGTAGCATGTTCAGTTCTTCTATATAGGAACTTTCCTATCACTTTTATGTCTGGAAATTTTTATAAGATTTTCGTAAATTGTTCTTTCAACCTAGTATACGCTTCATCTTGGCATGCATCCGAATAAAAATCAACAATTGGACCAATATCTATGTCGGCTATCTCATTTGTAAACAAATGTGACACGGTATCTGGCACCACATAATCTCGCCCCTTTCGATGTTAAATAGAAAATTTGAACTCTTGTAATCGGAATATCCAACCTACCAGATACGTTTTGTTGACGCATAAGCCACACTAAACTAGAATGATCGGCTACCACTTAAAATTCCTGCATTTCCAGGTAACAACGAAACTTTTCAATGGGTAGTATCACGGTCAAACATTCTCGTTTGGTAACACTATATTTGCGTTGGGCGCGACTTAGTTTCTTTGACATGTAACCAATTGGTTGTTCATCGTTGTCTTCAGTTAGTTGCACCAAGACCGCACCAAGACCGCAATCACTCGCATTGCAATGAAGATAAAATTTCTTATCAAAATCTGGATTTGTTAGCACTGGTGCCCAAGTCAGAAATTTTAAGTTCTCCATAGCTTTTTGTGCCTCGGGTGTCCAAATAAACTTTTTCTTAGACGATTTAACATCTGTAATGGGACATGTTTGGTTAGAGAAATTTTTGATAAAACGCCGGTACCATCTGTTTGATCTGACCAAATGCAGATGGTTTAACTAAAATCTGTCCAATACAGATTATTGATTCCCAAATGAAACGAATGTCTTCTCTCGTTGGAGTTTCAAAAGAAGCAAGTTTAATGAATTTCTTGTACTGAGATAAAGCTCTCCGTGAGCAATGAGAGTAATATTTTAGTACAATATAAGTTGATACAATGGGATAAATGTAACTATGTTAAATTAGTCTAGTAAATCTGTAAACTTATGATTTATGATTGTCTTCTCCTCCAACATACTCCCCCATAGAAGAATCTATTAGTGTCTTCTATCTAATTAAATTGAATTCTTAACAGGGTAGGGGTGCAAGCTTGCAGATGGGTCGGCGAGGAATTCTTTTCTTTGTTCGGACATCTGACACTCTGACTCTCCCATCAGCTCCGCCTATAATATCGACTACTCTTCCAGGCAGCCAACAAGTTGATTCATTGCTATGTTGCTCTCTAGTTGCAACCATTTCGCTCGATCTTGCAAAGTGTGGATATAATCCCGTTTCCATAGGTTCCAAAAACGCTGTTTGAAATAGGTAATTCGCTGCCAACGAGTCAAATAAGAAGACGGTTGGGCTTGATCCAATGTTGGTTCAGGAATTGCCCGTAGTGAACAGCCTATAAGCAGATGCGCTGGTATTAACGCTTCCCCGTCATTAGGGTCATCGCTTTGAATGGAAATAGGGCGAGAATTTAAAATTGCTTCTACTTCGATTAACAGAACAATGGTGGAGTCTGTCCGAAAGTATATTTTGCTAACGAGTGATCCAAATTTATCTTTTATTCTTGTCCATGTTTGACAAAGTAAAACAACTTCACAAAGTTCCAAACGAAGTATACTTTGTGAGAGCTACTCTTGATCTGGATATAATTAATGATGTGTAGAAATTTCCATTGATATTCGTCCGTGACTAAATACAGCTCGTTCTGACGCATCAGAAAATTCATGAATTTCGCTCAAGTTGGCGATGTGTTAACGAACCGAGGATGGGTAAATTGTGAAAGTTTTCTTCAATGGCCTCCCATTTTGTCTGTAAAGCAGCTGTCAATGTGTCATCCCAGTCTAGACGCTCAATCCACAAGTCTACACTACAATTGGTGCAAATAGGCCAACCAAATCATAAAGTCTAGCCACGACGGATACAATATTGCGCTTTGTAGGATCAATGACTATTGGTAAGTCAAATCTAAACAATACTATAAACAAACATTTTCTGATGTCTGCCAAGACATGCCAAAAGCCTTCTGACGTCTGTGTTGTCCATGTGATGGTCCAATTTCGAAACAACTGGGGATTGGCTAAAGTTCCGCTTTGCTAATTCTAAGCCTGCTTTCGAAAGCAAAGCTGATACTTCGGTTATTTAACAATGTAGTTCTTTGATTGAGTCGACTCCAGAAAAAATGTCGTGAGATAAAACCGACGATCCTATTATACATCTTTGTATGTTTCGACTCCTCTGACAGTTCGATCTGCCCATAGGCATCTGGGAATCTAATCATCATCTTTCAAATCTAATTTGGGAATAAGATTGGCTTTAGGTGAACGAGGAAAAATGTCATATATATTAGGTAAGAGGTAAGTATTCTTGTAACCTGATTAAGTAGTCTAGCATACAAATCTTCATAGTCTTACTTTGTTTGGCTTAGCCAAGAATAATATTGGAGAGCTGCAGGGACTGGAAGAAGGCTCAATTACACCTAGGGTTACTATCCTATCAATCTGAGAAAAAATAAGTCTTCTAAGCTTACTGGATAGAAACATTGCTTGTGCCGATGCCACTTGTATATGATGTAGAATTAAACTAGTGAGTCCGAGTACATCTAGACAACTAAGAAACAACTGTTTAACAACTTTTATTTGTTGTCGCTGAATTGTAGATTAAGATTAAGTGCACTGCACGTCGGGAGCAAGAGAAAAAAACGTACAAATGTCGATGCCCAGAATCACCCTTTGTTAAATTAATGACATGCTGATATCTGATCAGGCGTAAGTTCTAAAGCCTCTTGCAATACTACTGATTTGGTTTCCGGGGCATCTAGTTGTTTTGAATACACTCGTTGTTTGGTTTTCCGATTTGCGTAGTAACGACTTATTACAAAAGCAGATAGATATATCTATCTAAATATATAAAAAAAAAAAATGAAAAAATCAAAAACACTAGGCAATATAAATGAAACTTCTTGACATTGCTGAGTTATAAGTCTCGTTGGATATGAGTCTCGTGATTTAGTTGATTAATTGAATAGAAAATGCAAATGCAGTGGCTGTGATCAACGATAAACTTCTCCTGGGACATGTTTTAAGTTCTGTTACGTGTGCATCAATTTACAACAAAATTTCAAGCAGCGCTAGGTTTTTTAATCGCATGCAAGATATTTTTTTCCGCCCCTTATCTACGATTCAAAAACACAGCCTGCTGATTTTTTCCAGATGCTACTTACAAAAATCTATTGCAACCTTTACAAATGTGATACCTTCGAAGTTACTTGAATGTTCTCAGATAGAACGGTCGTAAAAAGTACCTTGTATAGATGTTCAGCTAGATATTGAACAATCCAACTGATCAAGAGATTCGGAAAGCCAACATGCTTCAATTTGTAGAAATTTATGTAAAACCATCAAACGGAAAATAAATGTACTCTAAAATTTAGTTTTAGTAGAGAATACCAGCGTTTCATAATCCATGTTTGGAAGATAAAAAAAAAAAATAATAATACAGCCACAGAAGTGTTTCAATTGAAAAGTTATAGTTTTCTCGAAAGCCTCCCTTAGTTCGCAGCTTCGGACTACGTACCTTTTTGATACTCGTAGTACACAGATTTCACTCAAGTAAGCACGCTTACTTCACAGGAGTAAAAATATAATTAGACTTAGTACAATAATAACTTGTATTGAAAAAATCAGCAAACATTCCTACAATGGTCCGAACGGTGACAGCTTTACAGTTTACAAAAGATAAAATTATAAAATTGATCACGATGACGGGAAAACTTAAGTTTATAAAGCCGAATATAGTTGATTTAAATAATATTATAATATATTATAAATGAATAATATAACCCACGCTGAATCAATAGAAGTTTATTACAAAACATATGGAACCCAGAATTTAAAAGAAAAAAAAAAAATTTTTTTTTATTATTTTAAAGAAAAAAGACTCTCGTCAAAGCGTTCAGATGTATTTTTTAAGCTCCGCGAATTACTCCGTATCAGCGGTCAAATAGAGAGACGCCTAAACACAAGTATATTGCTATTTGTAAATGCAAGTAGCAATACTGAGTAAATAATTAAGTTCATTGCTAAAACCGAAAAAGTAATGCGGACGTGTAAAGACACTAAAATGGGCCTACCTTCTTTAGACTCCCAGCAGCAGGTACAAGAACAACTAATGCATGATCATTGTCACACTACTAGCAGAACAATCAGTCATTATTAGATTAGTGTTAAATGCACTTCATATGAAAGAGATATGTTTGTAGGGGGATAGAAATATCGGCTGCCACTCTGTTGGGTGTTCCAAATTGAAATTAAAATGCGCGACTAAAAACGAAAGTTTAATATTGACGGCTAAGATTTATTGTCTTTATTAGCGGGTCACACACGTATGGAAGGGGTAAGCGATTATAATTAAGCTTTTGAACTAATGGCCAAACTAATCTCGAATTGCGAGTTGAAAAAGCCGGAGGTGGAAATAAACGACTTGCCTACCCTCCGGTCCCTGCTGGTCACCCTTTTTGGCGTGAACACACTGCCCCCCCCCTGCACCAATATGAAATAGTCCACGTGGACTTAAGGGGATGGGGGCGATCGCGCACTAGATCGCCTAGAGTCCATAGTACACGGAAAGGATCCAGCCGAAAACTGTACTCTGGGCCGCGGGTGCTCCGCCTTATCCAGGTACACATCCGGGCTGGATGACCTCAGGATAGAGGTCTGCCCAAAGCACCACGGACACGGGGCTGGGCGGTGGAACGTGGGGTCCGCCAACACCAGCGTGGCGAATTTTTGTTGCGCCACCTGACAGACCTCCCGGATGGTAGAGTGGATCCTCATATAAGAGACCACCTGGAGTACGACCTCCTTCTGGAACGAAGGCTCGGTGCGCGATCCAATGGTGGCATGGCAGACTCGGTCCTCGCCCACACTTGCCACCGCCAAGCCCAGAGCTGCAGCGAAAGATGAAAGAAAGAAGCTGGATCAGCGAGGACAGGGTTGGCAGAGCGAGCTCTGCGCTGTTCGCTGACGACAACACTGACAAAGCGCGTGCACCCCACGGCAGACCCGGCAGCGGTAGGACTCGATACCGGCGACGTACCTCCTGACTCGGATGAGGGCGTGTTAGTGCCATCACTGCATTGATGGGATCTAAACGGAGAAGAGAGACGGAAGAAAAAAAAACTAGAATCAGCATATGCTTGCCCGACGACAAGTGACACGAGCACGAAGGACGAAACGAGGGAAAACAGTGATGGGAGGCCGTAGCCGGCTCATTGCTGAGGAGGAGCAGTGCCGGTGTCGCTGGCATTCAGGATAAGCTTCGCGACTGGCCTTTTGATGGAACCGTCTGCAGTTCGCACGCCGACGATTCCGACGAAGCCATCGGCGGTGGAATGGACCTGCTCTACCCATCCCAACCGCCACTTGGTGGTGGGCAAATTGTCCTCGTAAACGATAGCGAGGTCTCTCTGCAGTTGGGCAGCTTCCACTTGTTGCGCTTGTCGAGTTCCTTTAGATACTCATACTTCCATCGTCGGCCAAGTGCCCTGAACTTAGGGCCAAAAGCTCCGCCAGGTCCCCACTCATGGGTGAGAGAGGACGCGAATTGAAACACGTTTTAATCCGGCACAGTAATGTGTAGAGCTCCTCAAAGGTGTATCGCGATGTGGACTTGTAAAAGAGCGCCTTGAAAATCTTTACCCCCGCTTCCCAGAGTCCCCCCATGTTCGGTGCGCTAGGCGGAACACGATCTGCTGCCGAGAGGCACACAGTAAGCAGCGTTTCGTCGCTTCACCATTCGTTGTTCACCTTAGGAATCCAATATTTTGCGCGGAGAACCACTGGAACCACTGCACCATATAGGTCGGCGAGGAGCCCCGCCCCGCATAGTTTCAGGCGAGGCAACAACAGCGTCTTTACCGGAGCCACACCGGTGGCCATGATGTCGTACGCACACGTAGAATGCTGCACTGTAGGCGTTGGGAAGCGTCACAGAACCCATGCAAGAGAATCGTCCCAGCCGAGCTCTGTCAGCCAAATTTGCTGCATGAATATCTTCGAAACGAGCCAACCATCCTGCGGGGTCAAACAGATTCACTATATGAGACAACACCTCCCTCTTAGTAATGACGCTTGCAGTGGGTGGTCGGCGGTCACGAAGAAGACGTGATCCTGCGTCGCTTTCCAGCGGATACCTAGCGTCTTGGCTGTACTAGCGTCCTCCAATTCCAGAAAATCCGCGTTGAGTAGGTTCTCACGAGGAATAGCTTGAAGCACCCCACTCTTATTCGAGGTCCATTTTCGTAGCGGAAAACCTGCAGATCCCAGAGCCTTTTGGAGTATGGGCTCCAGTGAGAACGTCATCGACGTACATGTAGTGCGGCAGCATCTCGCTTGCTCTTGGGTATTCTTGCCGTACATCCTGGGATAGATGGAGGAGGACTCGGATGGCCAAGAAGGGGGCGCAGTTCACTTCAAACGTGACGGTTTGTAGCTCGTAATCCTGTAGATTACTTCCCCTGTCCCGGTGAAGGATGCGCTGGAATGGTGTGTGCTCGGAAGAAACCAAGATCTGCCGATACATTTGCGTAATATCGGCGTTGAAAACATATCGGAAGAACCGACACTTGAGGATTTGTATGGTGAGGTCCACTTGAGAGGGTAGGACCGGTATGCAGCGCGTCGTTTAAGCTGATGACTCTCGTGGATGGACTGGATGCATTGAAGACGATGCAAAGTTTCGTCGTGGTACTGTCGGGCTTGAGAACGGCATGATGTAATAGGTAGAAATGTTTTGAGTCCTAAGGGGGAGGTACACGGACCATATGGCCTAACTCTCCATACTCCTCTAGGACAGCTTCGTATTGCGTTTTTATCGTGGGGACTCTTGATAGACGTGACTTGCCGTGACATGGCGATGGATCTGGAATGCCCCAGGTCAACGTTCTGGGGTCCTTGAATGGTAATGCCAACTCATATCTGCCGTCTTCTTCTTTTTCGGCAGTTTCCTGGAAATGCCTCTCACTTTTCACATCCGCTTCTTTTTCCAGTTTCTCTGAATGATCTTCCACCTCCTAAAACTTTGTTAGTAGTCGAACCAATTGGTGAATAGTGGGTGTTAACTAGAACTAGAGTCGACGTCATGAGGCCACATGGCACCCAGCCGAAGATGGTTTCCAGCCTCACGAGGGAGCCGCAAATGTCCTTTTTGTTCCGCTCCCCAAAAATATTGGGAAAAAATCTACTCCAATTAACAGATCGAACTGGGAACTCTGGCCAAATAGGCATATATTGTAGGTCCTGAGCTGAGAGGCTGATATGCAACGAGGCAGAACATCTGCAGCATTGAGCTCTGATGATACATGTCGCCATTCTCTTGGGTGTGACACTGCAGAATTTCTATGTTTTTAATGTTGCTCGTATGTAAACTTCAGCTCCATTTCTTTTCTGATGCATCTACAAAGGTGTGTATTTCTCTTGTACACGGTACTTTGCCGTCATAGATGTGTCTCGCAATCGTAATCCATTACGTTTAATGCCTGCAAGTCTTTGCGATACGCTTGAGCAACTGGAACAAACAATCCTAGCGGGTCAAATTTATGCCCGATTTTGGGCAACACTACCCTCCTGGTTATTCTCCGGGTATGCCTTTGTGCTCTTCTGCATAATTTGTCACCTTTGGATAGCCAGATGATTCCAAGTGTCTTACGCAAGCTTGCGTTACCCAGGTCAATTTTGGTACTAATGTATTATTTGTATTATTATTATTATTTCTTCTAATAGTATTGCATTGTTTGAATATTATTTCCGAAGGTTAAAACCAGCCGGTTCCAATATTTTTATCATTTCTTGCCTGATGTGATTTGCAGAATGCTGTCTGCCCCTGTTAAGCAATAATCCACATAAAAGACCTCTAATAGGGCTGCGGTTCCGGAGGCAAACTTCTCTTTGATTTTCTGTGCTACTTAGCACAGTACTTACTCTAGACACTGAGTTGTCAAATACGGTGCTGAAGTGGTCCCATATGTCACGGTTTTGAGTCGACAAAATTTTAGCTCTTGACTCGAGTCTTTATTCCTTAAGATTATTTGGTTGAATTGATCTAGAGGATGCATCCATACTTGCCGGTACTTCTTTTCGATGTCTGCTGTAAACACATACTTATGTGTTCTGCATCTTAGCAATATTGAGAAGTGTTGACTTTGGACCACTGGACCAGGGTATACAATGTCGTTCAGTGATTTTCCGGAATCTGACTTATTTGATGCATCAAATACTACTCTCAATTTTGTTGTGGTGCTTTCTGGTTTTAACACAAAATGATGAGGAATGAAGTAGTTTTGTTTTGGTATGTTTCATGTGCCCTAGTTGTTCATATTCTGTCATGAACTTTACATACTCCTGTTTCATTTCACATCACGAGATGCACCCAGGGTTGAAGAAAATGGCAACTTAACCATTAGCCTCACATCCGCTGCTTTCTGCAGAGTGTCTATGAAAAACATCTCACAGTATTGTTCTTCTGGACTTCGGTATGGGCTTGTGGGCTCGAACGTGTCTAACCTCCAGAATCTTTCCAACAACTCATCTGGTTTAGTGGCTACCATACAGGTTGCTGCCCTTGCTGTTGACATGTCAACTCTTCTAGATGTCAACCAACCGAATTCCAATTCTGAAGCATTGGGCAGTTTGGTTTGTTCAGCTCTTAATACTGAGAAATAATAACCTGCTCCCAACAGCAAGCCAATTCTTCCAGGTTTGTTGAATGATGGGTCCGCCAACTGCAGTCCGTGTGGTAATTTAAACAGTTAAAAAGAACACTTTTGGACTTCGGTATGGGCTTGTGGGCTCGAACGTGTCTAACCTCCAAATTCTTTCCAACAACTCATCTGGTTTGGTGGCATACAAGTTGCTGCCTTGGCTGTTATGTCGACTCTTCCAGATGTCAGCCAACCGAATTCGGAATTTTGAAGCATTGGGCAGTTTGGTTTGTTCTTAATTTTTTGTACCGCAGGCTCAGTTGCTTCATGCACCATTTTCGCAAAAATGTCGCGAAATTGTTGCCATTTTAAATAATTTCCATCAAATTTTTGGATATTTTTGGTATTCTCAACGATCGGTAATGGATTTTTTCATCCGAAGACATTTGATTCAAGATCCTCTGTAAAGATGTCAGCATTGCTTTTTGCGGCGCATCAATGGCTTAATTTTAAGCCGTTCTCTTTTCGGAACGGCCTCAATTTCTTCAAGTTTTATAATTTGAGCCTTCAATATTTTTATAGTTTCACTTGTTCTATCTTGGGGTGGTCTTCCTTTCTGAAGTACTCATGATCCGAAGGTTTATGTTCTAACTTTTCCATCAACTCTTGGTGGCCTTTATCGAATTTCTCCCATAAGTACTCCAGCATCTCGATTTTGTCGTTATGAAACCTTTGTTTTCCTAGCCGGAGAGTCCTTCTTATAGTCACGGATCATTGACTGAGCATACATTTCTTCCATTTTTCTAATATTCTAAGCTTGACCCGTTGGGACTATTTTTATTTTGTCATTGACAAGGTACGCCCCAACTTGTACCTAATGATTGGGGAAGTTTCGTATATTGAAATGAAGGTGCCCAGATTTCTTTTTCATGTGTTTTTATACCCTGTACCCATAGGGTAAAAGGGTATATTAAAGTCGCTAAAATGTATGTAACAGGCAGAAGGAGACCCCATAAAGTATATATATTCTTGATCAGTATCAATAGCGAAGTCGATTGAGACATGTCCGTCTGTCCGTCCGTCCGTCTGACCGTCTGTCCGTCCGTCCGTATGAACACGGAGATCTCAGAGACTATAAAAGCTAGAGCAACCAAATTTGGTGTCAACATCCGTCTATTGTATAAGCAGATTAAGTTTATTTCAAATTTTTGCCACGCCCACTTCCGCCCCCGTAATTTAAAAAACTATAACTTGAGCTATAATGAAGATATTGCATTCTTATTTGGCACACTTAATAATATAGCCAATATGCACCAGCTGACCAAATTTTTTCGAAATCGGACAATAATTATCGGAGATATACGTATTTCCGTTTTATACTGAAACGCCCATGCAAAATGGCCTGTTAAGTGTGAGCGAGATAGCATGCGTTCGCTGTTGCTGCATGGCAAGCAGTGCAGTGTTGCTGCATGGCAAGCAGTGCAAGCTAAGAGAATTTTTTTTGTAAATTGATAGCGATTTTGATCGTTTTTGACTTTATGGAGTTCTTTTACTTGGTACAGGGTATACTCAATGTATATTATGGCTGGGTCAGGAACCGCTGGTCGCGCGCATCAGCCGTAAGGGCTCGTGTACAAGTCATGTACTCCGATTCTATTCTGGACCACAGGACCTTTGCCTGCTCCAAATCCATTTTCAAGGAAAACAATGGAACGTCTCCTTAGATCGAGCCCATGATGTTGACCTCAGACTGTCGCATCCTGCAATAAAATGGGTCACGGAAATGTTTGCGGCGTCGATAAGCCGCTGTGAAAAGTCTTCGCGAGTGATGGACTGCGACTCGACGCCTATACTCCTCGTGGTGTACCACCGGAAGGACCGGGCGATGACGGTGTACTGGAGAAACTGGACTGATATATAATACAAAGAAATGTCAACACAATTTGGAGAGAAAAGTCGCTATGGAAAAAGTGGAAGCTTTCCACTGCCGGTGAGTATGTATGTTTATATGAGAACGAAATAAATGGCGATAAGAATTCTTCAACTTATCAGATTCTTCACTGATGCGAAGCTGGGGCGAGTGGAAGGATATCCGGCTTGAAGGACCAATGTTTGTAGGGGGATGGAGATATCGGCTGCCACTCTGTTAGGTGTTCCAAATTGAAAATAATACGCGCGACTTTTCGATTTATATTGACGGCCAAGATTTATTGTCTTTATAAGCTTTCCGAACTACTGGTCAAACTAATCTCGAATTGCGAGTTGAAAAAAGCCAAAGGTGGGAAAAAACCACTGCCTAAGATGGAGTTTCCCACAAAACTTGCCTTTCATTGGCGCAGTGTGCCCGTTCTGTGATCTTCGGAAAGAACCCTCTCCGGACCCTGCTGGTCACCCTTTTTGGCGTGAACAACATATTTAAAGAGTAATTTTAATTGTTTTGCGGGAGAAACTTAACAACAATACAACACAGAAGAACAAGAATGCATCACTGGCGCGTAAGTAGTTGTCGCGAACGCAAGTAAAGAAAAGGCAAAAATCAGGGAGTTCGGAACGAAAAACTCAAAAACTTCAACTTCAGGTAAAGCTATTTTTTGTATTTTTGAAGCTTTTTTGGACTTGACATAGATATAGAATTCCACAGTTAATACTTTAAAAAAATATATTTTTATTCAGAAATGTTTTAAATGTTTAATTTTCTTCCTTACAGATCCGGGACGTCATTTCATGTAATGGCTCCAGCTCTTTTATTGATATGAGCTCAAATTCTTTTACAAAATAGTAAAAGTGCTTGTAACAAGCATTGACATGCGCTTCCTGTAAGCAAAAGAGGTGAAATGTATTAACAATGCAATAAAAAATAAATTATTTAAGCAACACTAGGTGTGCAATCAATCTTGATTGATATGTATGGCTTATCTACTCCATACTCAAGAAAGTACAGTAAGGCAATCGATTTATATATTAACTTTGTCAGAGTATTAATTATGAGTCACTTTGTTGGGTAGTTTGTATGGCACTAGCCTAATTGATTTTCCTTTTATTATACAATTTCATTTTGTATTTGCTTATCTCCTTTCAACAGTTTGCTTATTATTCGTACTTTACGTAGTAGGATAAGATTAAAAACTAACTTTTTGGCACTTTATTTGCTTACTTAAGATAACAAATTTTTACTCGAAAATCAATGTATTGAAGAAATAATCGTGTTTCAGAAATCATTACAATGTTCCCTAAGGAAGCAAATCTATGATTGGATATAATTCCCTAGCCAGTTTACAATTAAGAAGACCCATGTAATGTGTGCATATAAGCAATTGAATCTAGCGAAGAGACGTTTATGGAGACCAACATTGTATTTCTTCGAGCCTCTTCCTCAGTTCCATCTACTAGCGTAGCCAATTTGTGTTAGCTATAGACTACACTCCCTTTCCTTTCCACAACCTGCTTTTTTGGTAACTTTTAAGATCTGGTAGTAATGGTTTAATACTTTGTTGTTATCAATATTAAACTCCCTATTCATCTCTGGAAACTCTGTTTAATGGTTACAAACTATTAAGCCCAAAAGCGGAAGAAGACCAACCCTCGACATTTCTCCCCAGATCCGCCGGTATCTTTGCTTTTAACGGTTCCGTCTTTGTGTAGTGTAGATTTTTGGCCGGATCACTTAAAAGTAAAACAGCATACGGCTATGTTCCGATTCGTCTGCTTTCTGCACCTGGTAGCACATCCAATACTAATAATCCTTCCCAACCTTCCGGCTCCTCCGAATCTGATAGTAGGTCAAAAAACTAATTTCGTCCTCTATTCTAGCCTATCAGAATGTTAGTGGACTAACCTTCTAAACTCTATATAGTTGGTCTTCCATATCCTGGTCTTTACTGAAACGTAGCTTAAACCAAACACATCCCACGTCTGACTTTCCTCTAATATTTTGTTTTTACAAAATCGTAATCTGACTTTATAAATAGCTCTAATACTCCACCAAAATCTGCCATAGCGGTACATATATACATATATATAAATACACTAAGTATACACTATCCATATAGAAGTTATTCGCTCTGTATCCTTGCATGTTTCCAATGCAGATGAGTCCTCTTTGCGGTTGCCTTCCTCCTTGCACAGCTATAGTGATGGTCTCTTGGAGTTATCCTTAACTCAAGTTAATCCTCTGCATAATATCGGATGTTTCTTTTTTAGAGGTATGGAACTTAATGTAAGTTGAAATAAAACAACGATGGATTATTCGACTGACGTGATTTTTCTTATTCGAAAGATAATCTTGTGGCATTACATTTTAAATATGATTTGATGTAGTCCAATCTAGAGGTTAAATTTTCGACTGAAAATAGTCTAGCGGTGTTGTGTCAGAAGATCGTGGAGGCCGTTTGACAGATCCAACGTGTTTTTCAATAAATTAATTCACATTCTGAATCAGCGATTATAATATCGAAAAACTTCTGCGAACTTTCTAATCTGAAGATTTGATATTTTTGTTTTGTTCCAAACGTTCATATCTGTATAATAATGTAGCAAACGATTCAATGTTTTTATTTATTTTTATACCTTGTACTCATAGGGTAAATGGTATATTAAATTTGCTTAAATGTATTTAACAGGCAGAAGGAAAATTTTCCGACACCTTAAAGTATATACAGTGCCGCTCAACTGAATAGGTTTGAAAATTATTTGTTCTATTTTTTCTTCTCTGTTTGTTCCTATGACATTTTTTTTCATCTTTCTTTTTTGTATAGATCCTTCATTTGTTTACTAATAATATGACAAAAAAAAATAACGGGTTCTATACAACGTTAAATCAGAATTTAGCTTTCTTCGTGAAATTCGATAAATGTATGGTTTATTTTTGGCTCATCTGATTAGGTTTGACAACTTTGACTTCACTTTTTGATTGACTGCGTGATTGAAAACAGATAATTTCTTTGGTCTACTTAAATTTAAAGTAATTGCCACCATTTTTTTTTAATATGGGTCGGGGAAAATCTTTAACCGATTTTGAGAAAGGTCAAATTAAAGGCTATATTGAATCTGGCCTAAAACATAATGAAAAAGCAAAGAAGATTGGTCAAAGTCAAAACGTTGTATGCAATTTTCTTCGTAATGAAAAGGAGGAAAAAAATATGCTACAACGGTTTTAGGGAGGCAACGAATCCTTCGAACTGCTTTGAATTCCCACCTCTCTGCCAGTAAAATCATTGAAAAATGCAGTGTAAATGCTAGTTTGCCAACGGTAAAAAGTGTTATTCGGAGTGCTAAATACTTAAAGAGATCAAAAATAAAAAAAAACCTCATCTCAATGATACACGGAAGAAAGCACGACTTCGATTTGCCCGGGATCATATGACGTAGAACAAGGAGTGGAAGGCTGTGGTCTTCTCTGACGAAAAAAAGTGCAATCTCGACGGACCGGATGGCTACAACTACTATTTTTATGATATTCGAAAAGACGAATGCTGTTTGAGTCGTCATCACTCCTGCGCAGGAGGCGTAATGGTTTGGGGAGCCATATCGTTTTATGGAACTTGCGAGCTGCAGTTTGTTTCCTTAAAGATGAACGCAAATGTCTACAAAATGTGTTCCGAAGTTTTTGGACCTATTCCGTGTACGTTCCAACAAGACAACGCCCCCATCCATATATCCCGAGTTACAAAATAGTCGATTAAGGACCAGAATGTCAACTTGCTCGACTGGCCACCATACTCCCCAGCCATAAACATTATCGAGAACATATGGGGACTTTTGTGCAGAAGAGTGTATGAAGGGAAGACAATTTCAAGACTCGGCGACCATGGTTGAAGCGATTAAAGAAGCCTGGTCAACAATTTGGCTGAGTGAAATTGAAAAATTTAACGATTCCTTATCAACTCGAATTTTTGAAATAATTAAGAATATGGGGGTGGTCATACCAAATACTAAATAATGCAGAAATAGTGTATTCTATTATTTAAGTTACCAAGTGCCATAAAATGTTACTGTGAATCATTATTTTGTAAAGTTTTGGTAGTCAAACCTATTCAGTTGAGCCTAAAATAATGTACATTTTTTGCTATGTTTTCGAAAATATAATAAAAAAAATATAAAAACCAAACCAAAAAAAAAAAAAACTTTTGTAAATAATTCATCGTTTTACTTAACAAAATTTGTTTGGTTGAAATCGGAGTGCTCGTTATGAAGATATTACGTTCGAAGTCTAAAAGAAAAGTCAAACCTATTCAGTTGAGCGGCACTGTATATTCTTGATCAGTATGAATAGACTTGACTATTGAGACATGTCCGTCTGTCTGTCCGTCCGTATGAACACCTAGATCTCAGAGACCAAATGAGCTAGAGCAACCAAATTTAGTGTCTAGTGTCTATGTAGTCAAGTTCAAGAAATATATATATTTCCGATATGTACTGAAACGGCCAGTGTAATATGGTCTGCTACAAGTAAGCGAGATAACAAGCGTTCGCTGTTGCATGCTAAGATAATTTTGTTGTAAATTATTCAATGTCGGCAAAGACGACTTGCTTGCTTCATTTACTTTAAAACTGTAAAATAGTGCCAAACAACATTGGGATGTATTTATATACTTATTTACATGTAAATATATACATACATGTAAAAGAGGGTCACACTGAATGGCGGTCGAGGTGGCGCCACTAGTAGAGAGGCAGTACGGGCATTGTGGCAGCAGCAAGAAAGTGAATTAGACGTGCGAGTCGAGAACAATAAGTCGTTCAGTTGTTAAAGTAGAATAAGAAAAGTTGTGGAGTCGTCGATTTAGGTTGGTGTCGTCAAGAGTCTGTTGTCTACAGTTATTTGAAGTCCTGTGTCCAATCGTCAGTATCAAGTTGCCTAAAGTCCAGAAGTTGCCAAATTTAAATCGTGAATATTTTCGTGCGATTATTTTTTACAACTTTCGACGTGTATTAACTCAGCAACAGTGGATGGATGAACTTAAATCAATTTTTGGCGATGAAGGACCCGTGTTTATCGATGGTAAAGTGAAATCAAGCGTGGTCGTAGTTCACTCCAAGACGAATTTCGGAAGGACGTCCTATTGCACGAACATTTGATTTTCAAAAGAAATTGTTCGCGTTGGATCCCACACAATTTGTCAATTGCTCAAAAAAAGGACCGGAACGATTGCGGTGCTTTGAAACACATCTATGACATCGTGACAGGCGATGTATCGTGGATTTACGCGTATGAGCCTGAAAACAGCAGTCGACTGTATGGGAGTTTCAAGATGAGCCAAATCCAACAAAAGTTGTTCGCGCATGAAGCACTTCCAAGCAACGAATCACTCTTCACCAGGACAATGCGAGCTCACACACATCGGCTCAAACAACTGAATTTTTGAGCACCCAAAACATTGAATTAATGGGTCATCCGCAGTATAGTCCTGACTTGGCACCGAATGACTTCTTTTTATTCCGGTGCGTAAAAATCAAACTGGGTCCTGACTTGGCACCGAATGACTTCTTTTTATTCCGGTGCGTAAAAATCAAACTGGGTGCGTAAAAATCAACGTTTTCGACACCTGAAGAAGCGGTTGCGGCATTTAAAATGCATGTTGTGGAGATACCGCGTTCAGAGTGGCAAAAGAATAGAGTGAAGAATATTTTGGAAAACAATAAATTGATTTTTGATGATTAGAATTTGTTTTTGTTCTCTAACCCCAAAATATAAAAGGCACCCCTCGTATTATCAAATTATGAGACGAATAGATTAATGAACAAAGTATAAAAAGAAAATAAATACAACTTTAGCAACTTCTTTAGGAACTTTTTATTGAACAGCTTCTCTTGTCGTTGTCTTTCCAGTTCTATATTATCTAAACAGATGTTGCGACCCCGTAGACCTCTGCCTAGTTCACCATATGCATACAAACAATAGAAAGGATGACGAACACTAATTCGCTAAAGCTCCAATGGGCCATCCGAAATGGGACAGATTCATAGTTCGCTCAAACTCTTCGAAAAGTAGTGCAAATTCTTTAGAACTAGACACAGACTGGTATATTGAAAACTCAAAAACTTGTCCTATGTACCAAATCGATCGCCATAGCACCGTTTAAAGGATTACGAACAGGTTGTTCATAACTGTATAATTATACATTTTTAAACTAGGTCATTTTGTTGTCCAAAAATATGTACATATAATGCAGACGGATACATATACAAATATACATACTATATGTAAATAGCTTTGTCAGATCACCTTCGTGATATGTTCAGCATAAATGGGGTTACCATTGAGAAATTTTATTTCTTAACTTTAAGAAAGAAAAAATCTTACATATGTTATTTAAGATTTGTTGACATAAAGCTATGATTATTCTTTTACAAGTATATCTAGATCATACTTCATACTTAACTTAAATGCTATAAGTTTTAAAATGGTTAATACTTTACTTACCGCACCAATGATAACAATTCTGTCGAAATGATGAATGTAAACATGAACAAAAACGCGAAACAGTCTTGTTAAAATTTTGCGGCTTAAACCAGGATACGTCCTAGGAAACGGAACATCTGCAAAGAATAAATTAAGTTAAATACTTTTTAACTTTATCAATTTATATCTTCCACTTTTCATTGCACAAAAAAATGGATTAATTGGAAAACTAGAAGAGCTAAGTCTGTTTAAAAATTAATCAGCCTGATTTGTCAAAATAATAGCTTCTATAAAATAAGTCCTATTCACAGCGCCGACCGAGACCTACAATGACTACCTATTCTTAATCAGTCTCCAACTACAATGTTCACTTCAACCACCTGAACGCCTTTTTTAAGCCAAATAACTTTCAGTGTCTTTTCACACACGATCATCGTAGTAATTTGTTCTCAGCTTAAGAAAACGCCATTAGCTCCACCATTTTGGTGCCCACCGGGGGGCTTGTTTGTGAAAATCTAAAAGGATTTTGGTAAAGGAGAAGAGTTCATTCGTTAAAGGAAATCTTTGGACTTCATTGGCACATGTATAAAAGTTCATACGATATAGGAAATCGTTGGACTTCATTGATCAGAAAAATCATTGGCATTCTTTGCACGTAAATAACTTTCAGTGTCTTTTCACACACGATCATCGTAGTAATTTGTTCTCAGCTTAAGAAAACGCCATTAGCTCCACCATTTTGGTGCCCACCGGGGGGCTTGTTTGTGAAAATCTAAAAGGATTTTGGTAAAGGAGAAGAGTTCATTCGATAAAGGAAATCTTTGGACTTCATTGGCACATGTATAAAAGTTCATACGATATAGGAAATCTTTGGACTTCATTGATCAGAAAAATCATTGGCATTCTTTGCACGTAAATAAGACTTCATGCGATATAGAAACATAATTGGACTTAATTGTCAAATGTATTTATATGTATTTCATCAGAAGAGTTCATTCGATAAAGGAAAAATTTAAGTTCAAATATAACATAAATTGTTATTTAAACAATTATTACGGTTAGAATAGAATACGTAAATATTTTAAATTGATTGGTTTCTTTTTGTCCAAGCCAAATTGCATCTTTCATTTCAACATTTGATAAAACAGTTATTTTGCTTATATTATTTTCCAAAAATAGTGGATATGTATAGTCTGAGAATGAATTGATATAGATAATTGATTCATTTCTAGAGTACAATCAAAAATTTTAATTATTTGATTACTTTTAATTATATATATATAATATATTAAAGTCGCTAAAATGTATGTAACAGGCAAAAGGAAAATTTTCCGAACTCATAAAGTATTCATATTCTGGATCAATATCAATAGCCGAGTCGATTGAGCCATGTCCGTCCGTCCATGTGAACACTGAGATCTCAGAGACTATAAAAGCTAGAGCAACCAAATTTGGCGTCAACATCCGTCTATTGTATAAGCGGGTCAAGTTTGTTTTAAATTTTTGCCACGCCCACTTCCGCCCCCGTAATTTAGGAAAAACTATAACTTGAGCTATAATAAAGATATCGCATTCTTTTTTGGCATGCACATTAATATAGCTAATATGCACCAGCTGACCAAATTTTGTCGAAATCGGACAATAATTATCGGAGATATACGTATTTCCGTTTTGTACTGAAACGTCCCATGCAAAATGGGTTATTAAGTGAGAGCGAGATAGCATGTGTTCGCTGTAGCTGCATGCTAAGAGAATTTCGTTTTAAATTGATGTCGATTTTGATCGGTTTTGACTTTATAAAGTACTTTTAATTGGTACAGGGTATACTCAATGTCGGCAGGGACGACATGTTTGCTTAATTTCATTTTAATAGTGTTTATTATCGAGTTTTTTTAGTATCTGACCTACGAAGAAAGCAAATCTGTTTTCCTATTCATCATTTTTTTGTGAAAATTTGGGTTTGCTTTTAATGTTGGTAATCTTTTCTTGTTAAGTTTATTAATTTTATCTTCCTTTATTTCTTGAGTGCTGATTTCTATTTCTTTATCATATAGAAAAACTTCTGCCTGTTGTGTCATGAGTTGTCTTATTGCTATAATTATATACTACCAACTCATCTAAAGTTCTGTTGGATGCTTGTAAAATGCTCATTTCTCCATTTAGTATTTTATGTTTACATTCGATATCTGCAATTCCTATTTTACTGGTTGTTATTTCAGTATGTACATATATTAAAAGTGTTTAACCAATCCTGATGATTTCTATTGGCAAGCCATGGGTCTTGGTAAACTTTTGGACGTCCTATTGAGTCAAAAATGTGTAACAGGGCACGCTTTGATTCTATTTATGTATGTCCTCTCTCCATTTTTTATACACTTGCAAAGTGTATATTAATTTTGGTCAGAAGTTTGCAACGCATAGAAGGAAGCATCTCCGACTATATAAAGTATATATATTCTTGATCAGCAAGATGAGCTGAGTTGATATAGCCTTGTCCGTCTGTCCGTCCGTCCGTCTGTCTGGATCAACGCAATCTCCTCCGAGACCCTTGGAGCTACAGAGCTGAAATTTTGCACCTAGGCTTCTTTTTGCTGCAGGCATTGTATATCTCGGAATCATCCCGATCGGATGACTATATCATATAGCTGCCATAGGAACGATCGGTCAGGAATAAGGTTTAACATCAATAACTCAGTTGTTTTTCAATCCAATATCACCAAATCGGTTGACTATATCATATAGCTCCCATAGGAACGATCGGCCAAGAATAGGGTTTAACATCAATAACTCTGTTGTTTTTCAATCGAATGTCACTAAATTTGGTGTTTGTGAGTTTTATATAATCCTCAAGACATATACCAAATTTTATCAGAATCGGTCGACTATATCATATAGCTCCCATAGGAACGATCAGTCAAAAATATAGTTTTTGATCAATAACTTCAGTGTTTTTGAAGCAATCGTCACAAAATTTGTTATTTGACAGTTTTATATAAAAAGAAATATAACTTTTAAGTTTTATCAGAATCGGTCGACTATATGCTATAGCTGTCATAGGAACAATCGTGGAAAAAAAAATTTGTTGTAATTTTTTTTTTTTATGCCACGGACATCAAATTTATATTTGATGGGTTTTATATACTTCCTTTTGATTCTGGCAAATTCTATATATACCAAAAAGACAGTTTGCAAGGGTATACGAACTTCGGCACGGCCGAAGTTAGCCCATCCTTCTAGTTATAATTGTAACCAGTTTTAAGTGTACCTCTCCTGAATATTCCCAATAACCTATAACATATTTATCTCTGATGTTTTCACACTCAGCTGTTACCACAAATGATCTGCCTGTTCGCTGGTTCGTGTTTCGTTGTGTAACAAATTAGACACTGATTGATAATATTTTGAATTTCTGATGTAAATTTAGATTAAAAATATTTATATTTAAATGTTAATTTTATCCTGTTGCATTGTGAATTTGGTCTTGATGGATATCGCTAACGAAGCTGCACATTAAAGTACTGTGGTTTCTCTTTTAGGGGCAATAAGTGAAATGTACACTCTCTGTAAGAGAGAAAAATCGGTTTCTATTAAAATTGCTGTAGTTTTTCCACAGAAATATTTTTTTGTAATGTCCGTGGGAACCTCTTTTGTCGTAACTCTATAAGTTATTGTACTGATGGTTTTACCAAAATATTGTTGCTTGAAATATCTTTGCTTGATTTAATAAAAAAAATTTGGTTTTTAAAATTATTGAGTGGTTTCTCGAAAATTTGGATTCCAGGATTTTCGTTTTCTTTTGCACTATTTCGGCAAGTGGCGAAATATTGTTCTGCAGTTTTAAGATCTTTTCTTGATTTAATTAAAATATTTGGTTTTCTGCACTTCGGCAAGTTTTTAGTTTTAATGCGAGACAATGTGTCTGCTACCTTGCCCGATATATCTTTTATATCAAAATCATATCCGTTTAACTTTATTTTATGTATATCGCTGTAATTTCATATTTGGTTCTTTCAGATTATGAAGCCACTGTAATGGTTTGTGGTTGTGAAAGCACGGCACCTATCGCAAAGTCACTGGCATCCGTTGTTAGCACAAATTCTTTTTTAAAGTCTGGTGTCGTACTGCATCTGATACAATTATTGCTTTTATCTTATTAAAAGATTCCCTGTATGCGATGCTGGTTATAGTTATGACACTTTCCTTCATTAATGAAGTTGTCATAGGTTTTGGTTTCTTGGCAAAATCTTTAATGAATTTCCAATAGAAACCACATAATGCAAAAAATGCTTTAATTTTTTTTGAACTTTATAAGACCTTAAAATTTTGTTTCCTTTAAGAATTCGTATTTATTTGCCTGAATCGTTAGATTGGCTTCATTTAATTTGATGATTTATTTTTTATTGATTTAATATGATTCTATCATCGATGTTAACTAGACAATGTTCACACAAGATGTCTTTCAACACTTCGTTCATTAGTTTTTAGAAAGTTGCAAGTGCATTTTTTAAACCAACTGACATTCTGGTAAATTCATAGAGAGCCGTTTTGTTTCTAAATGCCGTGTTTTCGATAAGGATTCATCTATCGGAATTTGATAAAAACCTTTTGCTATGTCTAGGGTTGTAAAGTACTGGTATCTACCTAATTTGTCTAATAGATCATCAATATATGGCACGGGAAACATATCTGATCTTTTTATCATAGGCTCTTCTGTTGTCGTTTTTATAGTGTGGTATACATTATGTGCAGCTTTAAGTACTATAAGCCCTTTTTTTCTCTTAATTAAATTGAGAATCTCGAATATCATTATAAGAAGTAAGTTTTCAAATTCGCTAATCTTATCGACTTTTGCTAACATTAGCATTGCCTCGTATGTATTAGGTATAATATCTATAATTGTAAACGTAATTCCGTTTACCACAGTTAACATTTTCTATCTGTCTGTTACAATCGAATTTGTTCTATCGCGACTCCGACTTTGTTTGGTTTGTGAGGAGTGTGGTTTTCAATTTGTGTGTTATTATTATTAGAATAATTTTGATAACTTAAATTCTGGTTAGAGTATTCGGTTAATAATTTAATTACGTTGATAATTAGAATTAATTGGTAAATATAATGATGCATTGGAAGCTTGATTTTTGAAAACTTTTGAGGAGGACATCGTTTTTCATATTGAAGTCAGGGAACCTCTGAACCGACGTTTACGGTACCCATAAATGTACCCAGCGACCTTTTTCCAACCATATATTATTCAGCTTCTTCATTATAGAATGGCAAACAATCAAGGCGTCAGAGCCAGTGTCCACTGGGCAAGCTATTTTAGTTCCATTTAGAACGATGAGCTTCAATCGCATTTTACAATTTTTACTCTTTTCGTTGTGTGTGGGCAATCCTTTAATATTTATATGTCCCACACCGTCGCACTTGAAGCACTTCGTGACTACACTGCAGTCTTAAGTGTTCTTTTGATCCACAATTGTAGTAACTAGTATAATAATGAAACGAACCCGACACGGTTTTCTTGCTACCACTGAGTTGTTTCGTTTGCCTTCCAGTCACATATTTCATAGTTCGTAGACTTCGAGTTTCTCTTTCAGCTCTGGAAATGACTATACATGCTAAACTTGTACGCGTTCTTAATACCCATCCACTATATATCCAATAATGGACTCGTCATCATACGGCTAAATTTTTTATGATCAAAATATTCATGAAAGCTCTCATATCATTCTTTATTTTTCATTGCTTCAACTTTGCGTGGAGGACAGCACTTCTTATCGTACGTTTAAACTCAGCCACTAGTACGTTTTTCACCTGATCAAACGTATGTACGGTGTCCAAGAATATTTTTGCTTTGTGGTTTTCGAACCTGAATATTTCTTTGCTTTTCACTTAGTTCATACCCATCTGCATTCTGTTCAAAGCTAATGAACTAAAGTTCTACCGGCATGTTTTCCCCATTAAAATTTGGTATGATTTTGGAAAAATTTTCGGGAGAGATTTGAGGTTTAAGAAAATCAAGAATATAAGGGGTCGGAAAATTTACCTTCTTTCTGTGTTACATACATTTAAGCAAATATATATATATATATATATAATATACCCTTTACACCTTTGCAGGGTATAAAAATAAGTAAAAACATTGAATCGTTTGCTACATTATTATACAGATATGAACGTTTTTATCGAAACAAAAATATCAAATCTTCAGATTAGAAAGTTCGCAGAAGTTTTTTGATGTTATAGTCGCTGATTCAGAATGTGAAACTAATCGATATTATTTTGAATCCCATATAGAATCCCAATTTGAATGAAATTTGATTTAAAGAACGATGTGAATAAACATTTTATGTTTATGGTTTATGCTTTGGGAGCTAAAATACAAGCAATTTCAAAAAATAAATTTTCGTATAGACAATTCAAAACATCACAAGTTTTGCGACCTTTCTGAGTTTTGTCAAATCAACGGGGTTGCCCATCTTGAGGTTAGGTATTTATTCCACCTACTTTTTTATATACATAGTCTGTGTTCAAAATAAACAGGTCTGCGGAGCAAAACCACCTACGGATATACACACAAAAAGGTTAACTCCTGTACTTCTTTCGCTGCATTTAATCGTAATTTCCTAATAGTTTTAAAGTAGAAGTAGTAAAAAGTTATTGCACATCCTAGAGTCGAAAACAAGTTTATCTATTGTCGACGACTACTGATTTTAAATTCATGAAGGAATAAGGATTTGGCGATTCACATGAGTACACTCACGCCTGAATAACGGTTGCAAATTGTGTAACTTTATTTCGAAAATAATGGTTCTCTGCGGAATACGTATCGCGCATTACGTTCATTTTATTTTGTTTTGCGATGAAGCGCTCTTCTGGTTGAATGGCTACGTCAACAAAGAAAACTGCCGCATTTGGAGTGAAGTTAATCCTCAAGATATGTCGAAACCCCGTTACATCCAGAAAAACTTATGGGCTGGTGGATTCAGCGGTCCGTACTTTTTCTAAAACGATGATGGCCAGAACGTTACAGTCAGTGGTCACGTTATAGAGCCATGCTTACTAACTTTTTCATTCCTGAATTGAATAATCATGATGTCCAGGAGCTGTGGATTAATTTATTGAGAAACACGTTGGATCTGTGAAATCTGTGGATCTCAACACCGCTAGACTATTTCAGTCATCGAAAATTTAACGTTTACATTGGACTACATCCGAGCCAACCGTGACAGTCATATGCCAGAAATCATATTTAAAATGTAATGCCACGATTATCTTTTGTTTTATTGCAACTTAACGGTCCACACCGTACACCCGTTATTATGCAGAGAATTAACTTGCGTTAAGGTTAACTCAAATGTATAGTGTATACTTAGTGTATATATATATTTATGTATAAATGCACCGCTATGGCATATTTTGGGGAATATTAGAGCAATTTATAAAGTCAGATTACGATTTTGTAAATACAAAATATTATGGGAAAACGGATGCATCAGATATGTCTGGCTTTAGCCCCTTTTGAGTAAAAAACCAGAATATGAAAGTCAAAGGATAGACAATCTATATAAAGACTATATACACTCATGATGAAAATAATAGATACACCCCCTAAAATTCGACTTCATCAACTTTAGCTCATCACAACAGAAAAACTATTACCCTAAATACAAAAATTTAAATGCACGTTTTTTTATTGAACATTTATTTATGAAAATAACTTTATAAAAGAAAAATGAAATCGTGTCATTTTCATTGTTTGCTGAAAATAATAGGTACACTCCACAGCTTCTAAGTGAAAAAAATTTTTAAAAATGCGAGATTGGTCTTATTTTTGGCAAATAGTAAGTATTCTTCATAAAGATGGTAAATGCAGTGAAAAACTATAAATATCCCATGTAGATGGGTCGAAATATTCATTGTTTAACCGAGGAACGCAGACTTGCTAAAATCCTTAGAAGCAGAGGCAAATCTTTGCGAGATATTGCAAAATTATTGAAGAGATCTCTTCATATTGTACAAAACACATTTCAAGTGCAAAATAAAGACGAAAACCACTTCAAAACTAGACCGAAACATCATAAGAATTCCAAAATCTGACCCTTTCAAATCTTCGAGAGCCACTGCCTCCGAAGTAGATAACGTTATCAATGCTTCCTCAATTAGAAGACCACTATTAATGGCTAAACTACCAGGGTGTATAGCAAGATGGGTTCCTTTGATGCGCCCAAAAAATTTGAATATGAGACAAAATTATACTAAAAATCACGTCACATAGGCAGGACCTGAAGTGGCATAAATATCTTATTTATCGGCGAAACCACAATTTGCTTATTTGGAAACGATTATTCAAGACATATAAGACGCCTTAAAGGCAAAAAATTTGAACCTCGCAACACAAAAAAAAACAGTAAAGCATGGAGGTGGAAATATTATAGTGTGGAGTTGTTTCTCCTGGTATGGAATAGGTCAGATTTTCCAAATATCTAGCATTATGAAAGCAGCTGACTACAGGGGATATTCTAGAAACACTATGCTACCATTTGCATGCCAGTAGGATGGGTCTATCAGCAGGATAATGACCCAAAACGCAAGTCAAAAATATTCCAAAATTGGTTTCCGGTCAATAAAATGAACACTCTCACTTGGCCCAATCAGTATCTGATCTGAATCCCATCGAGAACTTGTGAAGTGAACTAAAGAAGCTGGTGGCAAAGAAAAAATGTACCAACAAGCGTTAATTTTCAAAGAGGCTTGGAAGAACATTTCGATACCTGCCAAGCTTTGATCAGTCGTATGCCCAACCAAATGGAGAAAGTTATTAAAAATAAAGGTGGATACACTGGATATTAGTCAAATAATAAAACAAAACTGGATTTGAAGTGGATTTAAAATCAAAAAATTGAAATACAACTTAGAAAGTTGAAGTGTACCTATTATTTTCAGCAAGCAAAAAGTGTCGTAATTTCGTTTTTCTTTTGTAACTTTTGAATCACCTTATTTTTCTTTTTCAAATAAAGTTATTTTTATAGATAAATGTTCAATAAAGAAATGTGCATTTAAATTTTGGTATTTAGGGTAATAGAAAATAAGTTGTGATAAGCTAAAGCGAACTTAAGTGAGTGTATCTATTATTTTCATCATGAGTGTACATAGAAAATTTCGATTTTAGTCCTCTAACATTGTGATATACCAAAATAAGGGTCGAAATTTGTTCTTTGAACCGCCGCGAGGTCGTGAACAGCCTGAAGGTAGGGAAGTTTTATTAGTATTTATTGTATTTACCTACCAGGTGCAAAAGGTAGGCGAATCAGAAGCCGATTTTTTTCTTCTTAGATGTATACTCCTTCACTATTAAATGTTCCGGCCAGAAATCAAACATTTCTTTTTTGGTGGAATACCAATAAGAAGCGAACTCGAAGCACCAACCGCAGCCACAGTATTTGGCGCTGGAGCTACTGAGACGAATAACGCTTTAAGAACACTCCTCTTGTTACTATTTTATTAAAATTTTCTTTCGAATAGGATGTTCGCCCGGACACATCGGACACTACACCCGATATCGCATTAAAATGCGGGATAGGATTGAAGGGGAAATGGCAATAGAAATCAGAAACTCAAAATCAAAGTCTATGCAGACACAACAACAAATCTGTATGTTTTGTTAAGTGAAATATGATGTACTGATAGCATTGATTTATTGTTTAAGAACAAATCAAATGTTGTGGTCATAGAATAAGTGTTTCCGTAACTAGAGCGTTAATATTAAAAGCACAAAAGAAATTTAAATTGCGGGTTAAATAAAGGACATACATAAAAGCGAGAACGGAAAAAAATACGACCACCTTCATTGAAGCGAGGACAAGATTTAAATAATCAAACCACTCCACAGTTTCCTGAATTTATTTAATCTAGAATGTGCTTATTTCTATTACATTCTGAATTAAGTTTAATTAAACTCCAGCCGGCAAATAGGCAAAAAAATATATTTGTTGGGGCTAAGAGCATTTTCTTAGCCTGAGAACAAATATCTAGGACATGCGTGTGTGGAAAGACACTGAAAGTTAGTTGGCTTAAATACAATTTCAGACTGATAGAAGAGGTAGAAAGCATGGATGCAAAACCAATATATACGATTGAGCTTTCGTTTACATGAACTGTTGAAGTATAACAAACATATGATCAATAATGTAAAGTTAATTTAAATAACATTACAATTATATGATTTTAAACTAGGGTATTTAAGAGTTTGAACAAGCATCCCGCCCCACTTGAAAAGATATTTTTCAAAAAAATTGGTAAGATAGCCAGTTTACGTTATGCTGTCCGTATTGGAGCAACTCGTACGCATCCTTTCTGTACACAACCACTTAAGCACCACCAAGTTTCCTGGATTGGGGTTTCATGTTGTCTTCTTGAATGATGGCCATAGTTCCAACTGTGAGATTTGGTTTTGTCCTAGCTCGAAGTTCGTTAATGTATTCTGCGACCATTGACGCTAAAATTCTTGTTTAGCAGCCACGATTTGTTCATAGTAATTTAAATTAGTGATTTTCTTTGAAACTACCATGCGTTCAGTCAGTGCACGAGGAGCATTTCCGTTTAGTATGAGTCCCGCAGTTAATGCTCCCAAATCATTTGGATCCAAGGATAGGGGTGATGAAGGACGTGAATTTAATACTGCCTCTATCTCGATAACTGCAAAAGTCAGCTTTTCTAAGGGTATTCATTAGTGAGCGCATTTGCGCTCTTCACGGAAGCTTCCCAACATCCGCGGAAGTGTAGTGGATCTTGGTTTTTCGAGTCGAAGATAATTTTTTTTAGTTCAACTAATTTGTTGGATGCTCCAACAAGTTTTGTAACGTTGTCGCAGTAAATGTGGGACGCTGGTCCCCGCCGAGCAATCATCCGTTTTAAAGATTCCAGAAATTTGTTTGTTGAAAGATAAGAGACGATCTCAATATGAACTGCCTTAACAGTCATGCAAATGAATATTGTAATGTATGACCTAATAGGACCTTTGCCTTGGATGCGAAGTTACTTGTTTATTGCTAAACAAAAATCCACTCCTACATGCCGAAATGGTTTATCTGTAGCTTAACGTAGGGTTTTCAGTGAACCCATAAGTTGACCAGTTGGAAAAGGCCAAATTCTCACGATCGAACGATTTTTCGTGTGCTTTGGCGTTTATTATCTATAATTGAAATCGCAATAGTCCTACCAATGCTTTTGGTTCAGCATGATAATTGCGCAAATGCAAATGTCGAATGTATATTTGAAAGAAGGGCGAGGTGTTCGATAGTTAAAGGGGATGCTTCTGACGCTTGGGAAGATTTGCATGTTCAAGTCCTACTTCAACCTTTATGAGATTAAATCCTGATGAATCATCTAAAAAGCGTATTAGAAATTTTAAACTACTTTACACTTGCTTCTCACGTTGCAGTAGGTTAAATTCATTAATAAAATGCCTCTATTGAATATTCCAAACAATGCAGTTCAATGCATTGTTCATCTCCTCTAACGATGGCGTTGACATTTCGAAATTGCGATTGAGCTTGAGTGATCTGAAAAACCGAAAACAATACGCGATGACTCTAAATGTACGATTGTACCAATTAAATTTCTCGATTACTTCCAACAGGTAAGTGGACTCCATTGTTATAGCAAAAGGGTATTTTCTTTTTTCAATGTTGACAATGTCCATATCTATATGGTGTGGTTGGTGAAGCCATTTTAAATCATTGAAAGCGGAAATTTTAATTTTCTTCTTAACGACAAAATATTAATGATGTAAGAAAAAGTTTTTTCAGGCCGCTTTCTTAGTGATCAAATTTAAAACATTGAAAAAATATTCCTAATTGAACAATAAGTATATAAAAAATATAATAAACTTCAATCAAAATAACTTTTATTTATATGATTGGATGTGTAATCTATTAACGCGAATTGTGTTTTATATTGCAACACAGATGAAACTTTATACATAAAACTAAGAAAAACAATTTGTCTCACTTGACCGGAAAATGTTAGCAATTAACATTTACATACATTTTTTATATTTTTTTACCTTTCTTTGTAATTACAGGTATCCCTCGTATAACGCGGTAGTTACGTTCCAGAAGAATTGCGCGTTATCTAAAACATAGTTTTCATATAAATTTGGGGGTTATGTTCCAATAGGTTTTTTTTAAATAAAATACATACAAAATAACAGATGCACATATATTTCAACTCAATAATAAAGTTCAGACTTTCTCATACAATTAAAAACACAAGATATGAATTATAATACATATGTACATACATGTTTCAAAATTTAAAAAACAAAATTTAAATAATTTGCACATTAAAAAATTGAAAAAAAATCAAAAAAAAAAATTATTTGATAATTTTTCATCAGAAGATATTTCTTCAACATAGTTTTTCCTATTGGATAAGAAACTAGTTGTGGGACCTTGTGGTTCTTTTACTGGTTTTTTAATTGCAAATTTTAATTTTTTAAGCTCCTTTTCAATTTCGTAATAAGGTGCTAGATTAATATCTATTTCCCTTATTATTTTGCTGGATCTCTCCAGCGAAGGATCATTAGTTGTAAAGAAAGATTTAATTTTCTCAACCAAACTTAAACCCTCTCGTATGCGCTTCAGAGCGAAACTGGGAATTGATTCACAGATATCTTCTACCGAAGTAACGTCATCTTGTGCGAAATTTGAGATGGAGATTCAGTTGTTAATTGAATTAGGTCTGTTTCGGTAAGGTCTGTATCTTCATTCATAATTTCATAAATGTCATCTTCGTTCATATCGTCAAAGCCTTCTCCACTAAAACGTTGACATATCGTTAATATACGGCTCACTTCCACATGTAATGGTGGCACAGCATTATTTTTTGCAACAATCTCCGGCCATATGTTTTTCCATGAACCATTTAGCGTGGACTGCTTTAATTCTTTAAGAGATTTTTGTACAAAGGTAATGCAGTTTTCCCATAGTTCTGTAACTGTCATGTTAGGATTTGAATCCATTTTATCAAGAATAAGTTGGAATGTTTTATAATTATGTATTTTCCCCTTCGCGTTATATAAGAATAAATTTCGCGTTGTACTAAAACCTTATTTTTTTCCAAATCGCGTTATATCGAAACCGCGTTGTATAATACCGCGTTATACGAGGGATACCTGTAATTAAGTTAGATGTTTCTTACTCTACCAAAAATACGTAAGTAAGTAAAAACGATTCTTGCTGTTCTAAATATTACAATTTACATACATAGCTGCAGAGTTTATTTTGGATGTGTATAAGGTTAAATAATATAACTAACATTAACCTGTATTAAGAAATTTATTCTTTCAATGTTTTAATTATATATTTTAATGGCTTTTTCGTTAAGTAAACAAAAATAGTTTAAGCTGCAACATACCAACAGATACAGGAAATACAGCTTCATTGTTAATTTGCGTTTCAATCCACTCCATTAATAGTTGGATATATTTTTGTGCTGGAAGTGAAGTTGGTTTTTTGTATCTGTAATAAAAAGTGGTTAAAATTCTCTAGAATAATGGTAACTAACAATAGATGGCCAGAACGTTACTGTCAATCGGTATAGCTTAACTCCTTTAGTAGTTTGACACCCAAAATAAAATGCTCCCATACCAACCAATCTGGATTTAAGCACAGCGAATCAGTTTCAGATGGTCTGCTCCTTGCAGAACACCTCAACCAAGTCCTTAAGGTCTAAAAAGCACACCTCAGTCATAGCGCTTCATTTCTTAAGAGCTTTCGACAGAGTAGGAGTGCATACCATAATCCTCAAACTTATCAGCTGGAAAGTTCTTCCCAAAATCATAAGTTTTATAAAAACACAACCACACAGAACGGCATCACTCAGGGAGTCCTACAATAAACTCGCAAATATCATCAGTCTCCAAAAAGAAATCATTTCAGTGTCTACGCGGTACTGAATTATTATCATTATTCCCCTCAATTCAAAGTGGATTTTTTCGTGGATTGACGTGTTTTTTTTTCGCTCCTGCTTAAATATTAATTTTCGGGTTAAAATCATCGCGATCGACTCTATAATTTTTCTGATAGCTCGGTGTTAGCTTTATTAATAACATAAATCCAATCTTGTTGCTGTTCTTGTTAATCTTTGCTCTTGCGTTTGTACTTCTTACCATTTTAATTTGCTCCCGCCCACACATTGTTGTTGCATGTGCATTGTTTGTGGCTCTTCCGCTCTTCTTTAATTTCTTTTGTACCGCGTACAAGAGACACGCGTAACTGTGTAATTTCTCTTAGATATTTTCAATCTTTCTCTGCAGGTTTGACCCAAATGTCGAATTTGCTTTAAAACTGAGTGAGTTTTTTCTTTGGCTTTTTTCTGAGACATTTTTATTTCTTGTTTCAATTAATATTTGCAATAGATTTATAATGTCTGTCTGCTCTAACAAAAAGTTTTTAAACCATCATCACAAAAAGGCGACCAACAAAGTAGCATCCACACGAGAAAATATTGTAGCCTCACACACACATTCCCTACCAGCCACAACCCCACAAAACAACCACCTCTCCATGAGATTTTTCCCCTTCCCTTATCAACATTTATTCAAAGATTTCCCAAAACAATTACAACATCAAGCATAAACAGACAACAGTTTCTAGAGATAAAAGTCAAATATAATAATCACACAATTATACAAACACCGCTACATTCCCTGTTACCAATCAGAAATCATAACTATTCAAGAGGCAATAAATCTAGCGCAAAAAAAAGCACGAAACCATATAATTTGCTTCGACTCACTTTCATCTTTGAAATCTATCCGCAACATTAACAACAATAACCTATATCTCACAAGTATCAGATCCCTTCTCTTTAAAACTGCACCTAAAATAAAACTGCTTTTAATTCCTATTCATTGCGGTATCTAAGGAATGAAACTAGCAGACATAATAGCGAAATCTGCAATCAACATACCCCTGTATTACACTCACAACTTTAAAATTACAGACATTAATAAAAACCTCACGAACGAAATATGTTAACAACTCAAACAAAATATAAAGCTCTGTAACACATGGCATTTAAATTATTACGAACCTAACACACACAGCAGAGTACCTAATAAATACCAAACAAAACAATATCATACACAGCAACCAAATTAAAATACATACTAAGCCTCAGACTAGGTCACAGAAGTCTTATACATCGACACTACATACATCAATACTGACAACATCATACCAAACTTCCAAAACTGTAACAAAATGACACCCTTAACATCAAACTGATATTTTAAAAAATTGACTAGCAACATTCTAAAAATGAATATATGATCCATCTTATTCCTCTCTAACCCATCTCTAGATAACATTTCTAAAATCATCAAATTTAATCAAACATGCAAATATAATATACGAGGGGTGTCTTTATATCTCGCAATTTGGCAACTCTGGTGTTGCAATCTGGCAACTGACAGCTGTATCGAAAAGTTTGACATTTAACAGTAAATTAAAAGATTCACCTCGGCCCATAAGTGCGAATTTTCTGTACAACTTTCGACGTGCAACAGTGCATTGATGAACTTAATTCAATATTTGGCGATGAAGCTCCATCAAGGACCAGTGTTTGTCGATGGTAAGGTGAATTCAATCGTGGTCGTAGTTCACTCTAAGACGAATTTCGTGAAAGTCGTCCAAAGTCAGTTGTTGTTCCGAAAACCATTGATGCTGTGCGCGAACTGATATTGCGAGATCGTCATGTGACCAATCGTGAGTCATTAGTTTGACCAGCATACATTCAATATTGCAAAACCATTTGACTGCCAAAAAATTTGTTCGCGTTGGATCCCACACAATTTGTCAATCGCTGAAAAAAATTCTCGTGTCGATTTGTCAAAGGAAATGTATAAAAATACGATAGCGGTGCTTCGAAACACATCTATGTCATCGTGACAGATGGTGAATCGTGCATTTACGCGTTTGAGCCCGAAAGTAAACAACAGTCGACTATATGGGCGTTTCAAGATGATCCAACAAATGTTAGAACAACGCGGAACAGTCAATTCCGAGTGTTACACAACTGTTTGTTTGTCAGTTGTCTCCCAAGAAATTAGGAAAACGAACCCCCGTAGAGGGATCACTCTTCACCAGGACAATGCGAGCTCTCACACATCGGATCAAACAACTGCATTTTTAAGCACCCAAAACATCGAGTTAATGATTCATCCGCCGTATAGTCCTGACTTGGCACCGAATGGCTTTTTTTTATTCCCGTAAGTAAAAATCAAACTGAGAAGTCAACGTTTTCGACACCTGCAGAAGCGGTTGCGGCATTCAGAATGCATGTTTCGGAGATACCTCATTCAGAGTGGCAAAATGCTTCGACAATTGAAAGTACATCGGGCACATATTCGGTGGTGGGATTTTATGTCTAGTTCTATCAGCATACATGCATCGTACTTGGGGTTAAATCTATTTAAACCAAAGCCTGCGTTGGCTGTTAGATGCTTAGCTTAATGCATCGGCTGATAAAAATATACTCACAGCATGTGAGCTACATTATATTCCAACAATACGTTATTTTTTTGTGCATATTTTTATGTATATGTTTCTAAAAAATTTGTATGTCTACAAATACAGTGATTAATCTTAAACATTCTGGAAAGGGCCGGCAAAGGCCCTTTCTTTCTTTTCTTACAACATATATTATTGCTATTATAACTAATACAATTATTATTATTAAAGAAGCATGACCAGTTGCGTGATGGACATTTAATCAAAGAACTCGATGTGATTTTCGTCTAAAGATTTTAATTCAAATTTTAGCCTTCCAAGTTCTGCTGTGTGGTTCAATAAATTATTTACCACTGGTTCCCAGATTATCTACGGAACCTCGCTAATATCCCCTATGTGAGATGTTGCGATGGCTTGATAAGATTCTTACTGAATGCTGCGATGGACAACTAATATTTTATCATCTGTTCTAGCAGTGCAATCTGACCTGATGCTAAAAATGCCTTGCTCTGGAATATTTAGCACTTCCTGTTGTACACTATTACATTGCACTCTAACCTTTGAATAGGGTGGAACTTTAAATAGCCAGCTACATCTGCTCTTTAGTTCGATCCAATAGGATCTTAAGTCAACTATCGTTTTCTAGACACAGATAGATTGCTTATATTTTTTTAAATGGTGTGATTACACATACATTGTCATTGGCACTACTCCAAGGCCAACTTCCTTCAAACACTCTTTTATTAGTTTGCCACGTCTGACATTTATTCAAAGTGGATTCGGTCATTAGATGATAGGAGTCTATTTCAAAGTTGTAGACTAAATACTCGCTATTTACCTGTACCATTATTATCTTATTATCATTATTAATCCTAACTTTTGGCTAATTTTCTCCACTCCAGCTTGGCAAATAAGCATTAGCATTGCCAAAAATCCATTAACGTTACTAATTTTGGTATTCCTGGCAATATTCCTCTTGTTTTTCGCGAACGCGTTTGCTCCTCTTCGCTTTGTTGTCACCAGCAAACGGACAAATCTTACTAATTGGTCTTGTAATCGACCCTTCCTGTAGCTTTGACTTCACTACCCCAACTTTCTTGACCCGGCCATTGAATACTTCTTCAATTTCTCTAAAAGACCATCTAGCAGGATGACAATTTTTATATGATAAATTTTTGTTATTGACTCCAAATCTCTTCGGTTGATACTTCAAAGATTCGTCCGCAGCTAAAGAAACACCTCCGAAACGAGGTCCTGCCGGGGGTGTAAATTCGACATTGTTATCTGTTATCTGTTTCTGTCGCGGCAACGACTTTGTCGTTCCTGATACAATCCATCCAAACTGTGTAATTAGGCCTAACAAATCGTCAATCCTTGCAATCCCACTTTTTACAATATAAGTATACACATCTACTCCCAGTATTACGTCTACCCGACCAAGCATATAAAACTTAGGACTGGCAATACAATATTCTCAACATTAAGAAGCCTTTTCCACGGTTCCCGCACTTTTATTGCCAACTTAATTTTGTACTTTTATGTATTTGTTTTGGTTGACGACACTCCGCTTATCTCTGTGTGTGCCTTTATTTTCGGCATTATTTGAAATCTGAGCTGCTTCCTCAGATACGATAGTGCTCTGTGACCCACTATCAATTAAGGCTCTTAGGGTCTCATACCCTCCATTTACTGTCTTTACTTTTATTAGGGCGTTAGGCAACAGAGCCGGCTGTGCTGTCACACATGTATTTACTATCTTCTTTTTTTCACTAAAGTGGAGTAAAGTATGGTGCCCTCTATTGCACAATAAACAACCAACTTCATTGTTTGAATGCTTCAAGCATCGAGTGTAAATTGCACTTTTTTGGCCTTTGAATTTGTAGCACTGAAATGTGCTATGCCCGGCAACTTTGCTAATTGGACAGTTTTCTTTAAACGCCGTGTTTGCTATTTGTTGCACCGGTTTTCTTTCTTCTTTTTTAATGGAACTTGGAGAACAATATCTTTGTTCCAAATATTCCAAGACATCATATAACAATTGTATCTGCTTTGTCTTTTTTACTTGGCTCTCAAAGAACTGATGAGCCTCTCTATCCAATGTCCTAAGCATAAGTTGGGCGAATGTCACGTCAACTTCATCGGACAAATTGGATTTAACTTTAATCAAGTGTATTGACTCATTTACCGTGTCAATCACTCCCTTTATATATTTTGCGGATTTGATGTTGATTACCGGTAATTCAACTATCCGATTTAACTGCTCGGAAAATATCCTACGATGATTTTCATACCGCTTGGTTAGTAAATCCCAAGCAGCATTATAGTTATCGGCCGATCACGACAATAAATGAGCTACCATGCTCCGTGCTTCTCCCCATAACGCGGATTTTAAATAATTAAACTTAAGAGTAGTACTTACTCTTTCCCACTCTTTCGGTTCTCCGAAAAAGGTGGGTACTTGAATTTTTGGTAACACCGGCAGTTCGTCTCTAATACCAACATTCTCGACTTTAACTCCTACCGGTTTATTAATAATTTCATCTAATGCCCCTAGAGTATTCCACTTATCGAACTCTAGATCCTGTAAGGCATCTTCAAATGGTAAATGCAAAACTCAGGTACAGTTCTTCTACAATATTCTGTACCCTCCGCCAAAAAAAATTAATTTTATTCCTATGTAAAATTTAAAATTATAAATCCCTATTTTTCTCTCCCTTTTGTCTTCATTCACCTTCTCCAGATATTCCCAAAGTTGGTGAACTCTTTCCTCAAACTCTTTTTCGAAACTCTTACCTAATGTATCCGAATTCACTTTGGCAATGGCTGTTTTACTAGTCGATTACTCCAATTTTAAGCTATAAATTATGATTCCCTAACCACTGGCTTTCTATCCCATCTAACTCTTTGAATACTTCGATAGTTATCCCACTAGCGTCTAGTGTTTTTTCGAAAACATATAATAATTATAATAATAATAATAATTATATTTAAAAAGGTAAAAAATAAAGTATATTATCTTATCCATGGCTGCTGCTGTTGATGGCGTCGTCGCTCGTTCGTGTTGTTTTGCCAATGCCTTTTAAGTGGTCGGCTATACTTAATTTCTCCTGGTCGTCACGTCCCACTTGTGTTGTTGGTAGGTCTTCTTCTACCACTGAGCCTGTCACTTAAACTTCACTGAAACTGTCACTGTAACTGTGACTGGAACTGATCTGGAGCAGTTCTTTGACTATTACAGTCATTTATTTCTCCTTCGCTACTTTAAAATTTTGTAGCCACTCACACGATTTCTCTTTTTCGTCGCGAGTTTTCACGTTTTTTTTTTTCAATTCTATAATTGCTCCACAGCAGTCTGCCTTTTAACTCCGGAAAACAGGGGTAAAACGGGAGTTTTTTATTTTGCTACCTTTAGTTGGTCTTAGCATTTACTTCGTAGCATAAGATTGCAGACTTTAAGGAGCTGGTTCACCTCATTGTCTCTTACCACTGGTGGGGGAAAACAACAGAGTTTTTTTGTTACTCGAAGGACCAAAAATGAATAGGGCTTCCGGGGAGAAGAAAAATTATAATTCGATCTTCATTTGTTGAATTCAAAATGTGAACTGATTTTATTAAAATTATATTTGGTTGGAGGAAGTCTTAAAGTCTATAGGGCACATATTTGGTGGTGGGAATTTATGTCTAGTTCTATTAGCATACATGCACTGTACTTGGGGTAGCTTGAGGTTAAATCTATTTAAATCAAAGCCTGCGTTGGCTGTTAGATGCTGAGCTTACTGCATCGGCTGATAAAAATATACATTACATTCAAACAGTACGTTATTTTTTTTGTGCGCTGTACTTTTATATTTTACTTAGTTCCGAGTATTTATGTATACACTCATGATGAAAATAATAGATACACTGACTGAAGTTCGCTTTAGCTTATCACAACATTTTTTCTATTACCCTAAATACCAAAATTTAAATGCACCTTTCTTTATTGAACATTTACTTATGAAAATAACTATATTTGAAAAAGAAAAATTATGTGATTCAAAAGTTATAAAAGAAAAATGAAATTGCGACACTTTTTGCTTGCTGAAAATAATAAATACACTTCAACTTTCTAAGTTGTATTTTAATTTTTTGACTTTAAATCCACTTCAAATCTAGTTTTATTTTATTTTTTGACTAATATCCAGTGTATCCACCTTTATTTTTAATAACTTTCTCCATTTGGTTGGGCGTACGACTGATTAAAGCTATCGAAATCTTCTTCCAAGCTTCTTTGACACAGACCCCTTTTTGGCACATTTTTTCTTTGCCACCAGCTTCTTTAGTTCACTTCACAAGTTCTCGATGGGATTCCGATCAGGAAACTGACTGGGTCAAGCGAGAGTTTTCATTTTATTGACCGGAAACCAATTTTGGAATATTTTTGACTTGTGTTTTGGGTCATCTTGCTGATAGACCCATCCTACTGGCATGCAAATGGTAGCATAGTGTTTCTAGAATATCCCCTGTAGTCAGCTGCTTTCATAATGCTAGATATTTGGAAAATCTGACCTATTCCGTACGAGGAGAAACAACTCCACACTATAATATTTCCACCTTCATGCTTTACTGCTTTTTTTGTGTAGGGAGGTTCAAAATCTTTGCCTTTAAGGCGTCTTATATGTCTTGAATAATCGTTTCCAAATAAGCAAATTGTGGTTTCGCCGATAAACAAGATATTATGCCACTTCAGGTCCTGCCTATGAGACGTGATTTTTAGTATAATTTTGCGTCATAATCAAATTTTTTGTGCGCATCAAAGGAACTCTTCTTGCTATACCCCCTGGTAGTTTAGCCATTAATAGTGGTCTTCTAATTGAGGAAGCATTGATAACGTTATCTACTTCGGAGGCAGTGGCTCTCGAAGATTTGAAAGGGTCAGATTTTGCAATTCCTATGATGTGTCGATCTAGTTTTGAAGTGGTTTTCGTCTTTATTTTGCACTTGAAATGTGTTTTGTACAATATGAAGAGATCTCTTCAATAATTTTGCAATATCTCGCAAAGATTTGCCTCTGCTTCTAAGGATTTTAGCAAGTCTGGGTTCCTCGGTTAAACAATGAATATTTCGACCCATCTACATGGGATATTTATAGTTTTTCACTGCATTTACCATCTTTATGAAGAATACTTACTATTTGCCAAAAAAAAGACCAATCTCGAATTTTTAAAAATTTTTTTCATTTAGAAGCAGAAAATGACACGATTTCATTTTTCTTTTATAACTTTTGAATCGCATTATTTTTCTTTTTCAAATAAAGTTATTTTCATAAATAAATGTTCAATAAAAAAACGTGCATTTAAATTTTAGTATTTAGGGTAATAGTTTTTCTGTTGTGATGAGCTAAAGTTGATGAAGTCGAATTTTAGGAGGTGTATCTATTATTTTCATCATGAGTGTATGTCTTTAAAATAATTTATACAAATACAAACACAGTGTTTAATCTTAAACATTTATTAATATTTAAAACTGAGTTTATTTTTAATAACTGCTGTTATCCATTTCTCCATAGTGTTTACCAAAATTGGGTAATCTTCTGGAGTTATGCAGTTCCAAATGTCTTAAATTGTTACCCTTAGTGCGGCTAGACTACGCTGAGGGTCATTCTTTAACTGCCATCTCATTATTTTTTTTCTATGGGACTGGGCTTGATGATGGCCAGTGTAGGACATCAATACCATTATCGGAGCCAATATTTTTGGTGTGGAGCTCCATTATCATGCTGGAAGGTAAATTCCCCACAGTCAGAAAGATTTCAAACCGACGGGATTACCCTTTCCTGTAGGATACTCTTATATTTTTCTGCATTAACAGAGCCATAAATAAAGTGAAGCTGTCGCACACCTATCGCTGACATGCAACCCCACACCATTATACTGGCTGGGAATTCAACGGTGAGTTTTATGCAATCTTTATGATATTCATCCGTCCGTTTCCGTATGACGCGTTTTCGAGCATCACACGTCAAACTTCGACTCATCGCTAAAAAAAAAATAGTGCCCTTGTCTCTGCACCCAGTTCTGCTTCTGTTTGGCCCATTATATTCGCTTCCTCATTGTCACGATGTCAACAATGTCAGTAAGGGCTTTTCTTTGGCCTAGACACATTATACGTTCTGCTGAGGAAGTGATGCAATTATGCCTTGTAGAAGCCATATCCGATTTTTTTTTCTGGCGGGTCCATTCTCGATCAGCTGTTCTTCCAATACTTTCATTCCTTTTCGCCGCTATATCTCTCATAGTACTTCGCCGATTTTGGGTTATTTTTGAAGCTTGACCTCTTTTAGCTGCATTGTTGGCATTTTTCTTAAAAAGTCTTACAATATTTCGCACAGTCGACTTGGGAACATCAAGATCATTCGATATCGCGCCATAGCTGATGCCCGAATTAATTTATTTATTATTAAACTTCAGACATCGGCTAACCACGTACCATTGTGAACAAATTAGAAGACGTATATATAAAGCAACAACGAAAGCCCACATGTATTCGATTTTCTTACATCTAAACATTCTATTCACCATTACATTTGCAGTTTCTGTTAACGTTTTTGCTTATCAGTTTCAACGTTGCCGTGCCAATTAATAATGGTCATAATGTATTTATGAAGTGTTTTGATTCTAATAAATTTTTCCAATATTTTTATATAAAACATTTTAATTTTTGATATCAGATGGTGTCATCTAACCTAACCATTTGGTAGTATTCTACAGTTGCTATTTTTATATTCTATGTGTGGTATTTTACTCCAGTGAAAGACCAAAAAACCTTAGACTGCGCACTTTGTATGATTTCAACATTGGCGTTGCCTGCGTTTCCCTCAGATTGGTTTTAATTCCGAAATATAGATGAGAACTTTGAAGTCTAGACAAATCGGAGATCGTCCGTCCATAAACCAATCAGCAAGCGTCAGCAACATCAAGCATTCTAGATCAAGCCTCAGAATTTATGTGAAGAAGAAATAAAAAGTAAAGAGACGTAGTTCTAAGAGTTTTACACAAGTTAAAAGAAACAGTTAAGTGTATAATAACCCTGCTACAATCAATTTATTGTCTCGCATGGATATACTAGGATATAGATCCTGTTTTCTGCTCCTTGCCAATGTCGGTGATACTTCTGCTTCACTTGGTTTTCCTCCGGTTTGATATGAATAACATCACTTTTATAATACTTTACTTCGCTTACTAGATAATCTTGTGGTCTCAGCTGTGCGCATTTATATGCATCTCAACCCAATCAGGATGCGTGGTAAAATGCTGCGCCGCAGCCAGTACTTTTTCACGCACTTGTGACCTTTCCCTAAACTTTCCATCGCTTTCTACTTTTCGTTAGCTTTCTCTGCCAACGCTGCAGCATAGCTCCTTTTTTTTTTTTTTTTTATTTTTACGTGCGAATCCCATCGAAATTATATATAGTTGTCAAATATGCAAGGGTATAGAACTTCAACTTGACCAAAGTTAGCCCTTCCCTCTAGCTTATTATGATAAAATGTATGGAAAATATAAAAATTGACAATTACCTTCCATATACCAAATAAAAGGCAAATGGTTAGATGTATAGGCTTAGAATGGATTCAAACAAGGAAAAGTAAAGTTTGCGATGGAATAGAAACGTCTCAACTGATTAGTACAATAAACAAGCAAACTTAATTTTAGCTGTCTGTAACTCAAACACAGCGAAAAGTATATTTTTTTATATATGTAAGTATCTAAGAATACCATAATTTTGGTCAAATGTTTGAAATGTGTAGTATAATGACTTTTGTTAATGAATCAGACAAGGTGAGTTGATATAGCCGAGAATGTACATCTGTAGCTCATTTAAATCCAATAGGAACAATTAGTCAAGAAAAAAGTTATGTAGGCCTTATGGTTGAAACTTCAACAATTTTCAAATTTGGTCGGATCGGACAACTTTTCGCTCCTGCTTAAATATTAATTTTCGGGTTAAAATCATCACGATTTGAATTTGCGCTATTTCTGTTTAATTATACAAACGCAAAATCATAGCATTAAACTTATTGTTTCTGAACAACAACAAATGCTACACAGTTGTTGCTGTTCTTGTTATTCTTTGCTCTTGCGTTTGTACTTCTTTTTTTAATTAATATTTGCAATTAATTTATAACGCCTGTCTGCTCTAATAAAAAGTGTTTAAACCCCCCCGCGCCACATAACGCATTTCTCGCATGTTGGCTGTGTGAAAATGTCATGCACGTTAAGTGTGCTGGCTACACAGCCAAGGTAAGAGATAGCTTGGAGCAAAAAGGGGGTCTCAAATGGGGATGTGACTCATGCCGAGAAGTTGAAATCGAGATGAGGGTATTTATGAGGCAGACCAGGGATAGGTTTAAAACACTCTCATCTAGTTTTCGTAAACTCTACGACGAGTTTAATGCTGTGGAGACGGAATTTAGTAGCTATAAGCTGCTGAATGAGTCTCCAAAGCGAAAGAAAATTAGTGTGCGTAACTTGTCCCCGCATCTGCCGATACCTAACTTAGTCTCGGCCGCGATGTCACATTCACCATCTCAAGACACAAATCCGCCGCAGCTAATATCGTTTACAACCCCCATCCCGCATGGTGGCCGTAAGGATGAGGCGATTTCCGTTTCTCCAGGAAATGGTCTCTCCTTGCAGACGAATGTAGCTGTAGTTTCTGAAAAGTCTGGGCAATCATCAAATATTGTTATTGCCGATAGTCGTCCAGTTAGAGGCACACTTACGGACAGTCAAGGCGACTCAATCGCGACATCTAGAGACGCCATTGATTTAAGGCCTGGCTCCCGTAGGCCTCTGACTGGAGTTCCACCAAAGAAACTTATCTTTGTTTCTAGACTTGATCCCGAACATTCGTCGGATGATGTCTTAGCATATATAAAAAGACAAAAGTTCAAGTCTCCAAAATAGTGGTGGAAAAATTCAAGTTCAATTATTCAAGGGAGATATCTTCCTTTAAAATAGGTGTCCCGGTCGAACTGTTTGACTGCATTTGTAGTAACAGTTTTTGGCCGGATCACATCTTAGTAAAAGAATACACGGCCAAAAAGAAAACTCAGAGGTCTGTCAAGCTTTCAATTTCTCCCAATTCCTTGCCTTCTGGAACGCCAGCATCTGCTGGTGTCCAAAAAAACTAGTTTCGTCCCTTTCTCTGGCCTATCAGAATGTAAGAGGACTTAAATCTAAGCTTCCTAGACTATATGTAGATAGTTTAGCATTTGACTTTAAAATTTTAGTGTTTACAGAGACATGGCTTAAACCTGATATTAACGATGTATCCGTTCTTTCTTCAAAATTTTCAATTTATAGGTGTGATCGGACTTCTCGTGTAGGCGGAGGAGTTTTGATTGCGGTGGACTCTGCCTTATATTCTGACCAGATTCATCTACCTGATAATCAGGAAATTGAGTTTGTCAGTGTCAAGGTTGGACTTAAATCCTTCTCGGTCTACATCACTTGTTCTTATATCCCGCCACAATCCGACATGACGGTATATATTAAACATTTAGAATATATTCAACATGTTTCATCATTACTTTCTAATAGGGACATATTAATTGTCTTTGGTGATTTTAATCTACCTGAAATAGCATGGTCCCCTTCTGACGAGTCTGGCCTGCTGCTCCCTTGTACTTCACATTTATTTATTGATGGCCTGTTCGAGTTATCATTAACTCAAATAAATCCAGTGCGTAATAAAAATGGAAGATCTTTGGATCTGATATTCGTGTTGGATTCTACCAACTACGCAGTCGCTAGAATTGACCCTCTTGTCTTTCCAGAAGACAACTTTCATCCCACTTTGGAATTAACTGTTGATATGACGTTTCGTGCACCATTTGCAGGCCCTGTGCCCAAATCCCGCAACTTTCGTAAAACTAACTTTGTCAAACTAAATAATCTCATTCTCTCAACATATTGGTGCTCCTTGTACAGCTGTTCTTTGTTTTATAATACTCTCGATTCACTTTTTGAAGTTTGTGTCCCATTGAGGACCCCGGTGTCACACAGACCTCCCTTGAAGAATGTGAAATCGAGGTATTATAGAAAGAATAAGAAGTCGTTCTACGGACTTTGCTCTATACGCAGTTGCTCGATCTAACTTTATGATGCTTAATGCACAATGCTATAAAAATTACCTTCAGCATTGTAAATTAGAGTTTTCCCGCGACCCGAAGCAGTTTTAAAATTTTGTTTATCTTGGTTATCTTTTGAAAATAACACAGCCGACTCTGATCAAGCAATTCTGTTCATCAAGCTGATCTGTTTGCTGATTTTTTCACATCTACTTACTCCTCAGTAGAATATCGAGCAAATCTTCCGTATCATTATCAGTTAAAAAAATCTAATTGTATCTGTATTCCTTCGATCGACGAAAGCTCGCTCCATAGCGTGCTTAATTTAGTAAAACCTGTGTACTCTCCTGGTCCTGATGGTATACCTGGATGTGTAATAAGGTTTTGCGCCGCGGCATTATGTAAGCCAATTCAAAAATTTTTTCTATTGTCCGTTAAATCTTCAACTTTTCCATCCATTTGGAAGGAATCCTATATAATTCCTCTCCATAAAACTGGTAGGAAATCCGATGCATCTAACTATAGGGGTATTTCTAAATTGTCCGCTATTCCTAAAGCTTTTGAAAAGTTAATTACTTCTCAACTGCAACATTTTTGTAGTTCTATAATTTCACCATCGCAGCATGGATTTGTGAAACGTAGATCTAGAACCACTAACCTTTTAGAATTTACATCATTGACGATGGAAGGATTTCGGAATGCATGACAAACTGATGTCATATATACTGATATCAGCAAGGCTTTTGATTCTGATCAGACGCTACTTCTAGTTAGATTAAATAACATTGGGTTCCCTAGCCCTTTAGTTTCCTGGATTCGGAAATATCTGACAGGCAGAATACAGAAGGTTCTTTTCAAGTCTTTATATTCTAGGTCCATAAATGTGACTTCAGGAGTGCCCCAGGACAGTCATCCGGGACGATTGCTTTTTACTCTCTTTATCAATCATCTTCCCTCTGTTATAAATCACTCTCATGTCCTTATGTATGCAGATGATGTTAAGCTTTGTCTTAGTTACAAAGATATTATCTCTCCTGTCGGTTACAATCTGATCTTGAAAATTTTCAGTCGTGGTGTCAAAATAATTTGTTAAGTTTAAATCCAACCAAATGCAAGGTCATGACTTTTCACAGAAATACTCCGCGGTTGGTAACTTATTTCCTTAATGACATCCCACTAAAACGTTTTCATGAGATGAACGATTTGGACGTCCTTATGGACTATAAATTAACCTTTAAATCTCATATCTCCACTACCGTAGGTAAAGCCATGGGTGTTCTTGGGTTTGTTAAACGATGATCAAAGAACTTTGATGGCCCTTATACAACCAAAATTCTTTTTACCTCATTGGTTCGTCCTATTTTAGAATACGGATCTTGCATATGGTATCCTCAATATGAGACACACAAATCAAGAATAGAATCTGTCCAAAAACAGTTCCTAATCTTTGCTCTTCGTGCTCTGAACTGGGATCGCAATATCAATCTGCCATCGTTGTCTAGTAGACTTCTTCTTGTTAACCTACCATCTCTTACTAATCGTAGAATAATGCTTGGAGTGATTTTCATGCACAAGCTCCTTAATGGTGATATATAGATATAGTAAATCTATCGGTTCCTTGTAGGCCTACTAGAAATTTTATACCTGTATCTCTTTCCCGCTGTACTACTAACTATGTTCTATTCCAATTGACTTTACTGTGTAATCAGTTCAGAGCTCTCTCTTCCTACATTAGAAACCTCTATCCTTTTACATTTAGCTCGTAACTAGTTATAGTTTTCGTTTCTTGTCTATTTTGTAGAATGTCCCCGCGACTCGAGCCGTGCGTCATGCGGCTTGCGCCCCTAGGTCGGTTGGGCGGGAGGTTGTGGGCACTTAGTGCACCCGTTGGCATTCGCGCGAAACAAAAAAAAAAAACAAGAAGTCTATATCCAAGCGAAGGAGTATACGAGTGAAGATATTTATACCCAAATTAAGGAACATCACGTTGGCCAGAAAAGGCAAACAGGATCCGTATCCGTAGCGAGACAAGTCAATACTAGGAGTTATTCCTAGCACAGATAGGGAAGGCTAGGAATATTCCTAGCACAGTTAGGAAAGACCCGGAGTATTGCCTGGCACATTGGGGAGAGACTAGGAGTAGTCCTAGCAAATATTAGGAGAGTAGCAGTGTATAAGGTTAGATAGGCAAGACCTGGAGTGTTCCCGACAACAGTTAGGCCACGCAACAAGCAATCCTTTATTTGCCCACAGAAATATATAGCATACGGCTTCTCAAACCTGCCCGAACAGATCCGATCACATGTCCATCATCATACTAAAGCTGCCATCACCCTGAAGAAATTACATACCAATAAACCGAGCTATTAAAATTACAATCAAGCCGAACTAATTTCCTTATTTTCACCAGCACACAATATAAATTTGTTGTTTCGTATCCCGTCTTCTGAAATCCGGTTCTGCCATTAGCAAGGACCAAAAAAGATCGCTACAAACTCCTCACGTCTATAAGCCCAAATACAGTCGTAGTGTCAGAAGACCAACGGAAGCGAGCATTCCGCACTCTCGATCAGCGGATGCCACCGAGAAATTAGATATTCCCAGTTATAAATCTATTACACCTCCGGACAGTCAAGACCATTTCCTTGTCCCGACATAGAGTAGACTGAAACTTCGCTTCGCTGTCTCCCATATCCAAAACGAATTGTTGAACATGTTGAAGTTAGAAATCGAATTTTTAAGCAAGAACAAGCGATATGTCAAAACGTGTCATTCGATTGGGAAATTATTACGCAAAAGTTACGAAAATTTAAAAGTTGATATTGTGGACTATTTTCATCGAGCTACAGGGTATACGTACATCTGCTGAAATTTCCTTTTTACAGATTGCCGGAATTTGAGTATGAAATACTTGTGATAATGTAAGTTGTATTGTCAATAGCGCAATTCGGTTTTTCTATGTTGTCGGTCTTTAAGTCAATCAAATCGAAGGATTAAGCGATACAAATCAAACGAAAACCAATAATCCTTTATGTTATTACCGGCAAGTCACAATTTAAAAAATTAAAAGACCTAGGAAGGTCATGATTTTTTGGAAAAATTTCGCATTGTCCCCTAGTTTCCTATTAGACTCACCGACTTAACTATTAATCTTCGAGGTATGCACTACCTAATGAATATTGTTATTTTTTATGTGTAGTTCTAGTGATTTAGTGTTGTTATATGTCCAAATTATGTGTATTTCTTTTTTAGAAAATTAACATACGTTCTCCGTGTTTCGTGGAATATATGTAACTAATAAGGTGTTCGATGCTGAAAGCAACTTATTGGTCTAGTTTGTCCTTGTGAATGTTGTTTTTAGCCACAAAACCAAAAACTCATCCTCGATCAATAAATAGGAACTTTCGAGTTTAGTCAGTTCATATATTTTGATTAGGAATGACCACATCTTGTCAGTTCTCACTGGCGATAAGCTGTATGATGATCAAGGACACACAATTGCAGTGGCTGTCCACGGTCTCCATAGATGGGCTGCTGCAAAGATTCTAGGAGATAGAAGAAGTGCCATCATACACATCTATCAACGCTGAAAATAAAAAGGTTGAGAAACATTTCTTGACACGCACACCCGACATGTCAATGGAAGATACATAGTCGAATTGCCATTTAAGGAAGATAATTTTAAGATCGGGTCGGTCGATGTCTTAACGATGCACTTCATGTTGATCTATGCGTAGCTAATATTACTTATGGCACGCGGACAGTTGGAACTATGCAAATGGGTATCGAATAGTAACCAAATTGCTAATACACAACGAAATAGATATTTCCAAGATTATTACTACAAAGATTCATGCGGCTACATTGGCACCCAGGAGACGACGTATTGAAGTACAAGGTTTCCCTAACGGAGAATTCGAAATGCACTAAGCGACAAGTGCTTTCAGATACGGCACGCATTTTTGATCCACTTGGCATTCTGGCACCAGTGGTGGTTCAGTTCATGATCCTGCTTCAAGAACTATGGTTGCTGGATCTTGGTTGGGATTCTGGTTCTGATTCGGGGAAGCATTTCGGAAGGACATCTTTATGCTGAAGAAACTAAGGTTCTCACGTCTCATTGATAACAACACCGAGGAGATTGAATTAGACGCATTTTCAACCGAGTAATGCGCATGGATGGTAGCATAGGAGTGTCACTTATTGCTGCAAAGACGCGAGTCTCGCCTTTAAAGCAGAAATCTTTGCCACGCCTTGAGTTATGTGAAGCTCTACTATTAAATCGGCTTGTACAATCAATAAGGTCTGGCCTGCACCAGGTAAAGGGTAAAAAATATGCATGGTGTGACTCTACCATAGTTCTTTCATGGCTTTCTAATCAACCGCGTAAGTTAAAAATCTTTGTCGCCAACCGCACAGCAGAGATTTTGGAAACCATACCTCGTAGTTCTTGGAGACATGTGAGCACTAAGGAGAATCCAGCGGATTGTGCATCTCGAGGCATGCTCGCAAGTGAGCTGATTACGTTCGATCCATTGTGGAAGGGTCCATCTACACAATGAACAGCAATATCCAGTATTTTCAAGCGACCCAACACGGGTCTCAAGATTTTAATTCGATAGTAGTTGTTTACAATTTGCCCGGCTGTCGAAAATAATCGGAGCCGAGGTTGACGGACTTTGTTTGTTAGCTATCCAAGGATTCAGCAAATACATGAATGTGTACGAATTTTACGAAAGGTATCATTATGCACCGAAATGCACTCAGTACTGTGAGTAGGCGTAACATCACAGTGTTGGGAAACGGCTGCGACCGATGCGGAGCTAAGTCTAAGCTAACGGAAATAATCTATATTTGAAGATCTTTCGGTACGCTTGTTTCTATGTTCTTTTTTAAACCCGTCACGACTGCTCTCTTAAAGCGATGATAGAAATTGTTTTCATTAAATGCACGTCCACCATTCTCAGCAATTTTGTTATGTACTCCGAATTCCATCTGTTCCAAAATTTTTTGGCATATTTTCCACCGATCTACCAAACTCAAGTTTTTTGCATCTGGACTAGGGGGTGGGAGATGTTAATCTCCAGTCAAAAAATGACACGGCGTTATTCCCAGAAGGTCCTCCGGATCGTTATAAAAGTCTCGAATTATGGCAAATGTTAAAGCTCGACCTCCAATAGTCCGCTTAGAAGGATATTTCATCGACTTCACGTCTGCTTCCCACAATCCTCCGATGTGTGGGGCTTACGGATGGCTGAAATGCCAAGTGATTGTTCTTTTTATCAATGCTGGGACGATGAATTTTGAAACATATAAATAATATGCTAATTTGTCTGATTGTAGTTTCTTGTTTCTGTACATAGGCCACGTCAGCCATTAAAACGATTTTAGGCTCCTAGAAATGCATTATACGTCAAGTCACCAACCGGCTCCAATACTTCAATACGAAATACCAACTGAAAGGCTGGCCGCAACCAAACTGCTGGTAAATTTCCCACCAAGTAAAAGTACTTCATGAAGTCAAAAACACTCAGTCACCATTAATTTGCTACAATTTTCTAAGCTTGCAGCAATAGCCAACGCATACTACCTCGCTCTTTCGTTGCAGCCCACGTTGCACTGGGTGTTTCAGTACAAAACGGAATTACGTATATCTCAACCATTTCGACAAAATTTTGTCAGCTGGTGCATTGAATTATTGAGAGTTCCAAATAAGAATGCAATATCTTTGATACAGCACTAGTTATAGGTCTGCCTGTTACATACTATTTAACAACTTTAATATACCCTTTTACCCTATGGGTACAGCCTATGTTGAACTACGCACCTCAATACACAACGGACGTAGGTAAAAATGTGAGGAATAATCATATAGGATCTATTATTATCCCTCACAAATATACAGATTTAGATATATACAAATAAACAGAAGCCAAACAGGCAAACGATGTTTGAGATCGATATGAAACATATAAACGAACATATTGGTTTGACACAAACATGTAAACGAACATATTGGTATGGTACGAATATGTAATCGAACATTTGGGGTGGGTGTCAAACCCGATCATACTTAAACCATCAGGCTGGAAATCCCATATGAGCAGTACCATATGATCGTAAATAAATCAATTGGAACCATCATATGATCGTATGAGGGGCGACCAGATGACGCGAGCGTCGTGGGTGGTCGCCGACAGGTGCCGAGAGCGTGGGAGAGTGCATGCGTGCGAGAGTGCATAGGTGCAATGCCGAGAGTGGGAGAGCGGGGCGAATATGTTAGGGAACGCCCTTGATGGGTTTGAGAAGCATTTTGCGTCGATCAGTTTTCGGCGGTAGTATAAGTTAAATTCAAACTGTGGAATTGCAACCTGAATGTATTATTATTGTTTACTACATGTCTGATTATTATTATTTCTGCATTATTTTATTATTGGTTTATTATTATTGTATATACATATTGTAATTTAGTAATAGGCAATTTCGGCGAGCGAAAGGCCGAAGGGCACGCGTACCGATGTGTGCGTATGCGTGTATGGGTGACCTTGAAAGTGATCTTGTGGGAGAAAGAAAGGCCGTTGATGACAGCGGCTGGGTACCCAGCGATTTAGCATGCATAGCTGTAGGCAAGCTATGCAGCAGGGTCGGCAGAGAAAGTCGACCCAAAAATGAAGGCGATGGAAAGTTTTGAAGGAATGGCACAAGTGAGTGGAAAAGTAGTGGCTGCGGCGCAGCATCTCACCACGCATCCTGATTGGGTCAAGATGCCTATAAATACGCACGGCTGATACCATAAGGGTAGCTAGTAAGCGAAGTAAAGCGAAGTATTATACAAGTGAAGTTCATAGTCAAGCGAAGCAGTGTATGAGTAAAGATACCCATACCCAAGTTAAGGACCAACACATCGACAAGGACTGACAAACAGGATCCATATAGTGAAGACTAGGAGTATTCCTAACACAGTTAGGAAAGACCCGGAGTATTCCTGGCACATTGGGGAGAGACTAGGAGTAGTCCTAGCAAATATTAGGAGAGTAGCAGTGTATAAGATTAGATAGGCAAGACCTGGAGTGTTCCCGACAACAGTTTGGGCACACAACAAGCCAACTTTTATTTGCCCAGAGGAATATCCAGCGTACGGGGTCCCAAGCGTGCCCGAGATACCCAATCACCAGCCCATCATCATATAGCTGCCATCATCCTCAAGAAATTACATATCAATAAACCGAGTCATTAAAATTATAATCAAGCAGAACTCGTTTCCTTATTTTCACCAGCGCACAATATAAATATGTGTCGTACCCCGTCTCCTGAAATCCGGCTCTGCCATTCGTAAGGGCCAAAAAGGATCGTTTTAAAGATTAACAATTGTCAAGTGATTTATTCTCAGTTTGGTTTGGCAATTCATCATAAGCAGACTTATGCTTGAATAACGGGTCATTGGTCCGTTTTTTTTTCAAAAACGTTACAGTCAATTGGACGTCCAGATTGCACTACATCTGAGCCAGCCGTGCCAGTTATATGCCAGAAATCATATTTAAAATGTAATGCTACAAGAATATCTTTTGAATAAAAATAGTTAATGTCAATCGAATAATTCATAAAAATAGTTAATGTCAATCGAATAATTCATCATTGTTTTATTGCATTTCAAAGTTTTATACCTCTACAAAAACACACCCGTTAGATATGTATATGAATAACATATACATATATAATAAAAAACGGGTGCCAAACTCAACTGCTAGAAGACAACTTCTTCTGTACCTTCAGTAATTTTCCTTGGGATCGTCTTAATATTTCTCTTTCGCTTACGCCTCATTATTGCATCAGGTGTTCGATTAACAGAGGGCAACTTACCGCGATGGTTTCTAATAAGCCATCTTCTTTTCAGTGACCTGTAATGATTTCTTTGAAACAAATTGCAAAGGGTTGTAATATTCTAACACCATTGGTTCGACTATTTTGTAACGGATCAGATTTCTCCATTTGTTTCTCAATTACCTTCTATAGTTTTTTTTTATGTAAACAGTTTCATGTAAAAATAAAAATTATTTGTTGTTGATGATCTAATTATATTCTAATCTTCAGACGGGTAACAGTCTGAATTTCTTTGCAAAATTAATGATGCCATCACTTGGAATTGAAAAATTTTTATTGTACTACATGAAAATTATGTGAAATGGTGTATTTGTCTGACTGTAGCTCTTTTCAGATGTTTTCATATAGCAAAATTATATATATACTTCTATATATATTTTTTTTTTTAATATATTTATTAGCGTAGGAACCATACCATACAATAGAGTATCTTAACAGACGCAAGGATTTCTGGGGACCAAACCTCATGTTACATCAGGATTCAGCAAAATTATGTAAAAATATTAAGATTTATATTAATTGGATGAACAACACATGTTAATTTTAATTTTCTGTATCTAAAGAGTTCTGAGTTTTTCCCTAACTATTCTAAGCTACACGGAGACTATGGTTGTTTTGATTGTGTCTGCTAGAGTTGCATTTTAAAACACCGGTACTTAAAGAATTACCTTTATTATAATTCTTGCATTGTTTTAGTTGTCTCTTTTTGGTCTTTATATCGGATTAGATCAGTTATTTTTGACTTTCTGACCTCTACGGCCAGATCGTCTTGGTGTCTGATAAGCTATTTGTTCTGCCACATTGTAGCGCTAGCACTATCCCTAACATTCTTGGTCGTTTATGGAATTAGCAGAAGGTGGACTCGGAAACCAGTAAAGCAACTAGATCATCAGAATACCGATACTGTCGATAGGAGCATCCCAATGGCGCCCGCATCCCCGGAATTTGAAATCAACGTGGAATAATGTTGAACAGGTGTTCAACGGCCGGGAGTATGGTGGTGCTTTCCGTTAGATAAGCACACTAAACACAAACCCATTACTTTATAAAACACAAACACATTACTTTATAGAACACAAAACAAACTGTTGACATTTGTGACCCATCATAGTTAAAAGTAACCTTCTCATAATCGTTAATGGCTATCAATTCATTGAGCACCCTTACTAGAGTCAGCAATAAAGACGTAGTATGATGAACCAGCAATAATGAAAGCTGGAGCTAAAACGATCTATGCAGTCTAGCCCATATAAGTAGAATGTAATTCATAGACTAATCAGAATTCATGTTTGTAAGCAACGGGTGTGCATCGCTGTGTCTTTGGCCCCCAATTACGACAAAGTTCTCTCTCTCCGAAGTCTACCCAATCCAAGTATTGGTTGCGACGCCTATGTGCCACTAGATTATGTTCTAGGGGCAACTATATTTATAAACAATAAAAAACTTTAAATTAATAAAATAAAACTCACGATACATTTTGGTGACCCCGAAATTGGCAGTCCCAAGAAAAAAATATATATATTGTTGTTTTTGGGCAACAAGTCAATATCAAGCGTGCAAGGAATTTTGGTCAACCAGGTTTTTGGAAAAAATTGAAACTCTTTAGCGAGGGCACGGGTTGACTACAAGTGAGACAACAATCCGGGGTCCCGACTTTAATACGGCAATTGGTCAAATTAACGACCGGATTGCATATAAAAAAAGACAACTGACAACGTCAGCACTTTGTCACCTGGTCAACTGTGGCGAATGGGATCATAAAAAAAAATTAAATTTACAAAACATTTTGGCCGATAAGCATAAATTCAGTACAAGAAAAAAACTAAAAATTTTTTAATTGGCAACCGATACGTCGGCATAAATTCATCTGTGAGACAACCGCCAGTGTTTTTTTTTTTTTTGTAGCAGCTTCATTTTAATTGACGAAACTTGACCACTCAACAGGTACGAGTAGGACCGTACCCTGCCTATGACAAAATAAAAATACTATCAACGGGTCAAGTTTAGAATATTGGGAAAATAGATTAAATGTATGCTCAGCAATCGGAACGAGGAGACGCCATTCAGTCAATGATCCGTAACTATAAAAAGGATTCTCCGGCTAGGAAAACAAAGGTTTCATACTTTTCCGAAAAAATCGAGTTGCTGGAGTACTTATGGGAGAACTTCTATAAAGGACATCATGAGTTGATGGAAAAGTTAGAAAATCAACCGTCGGATCATGAGTACTTCAGGAAGGAATACCACCCTAAGATGAAAAAGCGGTGGATGAAACTATTAAAATATGGAAGGCTCAAATAATAAAACTTGAAGAAGAAGCTGAGGCCGGTCAAAAAGGAGAACGGCTGAAAATTGAGCCTTTGATGCGCCAACAAAAAGCAATGCTGGCATCATTACAGAGGATCTTGAATCAAATGACATCGGATGAAAAGATTCACTACAAGCCGGTCGTTGAGAAGCAGTGGAGGCAAATTGAACTAATCCACTTCGAAATCCATAAGGCGGCGGTGGACCCGGTGAGCATTGGATATGATTTCGATGCGTATGTGTATGCAGAAAATTTAGTACTCAAGTTTGCCATTACTGTGGAAAAGGAAGTGCCTGTACAAACAGCGTCAGCCCTTTAATTATTTAAAATGGCAACAGCTTCGCGACATTTTCGCAAAAATGGTGCATGAAGCAAGCGTGCCTGCGGTACATTCTGCGAAGAGCCGGCAAAGGTTATCGTTCGAAATCTTATTTATTTATGCCATGATGAGCAACTAATATTTTATCGTCTGTTCTAGCAGTGTAATCTAAGCTGATGTTGAAAATGCCTTGCTCTGGACATGCGGACTACCACATTGCACTCTAACCTTTGAATAGGGTTCAACTTTAAATAGGCAACTACATCTAGTTTTAGCTCGATTCAATAGGATCTTAAGTCAACTATCGTCTTGTAGACACAGTTAGATTGCTTATTTCGTTTAAATGATACGATTTCACATGCATTGTCACTTGCATACTCCAAGGCCAACATTCTTCACACACTCTTTAATTAGTTTCCAACGTCTGACATTTATTCAAAGTGGATTCGGTCATTAGATGATAGAAGTCGATATTGTTATCTGTTTCAATTCTGTGTATTAACTTTCTCCCTTTTTTCACCAAAGTGGAGTAAAGTATGGATCCCTTTTTTATATTTATTTCTATTTTTCCAATTGGTGTTAAGCCTTTGAATTTATAGCACTGAAATATGCTGTGACCGGCAACTTTTCATATCAAACAGTTTCTCTAAACGCCGTGTTTCCCATTTTTACACCGGTTTTTTGCCTTCTTTTTTAACGGAACTTAGACAATAACATTTTTTTCTTTAAATATTCCAAGACATCAGATAACAATTGTATCTTCTTTGTGTTTTTGACTTGGCTCAACAGCCAGGGTGGTGGTCAAAGAATGGTTTCAACCAAGAAGGAGAGTGTCGAGCACTGCTTGACTGCGGATCCTAAGTGAATCTTGAAATATAACATATACTCCACTCGGGTAAAAGCATTTGTTTTACCTCACATTGTAGCAGACCAATCTTCGGAGTGAATTAATTAACTGTTTAAATTACCACACGGACTGCAGTTGGCGGACCCATCATTCAACAAACCTGGAAGAATTGGCTTGCTGTTGGGAGCAGGTTATTATTTCTCAGTATTAAGAGCTGAACAAACCAAACTGCCCAATGCTTCAGAATTGGAATTCGGCTGGTTGACATCTAGAAGAGTTGACATGACAACAGCAAGGGCAGCAACCTGTATGGTAGCCACTAAACCAGATGAGTTGTTGGAAAGATTCTGGAGGTTAGACACGTTCGAGCCCACAAGCCCATACCGAAGTCCAGAAGAACAATACTGTGAGAAATTTTTCATAGACAATCTGCACAAAGCAGCGGATGAGAGGCTAATAGTTAAGTTGCCATTTTCTGAAGACGCTTCATTAACGAATGAACCCAGATATCGAACAGGAGTATGTAAAGTTTATGACCGAATATGAACAACTAGGACACATGAAACAGTTACTTCCACAAGCCATACCAAAACAAAACTACTTCATTCCTCATCATCGTGTATTAAAACTTGGGAGCACCACAACAAAATTGACAATAGTGTTCGATGCATTAAGCAAGACAGATTCCGGAAATTCACTGAATCGAAAGATATACCGGCAAGTATTGATTTGATTGATCGTATGGAGGGAAGACCCGAGTCAATAGCTGAAATTTTATCGACTCAAAACCGTGACATATGGGATTACTTCAGCACCGTATTTGGCAACTAAGTGTCTAGAGTACTTAGCACAGAAAGGCAAAGCGAAGTTTGCTTCCGGAGCCGCAGCTCTATTAGAGGACTTTTATGTGGATGATTGCTTAACAGGGGCAGACAGCATCCCAGAAGCAAATTCAAACAATCCAACACTATGACAAGAAATTCCGAAAGATGAGATTATGAAAAATATTGACCTAGATAACGCTCTGAAGCAAGCTTGCGTTAAAACACTAGGAATTATCTGGCTTCCCAAAGAATTATACAAAGGCATACGGGGAATAACCAGGAGAGTAGAGTTGTCCGAAATCGGGAAAATATTTGACCCTCTAGAATTTTTGGCTCCAGTTGTAGTCCGAGGAAAAATGTTGCTCCACACATCGCTGCAGAAAAAGTTGAAATGGACGCAGATTTGACAGCATATCTAGAAAAGCAATGTGAAGCGTATCGCGAATATTTACGACGGCAAGATACAGTGTAAAAGAGAAATACAAACCTTTGTAGATGGATCAGAAAAGGCATATGGAGCTGCAGTTTACATAAGAGCAACATACAAAAAAAGGCCAAATATCTGTAAGGCTGGTATGTGCAAAATCAAGAGTAGCCCCACTAGAATGCCAGACGCTGCCTCGCTTAGAACTATTCGCCGCCGTATTAGGAGCTGAACTTACAGACAGGGTCCGACAGGATTTAAAATTAAAGCCTGAACTCATCTACGCATTCCTGTGGTCAGATTCAACAGTAGTGCTGTCATGAATAAACTCCCAAGCATCTCATTTTTATACATTTGTGGCCAACCGTCTGACAAAAATTCCTGCAGTGTCACACCTAAAGCAATGGCGAAATGTATCATAAGAGCTTAATGCTGCAGATGTGCAATCTCGTGGTATACCAGCCTCCCAACTCAGTACCCATAATTAATGGCTATTTGGCCCATTGTTTCTATACGGACTTCAGACGCGTTGGCCAGCACCATTTAACAAAACAGATCATGCAAGCGAAGCATGTGAACGCAAAACAAAGGTGTTTAGCATGGCAGTAATTTACAACGATTCTCCCACAAAAAGTCATTCTACAGATTGCGACGAGTCGTCGCATATGTTAGCAGGTTCAGCAACAACGAAGCAAAAGACCAACAACTCTGTTGGAGTTGGAAGAATTGGAAAGGGCCCGTAGAATCATCATTAAACAGGTTCAACAATCTGAATTCGCTTAAGAGTTGCGCCACTTAAGACAGCGTCCCGAACAGCCACTCCACAATAAAAGTCCCGTAGCAACCTTGAATCTCCTATTAGATGAGAACTCCATGATCCGAGTGGCAACTCGACTACAATTTGCTCCCGTCACAAGGGATACAAAGGTCGCGTACCTACTTCCGTACGGAGACCAGATTGTTAAAATGATTCTTCAGAAGTTACATGAAGAAAACATACACTGCGGACAAGAAGCCCTTCGAGGAATTGCTAAGGCCAAATCAATGCTCCGAAATGTGATGCAAAACTATGTGAAATGTCGTGACCACAGTTGCTTAAACATGTTATGGAAAACCTACCCGAACATCGTGTCTCACAGAGTCGACCATTTCTGAATTCAGGTGTTGACCACTGTGGGCCATTCTGGATCCATCACAAAGTGAGAGACAAGAGGCCTGACAAAGCATACATAGCGGTATTTATCGGGTTTGCAACAAAGCATCGTTTCTAGGAGCCCTGCAACGTTTTATTGGGCGAAGAGGAAAATGTCAGACCCTGTACTGCGATAATGCAACAAATTTTATAGAAGCCAACAATCAAATAAAAGCACTCGTTGAGACAATCCATTCCAAAAAGCATCAAATACTATTTTTGAATTTTGCAACCAAAAGGGAATACAATTGAAGTTTATTCCTCCACGATCACCACATTTTGGAGGGTTATAGGAAGCAGCAGTAAAGTCAGCAAAACATTTACTACTTAAGAATCTTTCGATATCAACAATCGTTGTCAATGTGGAAGCAGTACTTAAATCACGACCGTCAACACCAACCTCAAATGATCCGAATGATTTATCCGCCTTGACTCCAGGTCATTTGCTCAGTGGCGAGCTATTGGTAGTTCAACCCGATAGCGAGTCAGTTCGAAGAAAACCATTACCTGAGCAATGGGAGTTGGTGCGAAGATTAAAACACACATTTTGGAAACAATGGTCTCAAGAATACTTGCAGGATCTCCAGAATTCATCCAAATGGAAGAAACCATACAACAATGTAAAGGAAGGAATGATGGTGATCTTAAAAGAAGACAACGTGCCAATGCTACAGTGGCCAATTGGACGCATAATCAAGAGCTACCCTGGTCTTGATGGTTACGTGAGAGTGGTGGACGTAAAAACTACCAATGGAACCATTAAACGAGCGATTCACAAACTAGGCTCCATTACTCCGAGAGACAGAGCCAGGCGACAAACGCAAATTGGATAATAAGGAACCAACCGACACTATGTAAGAATGTGGGGAACCAAAGCCAAAACGCAGTTTGCCAACATTACCAACAGTAGCATTAACATTGCTAATGATGCTTCTTATATTACCAATGGCATTAGCCCAATCAGTCAATATCACGCAATTCGACAACAAACCAGGAATCTACTATGAAAAAATTGGATCGGCTCAATTCACTTGTTCTGACTGGACAATCATAACATATTATGATCTAAATACGTACCTAGAAGAAATCGATGCATATTTGGACGGGATACAACGAATAGGAACCATATATGGTTAACTCTCAATTCCAGAGCCATGTTTCGCGATGTAGCAACATTTCAACCATATATTCAATGAGATAATGATAGGAAACGATTTCCTTCATATTAATTAAGAGAGCGCCCTTGGAAATAATAGGATCCATTGCCAAGGGCATATTTGGCATTATAGACACAGAGTATGATGAAAAAATGTCACACAAAATCCAAAAGGTAAAGTATCTACTAGCACTAATGAGAAATCAAACTTCAATTATCGACTCAACAATCAACATTTTTAAACGAGGTGAAGAAACAATTGAAAGAAGTCTCAAACAATTGGATCAACAGATAAGTGACCTATCAAATGCTCTGGGAGATACAGCCAAGTTACTCCAATGGTATATTACTATGACTACATAAGTGTCATTGATTGCGGCTAACCTCCAGCGAATACAGGCAGAATTTACCTATGTATTGACCGATATACACCATAATCAGATTAGCCCACTATTGCTCTCACCAAAACAGCTTCACCAGCAGGAGGCGCAACTAAGAGCTCACCTTCCACCTGTGTTGGCATTACCAGGCTCAAGTACAGACATTATGCCACTTATTAACTCATGAAGACAGAGGGAACTGTAGTAAAAGATCACGTGACTTTTGAAATAGCGTTACCTCTAGTCTCCCCACAAACACTGGAATTGTACAATTTGATTCCCATTCCCGCAATTGGCCATAAAGGCATTATGATCATGGATGTCCTAATTCCGATAGTCGCAGTGAATAGACACAGAGACCAGTATATTGGCCTCACCGTAACAGAGCTGGAACAACGCTACCAATTGAAGGAGGGGGAGGAGTACATTTGCTTCAACAAACAAACAACTTTCACGACTAACAGTAGTTGCAAATTTCAACTGTTCAGAGAAAAGAGAATGGAACTATCAGAAGGCAGTTTGCGATGAGAACATGATCAGTGTGACCATCACCCAAGGTGATCTCCTAATTATGGATCTAGAATACACTCTTAAACACCCTGCGATACAAGTATCTGGTCACCGCGTGACAAGTACTAGCGGTATTAAGTTGTCACACGCTCGTTTCGGTAGTCTGCCTTCAGCCACTGCACCAGATTTACCACAAGCCACCTCGGCCAACAGTACGATACAGCTTGGGTACCACGAACTAGATGACCTGAACAATCAGCTGCTGTCTAACACGGAGATGAAGTTTCCAAACGAAATCGAGTCTATCCGCCTCCACCACCTTAGCTCCTATGTGGCGCTAGCACTATCCCTAACATTCTTGGTCGTTTATGGAATAAACAGAAGGTGGACTCGGAAACCAGTAAACCAACTAGATCATCATGAGATGACTCTACACAACGGCGAAAAGAATACCGATACTGTCGATAGGAGCATCCCAATGGCGCCCGCATCCCCGGAATTTGAAATCAACGTGGAATAATGTTGAACAGGTGTTCAACGGCCGGGAGTATGGTGGTGCCTTCCGTTAGATAAGCACACTATACACAAACCCATTACTTTATAAAACACAAACAAATTACTTTATAAAACAAAAACACATTACTTTATAAAACACAAAACACATTAGATATAAAAACACCTCCAACTGTTGACATTTGTGACCCATCATGGTTAAAAGTAACCTTCTCATAATCGTTAATGGCTATCAATTCATTGAGCACCCTTACTAGAGTCAGCAATAAAGACGTAGTATGATGAACCAGCAATAATGAAAGCTGGAGCTAAAACGATCTATGCCGTCGGGCCTATATAGGTATAATGTAATTCATAGACTAATCAGAATTCATGTTTGTAAGCAACGGGTGGCCATCGCTGTGTCTTCTCATGCTCCGAATATAGTTGCCCCTAGAACATAATGTAGTGGCACATAGGCGTCGCAACCAACACTTGAATTGGGAAGATGTTCTAGGGGCAACTATATTTATAAACAATAAAAAACTTTAAATTAAGAAAATAAAACTTACTTAATCAGTTTTTCTTTTATTGAGACATAAAGCAAAGTATTTAACACTACTCTCTTTTCTAGTTTAAAACAATGTACTAGGGGACTTCTGTTATTATCGAAATTAATTATGTATTCGTATTTGAAGTTATTCATAGGAATATCAGAATCACTAACGTACGTTCTTTTAATCATCCTTATCAAAGAAGACTTTATTTTTTTTTTTAAATAATATAAAATCCGACAATGTTTTTATCATTCAATATTACCAATGAGAATGTGACCTATCTTACTTGATATGCTCTATTTTAGCCTTGAGAAGAATATTGCTCTAACGAGGAAGATTTCTAATGGACAATAGTTTCACATACCTTATTCTCATGGATTCCTCTAATAGGTTTACGGTTTTTTTGTGTCAAACGTTTATTACTAACTATCCATTCCCTCCTTATTTCCTTGAATTTATTCTTTCCTCGGTTTGGAGTAAATAATTAATAAAGGAAACGTATTTCTCTTAAGATTTAAGTTCTCATACTTTTATTTATCCACTTTTATTTACTTTTTTTAGCTTAGACTTTGTCTAAATAGTTTGCCCTGCTGATACATTTCCTCTGCAGCTGATACACTTTGAAAAGAAAGCTAATACCAATAAGCTCAACAATTTCTGTAAGGAGATTAACTACTGCCTTATAATCTGGAGACTCAACCAATTATTTATTACATTAGCGGTTGAATCCACCGTCTTAGTATCTATGAGGCCCATTCTTGCCCAATAGATACGATATTTATTATTGATATCAATTGTGGAATTCGAAGGAACGTTTTTTGTTTATTCAATTACTTTTTCTTATTTAATATTTATTAGTTTCATTTTTGTTTTCTTTTCCAATTAATTTTTCTTATTTATATTTATTTTAATTAAAATTTCGAAACAATTTTAAATAGAGTTTAGTGCATTATAAACTAAAAAAAAACTGCATTGAAATTTTGTTTGATATCTTAAATGGCTTAGCAACTACACGTATTAAAAACTTAGGAGTACCCTTGTACAAAGTAAGCTGTGAGCCACTATACGAATTATGCAGTGAGTTGTAATTTACGACAAGTTATAAGGAGAGTTGATTTCGCTTTGCGGGGTCAAGGGAAAAAATCAGCATAAAGCACAAATTTTTCGATATTTTGGGATTTCGAATGAAAATTAAGAAAGTAGGCATACCATTATTTATTTACAAAAAAAAATATATATTAAAAAATTATGTATACTTAGGTACCAGGAAAACGTTACATGCTCACGGTAAAAAGTCTTCATAAAGGCTTCAAGCCATTGTATTATGTTTCAAATTCATGGAAATATATTATTATTCTAATTTTAATATTTTGTTGGTACACCATTGGCATTTATTAAAGCCAGTAGTCGGCGGTGCATCGATCATAGGGCGGTTTTTTGGCATTCCCTGGTGCTGTGATATCATGTTTTCCTACCGATTGGAGTGGTGATTAAAGCGGTCTTGGGACATAATAAATCAACCAATCTCAAGAACGACGTTGGCCTTCCTCCAAGCTTTGATACAGCCATCATTTCTGAAAATGTTATATTTACTCTCATCAATTCCAAACGTTCGCATCCTTATTTAAGAGTGCTTTGGCAAATTTTCTTCAGTGGAACTCGGCTCTGCTAACCAACCTTTTGCCAAAAATTGTTTTTGTCCCCTGAACACTTTTCCAAGTGTGCTGCCAATTTTGGGGCACTTATTTTCAGGATTTTAACTTCCCTGAGGATGCTTCTTTCGTCGCGACTCAACATCTTCATTGGCCTTCCTGATCTGTTTTTATTTTCAGTGGAATTGTTATTGTTGTGAACAATGGTTTGATGACTTAATTTAACTACATATGTATATTTATCAGTATATTTATGTGCAATACAAGTAGTATAGTACACAAGTTAAAATAGCAAAATAGTCTGAGATTTTCCATTTTTACCCTCTATTTCTTGAATTACTAAAGGGAATTTCCAAACTGTATGTAGTTTTTTTTTGTGAATATTTTATATTTTTCCTGGTAACTTTAGAATACATAATTTTTTAATACTTTTTTTTAAATAATAACTATAAGTGTCTTAAATAATGCGATATCAACTTTTTTAATTTTCATTGCGAAAACTCGAAAAATTTGTGCTGTATGCTGACTTTTTTCCTTGACTGTATGTATGTACATACATACTTGAATATTTCACAAAAAAAATATATGTATGTACATGTGTACTTACATTGTACCATCCGCCCACAAGTATTCATAACGAGAACCTCCCGACATGGTGGGGCATGTGGATTCATTGCAATACTCCGAAACGGTGCCATATATAAGGTTGATGCGATTGAAGAAGTCCACAACTAAAAAGTGCATTTAAAAATATTTAAATCGTTTTTCATAGATACATATATATGTATTTCTTTTAGCAGTAGGACCGGAGAGGTTTCATAATCTAATTCAAGGTCGCCAAAATTTTCGTATGATTTGAGCTTGACAGCTAGGCAAAACAAAATAAATTTACTACTTTGATTCAATATAATAGTGGCTAATTTCATATCCCTTCAAAAAAAAAAATAATATGTAACAATATACATATGTATAAGCATATGCAGCTCACCATGCACTGCCAACCAGTCATTCATGTTTTCGCCTTTTGGTAAGCGTACTACTTGACGCAAATTTATACCAGATTGGAGACTTGCCTGGGCTTGTTTGTGAAGTGAATATCGGATGGTACCCGCAGTGAAACGTTTTTTAGGTCTAAAAGTCTGTGAATATAAAACAATAATTATAATGATGACAGTTATCTTAATCCAAATAAGCTACTTTACCTTTCCCTTATGAAAAAATTCCAAAAATCCATTTAAGGACATGTTTTATTGTTAACTTGCGTGAGAGTTTTTAGTTATTATTAAAGGTGACAAAATTCCGATTTCACTATTAATGTATCGATGATTCTGCATTTTCTTCAGCTATCGATGAGTGATCCAAACTAAAAAGTTTACAATGTAAATATGAGGGTCTTTAGCAAATTTTTAGTGAATAAGTTATTTTAACTTTGCACAGACAGCTGTACTTTGTATATGTAGATTTTGGTTTAATTTATTTTCATACCCTTTCTGAGGGTATATTAAAATGGATCAGATGTTTGTAAGGTAGAAAAAGAGACGTTTCCAACCACACTACAAGTGTATATTTTTGTAATCAGCACCAAATTCCTAGTCGATCTAGCCATTTTCGTGTCTGTTTCCATTCTTTAAGGCAATTGTTTTTGAATTATGTGAGGGACACTGATCACATATGTAAGCATTTTAGCAATGTGGTCAAAACATTGAGTTGGTCTGATTGGACCACTTTATCGGATAGCCGCCGCAACTTGAAAAATAAATCCGCAAACAAAAGTTCAAAGCAATTCTGCATATTTTCAGCTTGTTCCCAAAATTAACTCAGAGATTGGAACACAATGTTAACGATCTCACCAGTATTGATATATGCCGAAGAATTGGTTTTAAAATACTAAAATCAAAAAAAGAAATTACATCCCCAGCTCATTACAATAAGTTTTAATTTTGGATATTGCACCCGTTGGGTTCGACACTAAAGGTTTTAAGGGCAAATTATTCACTTCATTCAATTATGCACGTGTAGGTGCTGGATTATACGTGTAACTTATCTTTAATGGTACAGTTGATGCTTGTGCAGCTTTAAAATTAAATTATTTCTTAGTGGTATGTTTCGTCGAACTGATTTTTCTATTCCATCAAGCAGCGAAGACACTGTCAAAGACAAAGCACATTATAAAACGGTTACTTTCCCAGCACGTAGGCTGGCGCTATGTTAAGCAAATATGTACAAACAGAATATGGTTTTTGCTGCATAGATTTTCTGCTCGACCTCGGGTGCAGTTTGTTATTATCTAGAAAGATATATAAATATATTATTTGTGAGTTTGAATTTACCTTGAGTTAAATTGTGAATCTCCGATTTAAATTCGGTCACCTGCGCATGTCTTAGGAGGATTAGTTCGTGTGGTGGCGACACATTCTTGTATTTCGCCCGCAATTTTCTGGAAAAGTATTCCAGGTCATCGCATGTTTGCCATTCAGAATTGTCTTCCAGTAAGAACTCTGGTCCATTGATCCATTATTAGAAAAAGATGCCTTGGTAGCAAAATCCGCGGGGTTTTGATGAGTGGGCACCCAGTTCCATTGGTTGACATCAGAGGATTCCAGTATTTCACCAACGTGGTGCATGACGAATTGCTGGAACTTTCGTAGGTTCATTCGAAGCCATTTCAGGACTGTCTTAGAGTCAGGCCAATGCCAAGTGGACAAGTGACAGCCGTTTATTGGATAGGATCCTTGGTATGGACATCGGATTTAGCGGGGCCACCTTTTCTTTGAAATCCACGATAAGTCAAGATAAATTGTTTCCATTTGGGTGATAGTTCATCAGGTAGGTCGTCATCCCAGCCGATGCCGATTCTCCATACGTCTTCCAATAGAATTTTCAGCTCTATAGTAAAGCATGAAATTATACTTGCAGGAGCTCGTGTTTTGTTGGTGTATAATCGCTTTCGAAAACGTTTCGTTTCAGCCTAGCGAACTTGTATATGAAGATGAAGTCACCTGAGTCTGGCATCCAATATAGGCCAAGTACCTTTTCGGTTGCAGTAATTTCGCAGTAATTTTGAAGAACCTCTTGAGAGTTGGATGACTAGTTTCGTATGTGGAAGCCGCCTGCTGCATGTATACTTTGGACTTGAGTCGCAATATTTGCAACTTTCGTATCGCCATCGTCTCTGTAGATGAATTCGTCCATGTAGTGGTAGTCCTTCACTACTTGTGCTGCGAGTGGATACTGATGTTGGAAGTGATCAGCATTTTTGTCACTGATGAAATGCGCGATACAAGGTGCGCAATTGATGCCGAAGGTGAGCGCTTCCATCACGTACACGTTTGGTTGCTGGAGTTTGGAGTTTGGGTCGGTCCAAAGAAATCGCTGACCGTGAGTGTGTGCTGGTCTCATTCGGATTTGGTGAAACATTTCAGCTATGTCGCCGCAAATCGCCACGCATTCTACTCTGAAGGATATGAGTAGATCCAGTAGCGAATTTAGCAGGTCTGTGTATAAAATCGTTGAGAGCCTTTCCTCTTGATTTGGCCGCTGCGTTAAACACAAGACGAACTATTTTTGGCTTGTTTGGTTTTCTGGTAATAAAGGTCGGCAGATACCAGACTCGCCAGTTGGGTAAAGCTAACTGCTCTGGGATCAGGATTCGAGCATAACCTTTATTGACGAGGTTGTCCACTTCCCTTTGTGTTAGTTTGGGTAGATTAGGTTACCGAGAGAATTGTGGTTGTACACATTTAAGACGTGTAAGTGCATTTTCATAGCTGTTTGGCAACGTGACGTCAGGGTCCTTCCAGATTAGACCGACTTCGTATCTGCCATTTTTTATGCTTGCAGTTGATTGGATACTCGTAAGTGCTTGAGTTTCCTTTTCAGATGATATCGTCTTTTGTGAAGTTGCGTCTAATGAAAACGCTTGTTTGATGATCTCGTGTAGTTTCGTGTCATAATAAATGCAGCCGCATACATGTATGTTTATATGCCGGTTGTTGCGTCTTGATGGGCTGCAGCTTTGAAGCGTCCAGCCCAGACGGGTCTCAGACGCTATTGGTTGATGCCACTCTTTCTCTCTTATTTTGAAGGGCACGGCGAGGTTCCAATTATTTGCGCCAATGAGGATGCTGGGTTGTACCTTGGTACAACATAGAGGGTCGAGCAAATGTATGATTATTCCGAATAACTCAGTGAAATATTCGGCGGGTTTAATTTAATGAATTTCTGGAGTTGACCCAAGAAAATCCTATTGCTATAGATATGTAAAGATTAACGCTCCATCGGCTACGAGGGCTCTGCTGGGCGACTTTTAGATTTCGGCGGCAACAGCACTTAAATGGGAATATTTAGTATCTCATAAATCATGTCTCCTGTTTTTATCTCATTATCCAATGTTTGTCTCCAACTACTCAACAATTTAATTCTTCGCGGTATTGATGCAAACATAATCCAGAAACTATTTCATTTCTAACATTTTATGATCTTCCATAATATTCTAATTATAAAGCATTAACCTTATAGTTGTGAAACTTCTATTATCAAGCTGAACACTTTTTATTCGGTTGTCAATAGCGTAAAAAAAGAATAAGTTGATGAAATGGTTTATTTGAATTTACTATTAAATGAAGCAAGCAAGTCGTCCCTGTCGACATTGAGTATACCCTGTACCAAGTACAGGTACTTCATGAAATCCAAAACTCTGAAAGTCGCCATCAATTAACAAACAAATTCTCTTAGACCATGTTGCGCTGGACGTTTCAGTACAAAACGGAAATACGTATATCTCCGATAATTATTTTCCGTTTTCGACAAAATTTGGTCAGCTGGCTATATTATTGAGTGCGCCAAATAAGAATGCAATATGTTTTATATATCTTAAGTCACTTTTTTTTTTCAAATTGCAGGGGCAGAAGTGGGCGTTTGAAACAAACTTGACCTGCCTAGACAATAGACGGATGTTGACACCAAATTTGGTTGGTTGTTTATACGGTTTTTTTGCGCACCCTAAAGTTCTTTATGTAAAATTTTAACAATTTATTCTATTGTGTTATAAAACAATAACAAAAATAACACATAATTTTTGATAAATTAAGAAAATATTTAATAATTTTTGAAACGCCGCTCGAATTTGCTACCGACTAAATAATTTCGTCGGTACCCAGGGAACACCACGTGGAGGCTTTTGAAAAAATCAATTGGGTTACCAGTATAGCAAAATATTGGAAACTTCCGAGTCGACTTGAAGCACCATATTTAATATAGGCAATTCATTATTCCCCTTGTTTTTTTTTTCATTAATTATATACAATAATATACATACTTTTCCTTACTTTACTATTACTATTCAAAATCTTTAATATTAACTGATATTCCACTATGATAACTATATATGGTTTCAAATGTGCGTGTACTGGCCGTATTGCTAGTAATATTTGAAAACGCCCAATCAATGTTGGTATTACCATTGGTGGTAGACGCATTCAAATCAAGAAGAGAATTGAAGTTCTTGCTACTCAGAAACTCATAAACATTTCTACCACAACCTGAAAGGGACTGAAGGTTTATATTAAAATCTCCTAAAATTATTGAATTGTTATCTAACACATTTGAAGAATCCTGTACTAATCTCTCAAACTCAACCTTAAACTTTGACAATTGGTATGTCGGACTACGGTAAATTACTAAAACTCCTAGGGACTTGTATTTCAAAAGGGCAAATTCAAAGACTGGGGAAGTAAGGCTGCTTGATCTGGCATAACGACGACCACTCGAACAAAGACTAGTATTCTCGACCATTTCATTTCTAATAAATATAAGAATACCTCTTTTAGGTCGTGCACCACTTGCCAATGAAGGGCAATCTAGTCGCACTGCAATAGTGTAACCAGGAATTTCGTAATCTTCGTTAGCATATGTAGAAGCCTCAACAAAACACAATATGGAGGACTGCAGCATTAGCTGATTAGAGGAAATATCACTAATATGACAGTGGAGACTTTCCGTATTATGGAAGAAAACATTGAAATTGGAGCTGTCAAATAGTGGGTCGAAATGTGTTTGAAGAGCTTTTTCGTTGCGAAGTTTTTGCAACTCTTGCTCAGCTGCTGAATCTTGGCCAGATCTTGGGGGGAGAAATTGTCCAACAATATAAAGCCCTGCTGCACTTGTTGCCCTACTACATGCTACATATAGTGCTTCACGTTGCATTCCTGAACTAGTGTGGACCACCACTCTTTCATACGTAGCACCTTGACTTTTATGAATAGTTATAGCCTCTGCAGCTATAACAGGAAACTGTTTCCTATCGATTGTAATTTGCTCGTTGGATTCAAATTGAAAACTTTTGACCGTTTTCTGAATTGGGGTCCAAGAATTTTCTGCACTGCGGCGAAATTTAGAGCGAGCATTCTCTCCTACACTATCATCTACGAACTTTATCCAAAGAACTGTGGGGATGTTGGATGAATTCAATTCTATGTCCATTAAGGTGCCAGTGGCTCCATTCACGACACCATCTGCCGTATCTACATTTACTGTCATCATATACTTGGCAGTGGTTTTTGACATCTTCTAAATACTTTTTTTTGGCTGCATCATTTAAATGAGCAGCTTTAATAAAATCTAAAGCAACCGAAACATGTTCCTCAGTGGGAATTGATGATAATTTTGCCCTGTTGTAATGTTCTGTGTCCCTATTACTAAGAAACAGATGAATTGCTTCATCCGGAACTTGCCTACCGTCGAAAATTCTGTTCCTAAATAACTCAATATCGGCTGACGACATTTGGCCGGATGCCATATTGTTTAATGCGATTGCAAATGGTTGGTCGTCTCGCTGTCGCATGATCTCTGTAAGCTCGAAAAACCTAAAACGTTCCCACAGAGAAGGGCCAACAAGAATGCTGTATGGATTATGCGACGATGATGTGGATTGAAATATCCAGCGATCACCTACAGGGCGTAGTTGTCTGAGATCGCCGAAGACGATAACTGAAATGCCCCCAAAGGGAGTTTCCCGATTACGAAAAATTTGTTTAAGGCGAGAGTCCAAATAGGAAAACATTTTTGCACCGACCATTGAAATTTCGTCTATTATTAAAAGTTTGAGATCTATGAACCTTGTTCGAAGAGTATTTAGCAAGTCAGAACTCAAATCTTTAAAAGAAGACCCAGACTGGTTAATGGGAAGGGAGAACATGGAATGGAGGGTGGAACCTCCAATTCCGAAAGCTGCTTTTCCTGTGGGAGCGCACAGGAGAATCTTAACAGTCGTTGGGTCGTTTCCTATCCTACGATTATACTCCATAGAGAGGGACTGGAAAATTGCAGAAATAAGCCTACTTTTGCCGACACCTGCCCCACCACCTACGAATTCATGAAATAGTTGATTGTTCTTCACATTGTGAAGAACGTGGGTGAGAAAAGTTATTTGTTTTAAATTAAGGGACCTAACAATATTTCCTAAATTTTCTGGAGAAATTATTGGGGGAAGCTTAATTATGCGGATATCGTTATCCGAATCTGTAGGTTGGTCATTGTCATTTAAATTTAATAGGTTGAGTTGGGAACTAATCTCGGGAAAAGCTAAAACCCTAAACTCCTCATCTAATACAACCTGACCTTCTAATTCATTTTCGATATCCCTATTATCGTTTTCCATCGCCCTTCTAAGAGCGTCTTCTAAATCATCTAAAACATTGTACCTATTAAAACCTGTCCTAATAATTTGCTCATTCTCATTATAAAACTCCTCACAGTTTCTCTGAACTAACTCTACCTGCTCGTTTCTCCAAGGAAAATACAACATTACTAACTCCCTAAAGTAATTCTGCCTATCTGTGTTAATATTAAATTTCCTAAATCTAATTGTGCAAGGCCACCTCCTATGCGTGATATATCCACTTCCATCGCGCAATGGAAGACTGCTTCCTGAAACCTCATTTTCTTCCTCATTCCTATTATTTCGGCGAGACCTTATACTAAATTCATAATTGGCAGCGAAATCAGCTAAACACAAATCCTTAAGAATATTTGGTCTTTCTACATAATGGTCAAGTAGCCCTTTTACAATAATGTCAGTTGAATCCTGAGGCATACTTTGTAATTGCTGTCTAGATTTAAGCATTTTTACTCGAAATTCTGGTAAACTGGTGTTTATAAACCTATCTTTGTGGCTAATATTGGACATAGACATCCCTAGAGCAATAGGCAGCTTCCTGAGAAGATATCTCAGTGCCGCAAATGAATTTGTGACCAATGTATTGCAGCTTTTCCCTGATGCTTAAGTTGCCCCTCTCAACACTAGCAACGGCTTCCCGCATCAGCTTCGAAATACCTCTTTGGGATTTATTTATATAATTAATTATATAGCTGCAACAAGCATACGGATCCAATATGAACTGAATGTCCATATTGGCACGTTGCATAGAAAGAATATGCTTATTATATGCGTTTACCCTAATTTCTGCAAAACTTCTTTTAAGAAAAATTTGGGGCTTTTTCAAGCTAGACCTAACTGCAAGAATATAGTCTTCGAAGCTGAGGTTCACATTTTCACGTGAAAGAAAATTGTCGAAACTGCTCAAGTGAGAAACAATATCGGAAGGAAAACTACTATTTAGAAAACTTTGAATCAGCTGAAAATTTTGTCTATGGCGAGATATATTTTGAAGATCATCAGAAAGGGGCTTTAAAATAACTGTTTGGGGCATTGGAGGATTAGGTATCCCGAATCTACAAATTTCTTGTCCCCGAACTTTTCGGAGACAAGTAAAACTGTGGGTGTGTGTTTGGTACACTAAAAAGGGGGCTAAGTTCGAATTAGTTATGTCTGTGGTAACAAACTGGTCAATAAAAGCTATTACGGGTGAGAAGGAATCTTCATTGTTAAGTTCTACCTGAGGGGCATCTTTCAGCCAAAACATCCCGTGAATATGAGGAGAGCCTCTCTGCTGAAACTCAACGCGCCAATAATGTCTAACTACAAAATTCTCACCGAAAATCCCTCCCTGACTCTTCATAACTTTTAACAATTCCCTATACCTATGTTCAAAATACCTTGCACAAGTGACTGGATCTGACCTAATAAGACGAGCCTTTTCACTGAACTGTAAATTGGAAGCATCTTGTTCTGTAATTTCTACCCTATCTACTGTTTTCCTAAGAATAACTAAAAGCTCTGTCCACTTTGTCTCGGCAGCTGACAAAGTTATAAAAAAAGTAGGAAGCCCAAATTGCCGAATCATTGCCATAACTTTTTTTTTTTCATCCTCCCAATGGGCTGGAGACGTGCATATACACCCTTCAGAACCCTATAACCTTCATCGTGATGAATTAAATTATTAACAAAATCCTCACAAAGTACATTAGAAGCTGTAGTTGCGCGGGGAGCACTATGTTTGCGTAAACATATAGAAGTATTATTGCGTATTGTTATCAACTCTAACTTTTTGTAATTGAAAAATAATTTATCTGTTCTGCAACCTCTTCTATCTACATTCCTAAGCTCAGATCTGACTATGGTTGCAAAACTAGCTGAAGTATTTCTTTTAATGCCGGCATATATAGTGGGAAACGCTAATTCTTCACAATCGGAATCTAAAATCATATCTAAAGGCCTTTGCCCTTCGCCTGGAGCTATAGTTACTCTCTGTATGCCGGCATCATCTATCTGAATATTTTCGAGCATTGTCTCTTGCCCACCGGGATTGAGTTCCTCGGCTTCCTCTTCAGGATTGGGGTGATCTTCAGAATGAGTAGCCTCCTCATTTCTGTGTAGAATTTCTTCTACGAATTCCCTATCTTCCTCACTAGCATAAAATGGAACGTTTTCGGATTCAAAAGAATCAAGCATTTGCCCATTAATTGTAATATTATGCTTCCTATATAATTCGCTATTGACTAAAAACCTAAGTGCGCTTTCCACTCTAGCGGGCCTAATGGTTTCAGCCATGAAATCGTGACCATATTCCATTCTCCGTTTGAGGTGGAGTTCAATAACCTCGGTCTCACTAAATGCTCTTGGGAGTGAAGTTACTATACTGCTAACTGGAATCGGGACATTAACTACAGCTCCTTTAATTGCGCTTTGACGCTCGTGGCCTGTTGCCTTAATAACCATAAATGGAAGACGAGGAGAAATAAGGCGTTCTTCTAAAGGGCTTAGACCCTTAAGGCAATCTGGTAAAATAGGAAAATCTAGACCATGTAATATTTTGGCTTTGTATCCCTCGAAATGTGTGCAAAACATGTTGAGCAAAAAGTAAGATTAATATCTGAGGGAGGGAATTGAGTGGCGATATCTAAAATCGCACGACTAAATTGATAATTATTTTCTATAAAAGGTCGGGACTTTGACTTGAGCTTGTGGGGAAACCAAAGGCCTTTGCACGAATAACAAATCTGATTAGGACCTAACTTTACAATTCTATTAAACTTTTCAATTAAATCTACTAAATTTATTTGACGATTTGAGTTTCTAACATCCTGAAGGGTATTCGCACGTTCCTGTCTGTTACGGTCTGCATTTCGCCTATTCTCTGATACTCTATTTTCACTAATGCTCCTATACTGACTAACTCGCTGACCAAGGTTTCTAACAGCATCGCGGTTCGCTTGATGGACTGCTATCCTAGCACTTCGGCGTGCCAATGTATTTCGCGTCCTTTCAATAAATCTACGTTCTAAATTTCTCCTATCCTGGGATCTACGAATCCTGTCTTGTTCCCTTTCTACAATACGTCGCTCACTATTTCTTTGCCTATTTGACGATCTACGTGAGGTATTTTGAGCTTGTTCTAATACCCTATAGTATAAATTTCTTCTACGGTTCGACCGACGTCGAGTATCGGCCGCCTGTTCTTCCTGCCTAATCACTGGATCCGCTCGACGTTCCCTATGCTCTACTGTATTTAGCTCTTGCTCATTGGCTCTATATAAAGAATTTCTTCTACGGGTCGACCGACGTCGAGTATCGGCCGCCTGTTCTTCCTGCCTAATCACTGGATCCGCTCGACGTTCCCTATGCTCTACTGTATTTAGCTCTTGCTCGTTGGCCCTATATAATGAATTTCTCCTACGGCTCGACCGACGTCGAGTATTGGCCGCCTGTTCTTCCTGCCTAATCATTGGATCCGCTCGACGTTCCCTGTGCTGTACTCTATTTTGTGCTTGTTCATTGGCCCTATAATCTGAATCTTCCCTTCTTTGCGATCTATGGTGAGTGTTAACTGACTGCTCTTCCAATCTAATGTTCATGTTTAGCCTACGAATTGAACGACGTAAAGTATTGAGGGCCTGTTCCTCTTGTCTATTTTCTATACTGGCATTAGCCCTACGCGCCCTTTGATATTCTAAATTTCTCTGCCTTTCTATTTCTGCATACTCATCATTATTCCTATTAATCATATTTCTTAATCTCCTGCGTTGAGATTGCTGAGAAGCTGAAGGTCTACTTAAACGGGGCATACTGTTGATTCTGACGATATTTTTATCTTCTAATCGAAATTGAGAAAAAATTTCAAAAAAAAACACAAAATGAAAAATTGTACAAAAATGGATTTCAAGAAATAGTTAGGAGGAAATTATAAATATGGTCAAAATTATTAAAGAAGTGAATAAAAAATATATATATATGTGTACACGGTAAAATATATAAAATGAAATAAAATGTTGTAAGGCCAATTAATAATAAAAAAATAAAAAAAAACTGCGTAGTTACATACATACATATAATAAAAATGAAGCAAGCAAGTCGTCCCTGCCGACATTGAGTATACCCTGTACCAAGTAAAAGTACTCCATGAAGTCAAAAACGATCAAAATCGCCATCAATTTACAAAAAAAATTTTCTTAGCATGCACTGCTTGCCATGCAGCAACAGCGAACGCATGCTATCTCGCTCACACCTAACAGCCCATTTTGCATGGGGCGTTTCTGTACAAAACGGAAATACGTATATCTCCGATAATTATTGTCCGATTTCGACAAAATTTGGTCAGCTGGTGCATATTGGCTCTGTTATTAAGTGTGCATAATGCATGAATGGGATATCTTTATTATAGCTCAAGTTATAGTTTTTCCCGAATTGCGGGGGCGGAAGTGGGCGTGGAAAAAATTTTAAATAAACTTGAGTTGCTTATACAATAGACGGATGTTGACACCAAATTTGGTTGCTCTAGCTCTTATAGTCTCTGAGATCTCGGTGTTCATACGGACGGACGGACAGACGGACGGACGGACAGACGGACATGTCTCAATCGACTTCGCTATTGATACTGATCAAGAATATATATACTTTATAGGGTCGGAAAATTTTCCTTCTGCCTGTTACATACATTTTAGCGACTTTAATATACCCTTTTACCCTATGGGTACAGATTAAGTAAATAAATATTTTTAAAAGTGAATGGGAGTAAATTTAAATTTAAAAAGAAGAAATGCAGTTTTGAAAACGTATTGAGATGGAGATGTACTGAGATGGAAAAAAGAAAAGTTTTAATAAGGCAATAAAAATTGATGACGAATTAGCCGGATTGACGGAATGCCAAAATTTGGAAATATTATGAAAACGGTATATGTATGTATGTCACTGAAAGTAACGTAAATTGTTCGTATGTAAAATATGCATAAAAAATTAAAATAGTTTAAAATTTTTAAACTAAGTAGTTAATGAAAAAAAATCAGGAATGTCTTGAGAAAGACAATTTCTTGAAATAATGAGGTGGAAAAATAAAAAAATAAATGAATGACTCACAATTTTCCAATAAATGTAGCGTCAGCATAAACTATATAAGTTATTCAACACTAAAATACTCGCGGCGCGATAGTACTAAATAGCGAGCGCACTTTAAACAACACAATTGACTGACACTATGGAAAATCTGAATTCTCTTTCTAAAGAACTTTTATTTATTCACAACACAATTCACAAAAAAACGATGTTTACACTTGGAGTATAAATTTTAAAATGAATCGCGGGCGGAACGCAAATCCGCGAGGAAGCCTGGGTATTAGGTAATCAATGGGACAATGTGTTTTCGGTATTTCCGAAGAAAAACTTACGCACCAGGTACCACCCTTTCTACCTCTACGTACGAATATTAAAAAACCAAAAAAGGGATTAACGCGAACATTTTTTGTTTTTTTTTTGACAGGTACTTAATACATATCTTTCTATGCAGGTACATATGTTTTTTTTTTTTTTTTTTGACAGCCAAATTAGAACGTTTGACTGACAGAGGAGAGCCACAATTTTTTTGTTGTTTCTTCGCTTTTGTGTTTTATTAGATTTTGTGTTATTAAGTAATATATTTATGTGTAGAAGTTTGTGTGAGAGCTTATGCTTTTAGGCAGCCACTTCGCTTGCCTCTGCACCGTTCTGAACTTCATCCTTTGTGCTGGCGGCGTCGTCCAATTTCGCCTTCTTCTCTGGTGTGGCAGCAACGGCGTCATCGGCTTTAACAGCGGCCTCATCAACCTTTCGCTTCACAGCTTCAGAGGCGGGGGCATCTGTTGAGTCACCATTAGCTGCCTCTTCGGATCCATTTTCAACAGCAGCTGCTTCACTGCTTGCCTTTGCCTCGTCACCGGTCGCAGATTCTTCCTTCTTCTTCACGTCAGAAGCAGATTTGGATTCATCGGCCTTTGCCTTCTCACCATCGGCAGCATAAGCGGCGGGTGCGCTATCAGCAGCGGCTGCTTCAATGGTGGCGGCGGCTCCATTTTCCTTGCTGCTTGATTCCTCATCGGCGGCACCGTTTTCTGTGGTGGTTGGTTTTTCAGCTGCTGCCGCTGCTGCATCATCGGCAGCAACTGCATCCTTTTTCGCAGCGTCCACTTCCTCAGCGGCAACCTTCTCCACAACGGGGGTCTCATTTTTTTGCTCAGCCACATCAGCCATTTTGTTTTACTGTTGGTTTTTCAAAAAGCGAAGCGCGTAAAACACGTTTATTAAGTTTGCTTTAACGAAGCTTTTGTTTTGTTATTGAAACAAACAAATTTAAGCAAATTGTATAAATTTGTGCAATTTGTATGCGTGTACAGCAGCTTCTTTATATGTTTAAAAATCGCTAAGGTTTTTATTTCTTTTTTGCTTTTTAGTTTCAGTTGCCGTTCACACAGAAGAAAAACGTCCACACAGTTACAGAGAAAAAAGCCAAATGAGACGTGATGTGAGACGAATGTAATTTTTGAAAAAATTACGCAACGGGTAAGGTGATAGCCATTTCTACCTAGACGTACAAATATTAAGATATCAAAAAACCCAAGAACAGATTTCCGCAAACCTTTTTTACAGTTTTAGACAGATGTTGAAGACGTTTTCCAGCGGGTTTTTTATTTTACTTCTCAAGCTATAAACTAAAATAAAAAACGGCGCCATAATCTGTCGATAAATGTTAAGCTTTGAAAATAACAGCAACAAATAGTATAAACGAGTATATATATTCTATATTTCGATTTCCTCCAAAACTAGAAGCGTAGATATTCTATTTCTAGAAGTTGATACGTACATATGTGGATTTATAGATTTTTACATTTCAGCTTAATTTGTCAAATAAGAGTACGATGACTTTAATTTTTCGCGTGGGCGCGACAAAAATTTAAGACAAAATGATCTATATACGCATTAGACGGATTTTCAAATTAAATTTGATGGCTCTAGCTGCAAGAGCTTGAAGGACGGACATTTCTCAATGGACTCGGCTGCTGATCAAAAATATATATACTTTATATACAATTTAGCTACTGTAAAATTTCCTATTTGTACAGGGAGAAAAAATTCTCTTAGCACGCAGCAACAGCAAACGCATGCTATCTCGCTCACTCTTAACAGGCTATTTTGCTTGGGGCGTTTCAGTACAAAACGGAAATACTTATATCTCCGATAATTATTGTCCGATTTCGTCAAAATTTAGTCAGCTGGTGCATATTGGCTATATTATTAAGTGTGCCAAATATGAATACGATATCTTTAATAGTGCTCTAGTTATAGGTTTTTCCCGAATTGCGGGGGCGGAAGTGGGCGTGGCAAAAATTTAAAATAAACCTGAGCTGCTTATACAATAGACGGATGTTGACACCAAATTTGGTTGCTCTAGCTCTTATAGTCTCTGAGATCTCGGTGTTCATACGGACGGACGGACAGACGGACATGTCTATATCGACTTCGCTATTGATACTGATCAAGAATATATATACTTTATAGGGTCAGAAAATTTTCCTTCTGCCTGTTACATACATTTTAGCGACTTTAATATACCCTTTTACCCTATGGGTACAGGGGATAAAAAAATATTACGATACTTCAAAAATTCCGATCCTAAGAAGCGTTTCAGAACTGCTGCCATTTTATGTCATTAGTATGTATTTTGTCGTTGTCCGCAATCTAAGAGTTTCTTGATAGCAGTGAGAACAAAGAGTTGGAGATAAACACATCGACTATTTAGAAAAATGATTTGCGTCTAACTGGGAAGAAGATTTTTGAGTTTCCTTTTAATATGGTTATTCTTCTCTTTTAGCAGTGTAATCTTTAAATAAATTCGACACTGTTTTCTGTTTGCATTTTACCGTCTTCTATCTCACTGATCGTTGTCGCTACAATTGGTTTTTTTTTCTTTTGACTTCATGCATTCTGATACAATCCATTCAAATTGTGTCTTTAGGCTTTCGATGGGCCAACACGTACGATTGCCATTTAGACAGATCTACATTTGCTTTCTCTTCTGGAAGAGTTGTGATCAATTTTGAGAGTACAATCTCCTCAACCCTAGGAAGCTTTTTCAACGGTTGTGTCACTTTCATTTCCAGCTTAATTTTGTACTTCGATGTACAATTAAGGCTCTTAGGTGATACCCTTCATTTACTTTCTTCACTTTTATTACGGCGGCACCCAACAGTGCCAGCTGTGCCGTTCCACGTGTATCCGTTTTCATCAAAGTGGAGTAAAGCTTAGTGCCCTCTATTGCACAATGAACAAACAACTTCATTGATGGACTTTTTTTTGGCCGTAGCACGGTTTGTGTGGTAACAGCAAATTATGTAAACTGGACTTCCTTCTTGACGAAACTTAGCGAAACTTACTGACTTGGCTCTTATAGGGCTGAAAAGTCTCTCTATTTAATTTCCTAAGTATAATTTGCGCAAATATCACAAATTTTCATCAATTTTTAATTAATCATTTATCGTGTCGACCACCCACTCCCTTTATATGTTTTAAGGATTCATTATTGATTACCGTTAATTAAACTATCCAGTTTAATTGTTCAAAAATATCCTCCTCTCATTTTCATATCGCTTGGTTAGCAGCATTGTAGTTGTGGGCCGAAGCTGAAATAAATGAGCTACTATGTTCCTTGCTTTTCCCCGTAACGCGAATTTTAAGTAATTAAATATAAGAGCACGACTCATATGCTTTCTTCCTTTAATTAACACTAAAAATAAATCCGCTAACATATCCCACTCTTCTGCTTCTCCAAAAGACGTGGGTAGTAAGACAAGCATTCTCAACTTTAATTCTTACTGTGCATATCAAACTCTAGCTCCTGTAAGGATTCATCAAACTCACTAGTTTCACAAATCTGTGAAACAGCTCGTCTACTTTTCTCTACACTTCAACGACAGTTGTCTTGCTATATTGTTGCCTTGGTTGTTCCTACGTCTAAATTTTTTATTTCTGAAATAAATACTAAGGTTTCTTCAAGCCGCTTAATATTAAAGAAATCGTGATCGATTTTAAGTAATAAACCACTGGTCTTAAATTTCATGTAACTCCTTTAACACTTCCCTAGTTATGCTTCTAGCGCCTCTAATACTCCCAATCTGTCCATCAACTTCGACTGCTTATCTAATAAATGAATGTTTTTTTACTTTATTACATTGTTAAAATTTAAAATATATTCTCAATAATTAACAATATTATCAATTTTATTATATCTTATCTGTTGCTACTGCTGTTGATGCCGACGTCCGACCTTGTTGCTGTTTTCCGATGACTTTAAATGGTGTTCTTCTACCGCTGATTATGCCACTGAAACTGGAAACTATTAACCCTATTGGCAACTGTCACTGGATTCGCTTATCTCACCGAACCTATCACTGTGACACCTTTTTCAGGTTTTTGCTACTTATAATTTTTGTAGCCACTGATAAGAACAAAAAAATTGCAGGATGTATCTAAGAGGGTGTTCAGCTAATTAATAATTAGTAAGAATTTAATATGAACACTCATTTTTGAGTTTCCATTATTCTAACTTTGCACAGACAGCTGTTCTTTGTATAGAATTTGGTTTGTCACACAAATCAAGAATAGAATCTGTGTTCACAGTTTACCTTCAACCTGGGTGGAACTTAAATCACTACTCATTAGCAACTTTAAAAATAGGACCCCATTACCAGTTCTGGTAAACGGTATCTAGGTCCTGAAAAAGGCACGATCAGCTTTTTTTTTCTCAAATATTTTTAATTTTCTTTCTGTCGCTCTCACTCATTCGAAAAACCGCCGAAATTCATAATTCCGTCAGAAAGAATTTTTCTGAATATTTATTCTTTCACTTTTTTTTGTACTGTAAGTATTCCTCTTGAGCTGTTGTGAATATAATGAATAAGCCAGAGCTTCTGCTCAAGTTGGCTGTGCATTTAATAATAATTTTATTCATTTTGATTTTGTTTCGCTTAAGTCTATTACATAGTGTTCTTATATCTATATATATATTATGTGTATATGTATGCAGAAAGCATGCATATGTTACGTATTATGGTTTGACCACTTGAGGTGCAAAGTGCACGCTCAGCATTTCCCACGCTCAGCGATCGGCTTGTATATAAGCGGTAGATCGTATTACTTATGCGTTGGAACGTTTATGTATTTCTATGTGGTCTTTGGGTATTTGTATATTTATATTTATTATGACAAAGTGTCACAATGTATTAACTGAATGTTATACCCTTAAATTGGTAGGGTAGATATGCTACACCTCCTTTTTTAAAGAAATTACGTAATATATGTAGTTATTTGGAGTAAGTGTTAATGTATTGTGTTTTATAAGTGTACTTAAAATGTATTAGAAATGTGTTATCTCTATTTTTGCAAAATAGTTGTGTTCATTGAGGAATTTTGTTTTTAATATTTTAAGTTACGTTATATTTGATTTTAACTTTCTCAGAAGAACTTTCACCATTATATTTATTTTTTTTTTTCGAAAGGTTGATCAGACCTCTCGTTTCTTCATTTTTCTTTTTTTCTTCTTTCTTTCATGAAATGTTTTATTGATTATATATTTTTAACCTATCCTTGTGTACTTTTGGTTTCTTATTTTTACTCTCTTTAATAAAAATGTTATCATTATCCTCTATTTTTTCTACTGTATATGGTCCTAAATATACTGGGTCTAATTTATGACCTGCTTCATTTCTTATTAGTACTTTAACTCCTACTTTTAGTTCAAAATTATTTGTATTCTTGTCATATAGTAATTTCCTAAAAGCCTTGGCTTTTTCTAACATAATTCTAGCTCTTTTGTATGATATTTCTAATCTTAACTTTATTTCCTTAGAATAGTCATCTAAATTATAAATAGGATCTATTTTGTCAATTTTATTAAAATCTATGAACTGTTTTGGTAATCTGCCAAATATAAGTTCATATGGACAATACTCATGCGTTGCTGATGGTGTCGTGTTGAAGCAATACGTGAAATATTGACTCCAAACATCCCAATCGGTTTTGTCTGCAGAGATATGTGAACTAATGTACTCATTAAATGTTCGATGACTTCGTTCTATTGTCATTAAAGTTTGATGATGATATGCAGTAGAGGTGAGATTCTTGATCTTCATGTACTTGCATAAATCTGTTATTATTTGGTTTTTATACTCTGTTCCCATGTCCGAAATGAACGTCTTCATTGGACCGTACTTGAGTATGAAGTTTTCAAAAATTGCTTTCGCGACATTGGTTGCCCTTTTGCTTTTGATTGGAATGGTTACTAAATATTTTGTTAGGTCACATATTAATATGACCATGTATTCACTACCATGTTCCGATTTTGGCAGTGGACCAATTGTATCCACTATCACTATGTCGAAAGCGTTTACTGGTGTTTCAGTAAAAGTCATAGGAGTTTTTGTATGCGTCGTTGTTTTCGACATCTGGCATTTTTGACAGCTACGTACGTATTCTTTTATATGACGTGTCATATTTTTCCAGTAGTAGTTATGCCACTATGGCCTCCTTGTATTGGATCGTTATGATATGTAGACAGTATTTCTTGTATCTCTTTTTCATTTTTTACGTGGGTCACCGGCTGGAGTAGCGCTACTCATAATGATTTTAATATTTTATTGCCCATATTTTTAAAAGTATCTATTGAAACTGATTCATAGACCTTTTCGCTCGGTGCCACTTTGAGTTGGCTAATTTTTAATATACCGGCCTCATTTTCGAGCCCTTGGAAGAACTGACCTAAGTCGAGAATTCCATTGGTATACAAATCGCTCACTTCAATTCTTGCGATAACTTTATTTCCATGTTTAAATAAGCATTTAGATTCTGTTATGCGCAAGGTCACTACTTTCCGTACTTCATCATTTGTAATGACTTCATGTACGGGCTTGGATACACTTTTATGACTTTGCTTTGGCAAAAGTTTATTATTTTCAACAGTACAGATTTTTTCTTGTCTACTTTGTCGCCTGGTAGTGACTTTCAGGACTTTATTTTGAATACCTTTAAGTTCTGTTATATTGATACGCGAAAGTGCGTCTGCGACGAAATTATTTTTTCCCTTTAGGTATTCTACTGTGAAGTCGTACTCTTCAAGTTCTAGCCGCATGCAAGTTAATTTGAAACTGGGATTAGTCATAGAGAAAAGATATGTTAATAGTCTGTGATCCGTTTTTATTGTAAAATGTTTCCCATAAATATATGGTCTGAAATGGGTAATTGCCCAATGAATTGCCGCTAACTCTTGTTCTGTTGTGCTTTTATTACTTTTACCTTTTGTAAATGAACGAGATGCATAAGCTATTGGGAGTTGAATTTCATTATGGTTCTGAGTTAGAACCGCTCCACAAGCTTGTTTACTAGCATCTGTTATAATGCAAAACTCTTTGCGAAACTCGGAATATTGTAAAAGTGCTGGATGCATAAGCTTTTCTTTTAAGTATTGGAATGCGTCTTGGCATTTATTTGTCCATTCAAAAGGAACATTCTTTTTACATAATCTAGTTATGTGTCGTGAATACTTAGCGAAGTTTTTTATAAATCGACGGTAGTTATTGCAAAATGCTACGAATCGTCTTGCGCTGTCCGCATCATGAGGAACAGGGTAACTTTTGAGGACGTCAAATTTTGTGTCATTTGGCAGTACTCCTTTGTTTGTGCATTTGTGACCTAGGAATGTCACGTCGTGCATGAAAAATTAACATTTTTCTGGGAGCAACTTTAGGTTGTATTTCCTACATACGTTAAAAACATCAGTTAAGTTTTTAATCATGTGTTTTTCGGAACATCCTATTACCATTAAGTCATCCATGTAAAGGAACGCCTGTAAAGGTTCTAGACCGGAGAATGCTTAGTCATCATTCTCTGAAATGAATTTGGTGCTATTTTAAGGCCAAATAGTAATCGCGTGAAGCGATATGACCCATTGCTCGTTGAGAAAGATGTTATGTTTCTTGAACTCTTCTGAATATTGCAATGCTTTCTTGGGGACTAACAAGAGTGGACCATTTTATTCGGATACTGACGGTTCTACTATGTTATCATTTATTAATTTTTCTACTTGTTTTTGAATTTCTTCTACGTGGCTATGCGGGCTTCTGTAGTTTTTTATGTAAATTGGTTCACTGTCTTTTAGTCTTAATGATTGTTTATAAAAGTTGTTTGTTGTGATTGGTTCGGTTTGTAGTCCGAACACATCACTATATCTGGTGCATAATTCTGTTAGTTGGTTTTTAAATTGTATTGGAAAATTTTTCCTTAAATGTGACAAAACTTCTTCATTTCTATTATCTTGAGTGTTTTGAACTATATTGTAGTTCGAAAGTGATTCATATTTTATGTTATTTATGTTTACTAATAAATCGGAATTGTTTGTATTTAACAATCGGACAAACGTACATTGTGATTTCATTATTGTATTTGCAATATATATACCTTTTTGGATTTCTTGATTAGGTATATAAACGAAATTATCTTTTGAGTCAATTTTTATATTTCTTATCACTTCGGATCTTGCTGGTAGGATTAGAGAATTATTACCAGAACTGTATGTTATTGGAACATAAATTGGATAAGATAGATTTTGAGGTCTAATTATAACCCAGTGTTCAGTTGGTTTGAAGTCTAACTGGCAATTGAATTTTTTTATGAAGCCAATGCCAATAATTCCATCACATGGTATTGCGAAATCGGAGTCTACTAAATGAAATTCGTGTGGAATTATATATTTGGTTGTCTGAAGTTCTATTGCTGTGGTGCCTTGGGATTTAATTACTCCTTGGCCTATGCCTTGGATGTTTATAATTTTATTGTGTTTAATGTCATAGTTATCTGAATTCATTTTTAGAAGTGATATATCTGCACCAGTATCTATTAAAAATGTAAGCTTTATTTTAGTTAGATGATTAATGAAACAAACAAATATGTTAAGACTAAAATTGATTGAATGAACTTTGGAATTTATTGTGTGTTGCCTAAAGGGTTCTGAGAGTTTACCAACGTATTTTCCGCCACTCTCACGTTATTGCAGTTATAACCTTGGTTGGAGTTACCTCGGCCTTTTCCTCGATTCTGGCACCGTCTTCCTCCATGGTTATTGTTATTATTGTTGTTATAGTTGAGGTTGAAATTTCTGCCACGATTTTAACCTCAGCCTCCTCTATTATTGTGATTTGCATCTCGTCGATAATACAGGACTGTGTTACTTTGACCTGTTATCTCCGTACAACTGTTTACAAATTTTGACACGGCATCATTTATGTTTGTGAATGTGCCTGCTTGCATGATAAGTTTTACCTTATCAATGGATCAATTTTGTGTCATTGCTTTTAAAGCTGTTGTAGTGCTGTATTTATTAGCGAGTGTTTGGCTTAGACCTTCACTGATATAGGCACCTTCAAGGGCCTTTGTCAGTTTTTCCACTTCTTGAGTGTATTGGTTAGCCGTTTTATTTCTTTGCTGCAGATTAAGAAGCTTAGCAGATATTACTTCTACTGATTCTCCTTTCACTGCTTTTGATAACTGATTAATGATTTCAGTTATTGTCTGTTCATTATTGATTAAATTTCTTGCATGGCCTTTAAGTTTTGTTTTGATAAGGCTTATGGCCGTTATCTCATGTGCACCTTTTAGAGTTTCTAATAGATTCAAAGAGTCTAGAAAACTTCGTAGATTTTCCGGTTTGCCATCGAATTCTGGTATCAGAGATGTGGCTAGTCTGATAAAGTCTACTACTGTTTGTGCCATTGTTGATTCTTCAAGGGATATTTGTAGCGAAGGTAGTGCTTCTGGGGGCGTTTCAGAGAAATTAAATTTTGGGGGTTGTAAACGATATTAGCTGCGGCGGATTTGTGTCTTGAGATGATGAATGTGACATCGCGGCCGAGACGAAGTTAGGTATCGGCAGATGCGGGGACAAGTTATCCACACTAGTTTTCTTTCGCTTTGGAGACTCGTTTAGCAGCTTATAGCTACTAAAATCCGTCTCCACAGCATTGAACTCGTCATAGAGTTCGCGAAAACTAGATGAGAGTTTTTTAAACCTATCCCTGATTTGCCTCGTAAATACCCTCATCTCAATTTCAACTTCTCGGTATGAGTCACATCCCCATTTGAGACCCCCTTTTTGCTCCAAACTATCTCTTACCTTGGCTGTGTAGCCAGCACACTTAACGTACATGACATTTTCACACAGCCAACATGCGAGAAATGCGTTATGGGGCGCGGAGGGTTTAAACACTTTTTATTAGAGCAGACAGACATTATAAAATTAATTGCACTCTTAATCACTCAGTTTTAAAGCAAATTCGACACTTGGGTCAAACCTGCAGAGAAAGATTGAAAATATCTAAGAGAAATTACACCGTTACACGAGTCACTTGTACGCGGTACAAAGATGCGAGCGCGAACAAAAGAAATTAAAGAAGAGCGGGAGAGCCAGAAACAATGCACATGCAACAACAATGTGTGGGCTAGAGCGCGAGAGCAAATTGAAACGGTAAGAAGTACAAACGCAAGAGCAAAGAATAACAAGAACAGCAACAACTGTGTAGCATTTGTTGTTGTTCAGAAACAATAAGTTTAATGCTTTGATTTTCGTTTGTATAATTAAACAGTAATAACAGAAATAGCGCAAATTCAAATCGATGGATTGGATTTATGTTATTAATAAAGTTAAAACCGGACTATTAGAAAAATTATAGCAGGAACGAAGGAAGAAACACGTCAATACAATATTTCTGTGCCTAGCCAGCCTGTCACTATACCAGCTTCTCATAGAAAGATTCCACGATATTCTTTATGAAGAAGAACAAAACGTTAGTTTCACAAGCGAAGTAAGACACAGAATAAATACGAGAAGCGATATACTAATTTATTCAAAATTTTTCAAGTATCCCTAAATACATAAAAACGAAGTTAATCTGCAAATAAAGGAAATGCTACAGCATGGCATCATTAGACATTCGGAAAGCCTATACAACGGACCCCTATGAGTAGTTCAAAAGAAAATGGATCAATCTAATAAACAAAAGTAGCGAATAGAGAAATAATCGAAGATCGATTCCCGATACCAAATTTAGATCAAATATTTGATAAGGTTGAGGTTGTTGTATTTTTTTAGGCTTGACCTTGCAAAAGGATCAAGTTGAAATGGATTTAAATGACGTACATAAAACAGCATTTTTAACTAGCGATGGTCATTATTAATTAATACGTATATATGCCATTCAGGCTTCGAAACGCTCTCACCACTTTCTACAGACTTATGAACAACTTTGTCAGCCCATACGTAGGGCAATTCTGCATAGCATTCATGATCGACATCCTGATAATAACTTTTTGGCTTACTATTGGGTAACAAAACACTTTAAACACTGTGTTTAAGGAAAAAATTTTTCATACATATTTATCACAATCCTCTGGTCTGACTGAATAACCTGAAAGAGCCCAACTAAAAACTACAGCGCTGGAAGGTGCAAATTCATTTGAATTTGATTTCGACATAACTTTTATAAAAGGCAAAGAAACGCCTTGGCAGATGGACTTAGTTGAATAACTAATCGTCAAATACAAAAGACTAAGAATAACTACCAGACAGATATTAGCATGTAGATATCTTCATTCTAGAAATCGATAATAGTTTGCATCACACCGAGAGTGGAAAAGTTAGTAGAAGATTTCCTATCAGACTTATTACAAATGTTTACTAACAGTTCTGACAGATTAGCCATATATATAAAATTTCAGAAACTGTATAGGCAGTATCTGTCAAGCAACACAAATTTAAAATTGTTGAAAACATGTACACCTAGACCTCGCTTTGCGTCGTTTCTGTTTGCGTTTTTTTCGAAGTTGCGTCGCTGATCAATTAACACTAATTTTCTTTGTGCGTCGTTAGATTTCGATGTTGCGTTGCGGAAGAGTCGTTTATCTTTTTTGGAATACTTATTTTTTTCAAAAGGTGGCAGCATTTGTCGTTCTAATTGCGCTATACTATCAAAACTGGGAAATTCCCATTTTGTTGTTTCGTCTCATTTTGCCATTTGCTTTCAATTAGTGAGTTGTGCTTTTTAAAAGAGATCAATAAATATTTTCGTGTAGTTTTTGATTACAAAAGGTAAATAGTTTTCTTTTTTAAAGAAAGCCGACGTACGTCAACAGATACTCAAGCCTCATCCGATTGTGATTAATTCTAATTTGTTTGTCATTATTAGTTAGTTGAATTTATTATTTTGTTTTAACTGAATTAGTTTCTTTTTGTTTTTTATATCTATAACATAAAATAAAATGATATATGATTTTGTTTTTTTTTTTTAAATTATTGCTTTGTTAAACTCAAATACTTAAAAAATGTAAGATATTCGCAACCTTAGAACCTATCCTCGATCTTTATATGGTTTGCTATAGAAAAACTTAATTCACTTTGCGTCGTTTCGATTTGCGTCGTATTTTTTTGGAATGTATCCCCGACGCAAAGCGAGGTCTAGGTGTACATTATTAGTGGATATCACCTATAGAGAAACAATTTTGAAAATAATCAAAAAAGAACACATTTAAAATAACCATAGAGGAATCAATGAAATGTTTACACCTCTAAGACAAATTTACTAACATGCAAAACTAGATACAAGCTCATGTTATTAATTGTAACCCATGTAATTTAGCAAAATACTATAGACAATCTGTTAAACATAATATAAATACATATGTATAACAGAAACACCCGAAAAGATGAATGGCACAATTCACATAGATATAAATATAATATACCTTTCAACTATTGATAATCTAAATAGGCATCAGCTCAACATATCAGAGATAGATCATGGGTTTCATTGCTCAAAGCCATTAAATTAATATTTCAATATTTTGGCAAACAAAATAAGATTGTAACGGATACTGAATTTAATATCGTAACTCTTAAGCAATTTCTTTCGGAAAATTATATTGATTTGCACTTTACAACTCCCTATATGAAAACCGACAACTCAGACGTGAAAAGGTTACATCTTATATTAAACGAGGAAATAAAAATATGCCACGCTGATCTAAGTAACAACGAAACAATTCAAGAAAACGTTTCCGAAGCAATTATTTGTTACAATAATTCGATTGATTCAAACACAGATATCAGACCAATCGTGTCATTTAACAATATGATATCTTTGAAATTACCAACAAAGAAACCAATTCAACCTTGAAAATAAAATAATACCGGCAACACAAGTTTGAAAAATATAAATGTAAAGAACAATAGAGTCGGAAAGTCTAATCCAATCTATAAACAAATCAGCATTTACGATCAAGCTGGAAATTATATGGTATTACAGAAGGAAGCATCTCCGACTATATAAAGTATAATCTTGATCAGCATGATGAGCTGAGTTCATATAGTCTTGTCTTGTCCTTGTCCGAGACCCTTGGAGCTACAGAGCTGAAATGTCGTTATAGGCATATAGTCTTCGGTTGACTATATCACATAGCGCCAATAGGAACAATCGGTCGAAAATTTAGTTTTTGATCAATAACATGGGTGTTTTTGTAAATGTGGTATTTGCTAATTTGATATAAAAAGAAATATATCTTTAAAGTTTCAGCAGAATCGGTCTACTATAAGCTATCGCTGACATAGAAATAATCGGGACAAAAGAAAATTTTTGAATGATTCTGGAAAATTATATATAAATCAAAAAAAAATTTTGCAATGGTATACGAACTTCGGCACGGGCGAAGTTAGCCCATCCTTCTAGTTAAAATTTCAATAATGTTATTGAAATTTATTGATGCATACGTATATACACTGCTGATATTATAATTACATCTTTTACTTTAAACTTAGCTCTAAACATTGAAATCAGTAGCGAATCAGAGAATTCTTACACTTCACAAATAAACGAGCTGTCATAACAAATAACAACGTTAGTTTAATTTTAGTACCCATTTCAATGTTAAAATCGAATATTATTATTTAAAAAAAAATTGTCTACAGTTTTAGGTCCAAATAATGATTAATTAAAAAACGAGGCAAAAGTATTTAAATTTGTTTTTACCTTCATAAAATTTTCTAAAATATACATATATAAAAATACATTTGAATGTCACCACTCTGTTGCGTCGTGTTGTGTATTATCTGATAAAGCATCGAGCAACATTCGGATTTATACATATATGCAAAAAGAACTGGAGAACTTGGAGTTTCAGATTACTTAATTACTTTTTCCGTCGCATCGGTTTCAATAGAACATTTTTAAATTGTAAATTCAAAATTAAAAAAGAAATGAATCCAAAGATATTAGTAGAAAACATTTTGTCTTACTGTCCTCTACCATCAACTCTAAACATCGAGGTCATCTCACTCTATCAACTTTCGCTCTTTCGCAAGCACGCAATGAAAATGTTTTTGTCTCATGTCTAAACTCATGTTTGTATTTTGGTATTCAAATTTTTCAGATATATATTATTGATTTTTGCCCGTAATCATTATGCGATCTGAGTCAAGCTTGGTGTATGGTGTTAATATAATAAAAATGCATAAAACTTAAATATTTGGTATAATTTTTTTTGGTCCACGCACGATTTAAAGAAATGGAATCATTTTTTTTGTATTTTGAAATACGCACCAGTTTTCCCAAATTCCAACATTCGAAGATGCAAATTGTGTATAATATTTGCAAAAGAGCAAATTAGGAAAGGCAGTCATCAGAATTTAAACGCGCTTTGTAAAATCGGTTGGAAGAATTGTAGGAAGGGTTTAAACAAGTTTAAAGCATATTCGCCAACAACAAAAAACAAAAAGAACGATGTGATTAGTCAGTCGATCTAAGAAAGGAAGAACGAAGTTATAGATCGAGAGCATAAATTTATACTTTATACAGTAGAGTTATGATTTTTGCGAAACTACTTTTTGACAGTTGGGGCTAGGGCAACTTATCTGAGCTACAATACACAGAATGAGATAATTAATTCAGACTGGCCGAGAGAGATAATTAGAATGATATAGCTAATCGTGTAAATGAGATTTGGTGTGTTGTGGTCACTGCCTATTCTGGTTTTGCTTTGTAGCTTATGATGGAGCTCGAGCTATGAATGGTGAGTTCAAGGGATGTGCAGCTATTGTCAAAAATTAGTCTTCAGATGCACCTTTATTGTTCAAATCACAATTTGAATCGTGCTATTTGGGGACTTCAAACTCATCTTTTGAAATTTTTCGCATTGCGTTGGATTGAACAATTTGCATCTATCAGCCTTTTCTACGATGGCGTAGGATTTATTAATTCCGTTCGAAAAGGAATGAACAGGATGCAAGTGAAATCTGATGGTGTACAGCCAATTGATCTACTTGCTGCAATTCGAACAATGCAGTTTATAATCTCATTGACAGTTCTAAGACCGATCCTCACATTGAATAAAAGTTTGAGTATTAACTTACAGATAGAAGAATATATCGAATATGCAACTGCATGCGTTTGAACCAATTGTCGAAGCACCTTTGCCTCTGAATGAGGTATCTCCAAAACATGCATTCTGAATGTCGCAATCACTTCTTCAGGTGTCGAAAAACGTTGACCTCTCAGATTGTTTTTTTAATTACGGGAATAGAAAGAAGTCATTTGTGCCAAGTCAGGACTATAAGGCGGCTGACCTTTTAATTCGATGTTATGAGTATTCAAAAATGCAGGACAATTTGTATGGGAACCAAAGCAAAGTTTATAGCATATTGAATGTAAACTGGTCCCACTGATGCCTAAGGTTATCTCAATCTCACGATAGGTCACATGACGATCTTGCCATATCAATTAGCTCATAGCATCAATAGTTTTCGGAAAAATTACTGATTTTGGACGACCTTCATGAAATTGGTCTCGGTGTGAACTACGACCACGATTGAATACACCATACCATCGACAAACACTGGCCCTTGATGAAGCTTCATCGCCAAAAATTGAATTAGGTTCATCCATGCACAGTTGCTGAGTTAATCCACGTCGAAAGTTGTGAAAACTAATCGCACGAAAATGTTCACGATTTAACTCCATTTTTGGACCGAGATGACTCAATAAGTTACTGTAAACAATATAAGAAGTGCTCGTATGTCAGAACGAGATCGACTTTCCAATTCTCACAGATCGATGAGTTTAAATTGGATAAGATGATCTCTGTTATTAATGAAGTAAGCAAGTCGTCCCTGCCAACGTTGAGTATACCCTGTACCAAATAAAAGCACTTTATAAAGTCTTAGCAACAGCATACGCATGTTTTCTCGCTCTTTACAGACCATGTTGCATTGGGTGTTTCAGATCAAACGGATCTCTGGTAATTATTGTCAGATTTCGAAAAATTTGGTCAGCTGGTGCATTTTGGCCATATTATTGAGTGTGCCAAATAAAAATGCAATAGCTTAAATATAGCTCTAGTTATAGGTTTTTTCCAATATGGCAACAATATGAAGCAAACTTGATTTGCAAAGACACTAGACGGATGCTGACACCAAATTTGGTTGCTCCAGTCCTTATAGTCTCTGAGATCTACGTCTTTATACTGACGGACTGACAGTCGGACATGTCTCAATCGACTTCGCTATTGATACTCATTAGTAATATATATACTTATGCGGTTTGACAAACCTTTTAACCCAATGCGTATAGATATAAAAAGTATGACTGAATAATTTCTCTGAAAGTTCTGAATAAATAATAAATGTGCAAGTTTTATTTAGCTGTTTAAAATTGTGCGAACCCTTCAATGACCGACCATAATTATTATTGGCAACCCTGGACCCGTGTAATATACAGGTTTGCAAACACATTTTCGAGAGACGTGACCAGGGTATCGATAAGTGACCCCTGGTATTTTTTGTAACTTATGATTTTCGCCCAAGGAAGAAACTGGAATACTATAAGCTATGACGGTGAAGCTAATTTTTGCAGAGTCTTTCTCCTTCATGGTTTCGAGTGCAGTGGTGTAGGTTAAGTTGAATATAAATGAAATAAGTAAATAAGTACTGCTACTGTTGCCTGCTTACACATACGCACGTTCACCCTTAGTATGCACCAACTACAGGGAGTTCCAACAATGTCGACGATACACTCTCCAGTCAGGCTACAAACCTTAAAACGAGTAGAGGCTCCACAAGCACTATCAGGAATACTCACCGAGTAAAAACTATAAGTGTCGCACGAGCCCATTACGAGTTAAATGACAATCCCAAAGGGGACGAACAACACAGTGGATCCGGAAAAGCACACTTTCGCGGCAGAATAACCTCATTGAAAAGGCAATTGCAAGAGTTGCGTATCTCCCAAACAGGAACTTGCGCAGCTGAGATGCTGCCGCCATCTTTAAGTATGCTATGTCAGCCAGCAACAAATGAAATGCACCCGCCATCTTTAAGCATGCCGTTCCGAAACGACTAGCTTACACAACTGTACGGACTGGGAAAATAATCAGCTTCTGGTCATTCCTCTGAAGGGTGAGGCACTTGCCCCGTGACCGCCGACATCAGCCAGCACCGCTTCCGATTTGGGCTATCCGAACAATTTGTACGAGAAGTACATCTAATACAAGAGCACAATATAGCGAGGATTCTTACAATCCGTCTACCACCATGCTAGAGAAACTGGCCAAAATGACCACTCACCAGGAGAGTGGACTGAGATACACATGCGGCAACCATCAAGCCCTACCCGACAGTCGTCGACCTCAGCACTTGGTTGACCGAGCTGGCCAACATTATATGCACGGATTCGGATTCCGAAAATAAAGAACACAAACGCCGCGTGTTGCACACTACCACAAAACGCAATAAGAATGTACGAGTCGCAGACCAGCCCCTGACGTGCTTCGCATGCCTTGGGCCACATGGGATACAAAGATGTAATGAATTCATTCATGCTTTTCTATCAGACAGATGGAGATAAGTGAAAAGGCACCAGCTATGTTTTCCAAGCAAATAAGGTTCGCACATTCAAAAGCGGACGTATATGTTTTATAGGTGGATGGAAAAGCCCACATCACCATCTCTTACATACGGAAATAGCGAACCCCAGACAGGCACCACATTTAACGGGTGCCCAAGTAAGCCCTATAAAGCAGCAGCCAGCTGTCGATTACGAAAGATCGCCGCAGTCAGCGGACGAAAGATTATTGAAAAACAGGAATTTGAGCTACATCAACGCCATCACGAAACGCCTACTATTTCGTAACCTACCAGTAATGAAGAAAAGTAGAAAAGAAAAGTAGACACATAAGCATTACTCGCCGTAGGATCATCGGTGACGATAATTGATGAACAACTAGTCAAGACTTTAGGACTCAAGGAAGAAAAACGCCAACTGGATATTCAACGCTTCGGCGGCAATTCTGTGTCGAACCTAAACTTGCCGACCTTACAGATGGATGATCTGAAGAAAATAAATTACAAGCAAATCTGCCAATGAGGCCGTACACCAACGCGGTACCGAAAATTCTCATAGGTTTGGACCATGCATATCTTGGTTTGCCGTTCAACACAACGAAAATTGGCCAACAAATTCTATATGCCGCTGTTGGGTGACGGCTGCGCCCGTTGCGGAGCCCCAAACTGCTCGAATAAAAAATGATGCAGTCTGCGGGGTATCCAACCGAGTCGGCTTGAGGTGCCTGGCCGAAAAGGGGGAGCTTCTTGCCTTCCAAAAGATGTCCAAACAAAACTCAGTATTTCACCTTATAATTTTTTTTTTTATTTTAATCTAAAATAATTCAAAAGTCGAAAAACACAGAAGGTGCTTCTGACTCAAATGGCTGACTCTAGCAGACTACAAAAAATATCAATAGCGTTGGTTCTAAGTTAGAATCTTCAAAGTTCAAAATTTTCCATGGAAAGACATAATGTTTTAATAATAACAGGACTTAAAGCTACATATCAAATTCGCTTCATATGCTTAGTTCTCTCTTCGTCTTCTCTTTTCTTTCGCCATAACTGCGCTCTTAACAGCTGTAGCTCGAACAGCCGCTGTCAGCGAGTTGGGATGGGAAGTATGGTGGATGGTAGTATTATTATTGTTCATGACGCATCACGAAGATAAAGTACAGCGGATGATCACGGAATATTTCAACTTGGATAACTTTTGCCTGAAACAATGGTGAAACTGGGTGGATGATACCAGACAGGTCTAATATGGATGATACCCGACAGGACTAATACCAAAATGGCTACCAAATGGCATTAAAAAGGCTGATCAACATAGAAAAGGAAATGGCCCGTGACGAAGTATTTGCACAGGCATCTAAAGGAATAATAGACGACTACTTCAGTAAAGAATACGAAGAGGCCACGGCAGTCAGTTGTGGCAAACAATGGTACTTAATGCACTTCGCAGGTGACAAATCCAAAAAAACAGGAAAAATACGACTTGTGGCCAAAATAAGTAGATTGGGCAAAGTATCGCTAAATTCGGAGCTGCTGAAGGAACCGGAATAATTCCTCAGCTTGCTAATGTCTACGTTTGATCTAATTGGATTTTTAACCTACGTGACTATTATCGCAAAGTTGTTGCTACGGAAGATTTGGAAACGGAATATTTTATGAGACGAGCCAACGGAGTTAAGCAACGCCTGCAGAAACTGGTATCAAGAATTAAGAAAAAGTGTCCCAGTGCAAGTACCCTAGAAATCACTTTGGGCATGGATCAGTGAGATCAACCCAGTCGCACGTGTTCGCCGACGCCAGCCAATCGGCATTCACAGCTGTGCCGTACTGGAGAACTACATGCCATAACGTAGATATACGAGTGTCCGTGCTAAAACAAAGTGCGCATCGATGAAGACTGCGTCCATTCCCCGCTTGGAATGGAATGAATGAGTCTAATCTGTTCCTCCACAGTGTGAAGGTTTGGGTCCCTATGAAGGGTTACTTGCCGCATGACGCGGTTCTGTAGGACCTATATACGTTTTTAGCTGGATTTTGCCACTATATCGCAACTCTGACGCCATAGAGCCAGATCGCCTCTATTGTCATGTTGCTTTTTACATCAGCCAGCGTAATTGTTGCATTCTTAGCTGCTTATGTAGGGTAGTTCCTAGGTATTTGACCTTCGTAGGTTGGTCCAATGTCACGCCTATCAATTAGATAGCTGGAGTGCCGCCGCAGCTTGTCTTCAGAGTGAACTTGTACCTTGTTGAGGGTTAACCTTCAAGTTCCACATCTTGCACCATGCTGAAAAAGCATCTAAATACCCTTGAATCGCATCCGCTGACTGGTAGCGGCACTTAGCGCCATACAGAACAGCGACATCGCCCGCGTACGTTTCCAGAACAGCCTTACTTGGAGCCTCCATATGGTGTGCCCTGGGGCATGGCATAACGGCAGTATATATAGAGTAAAGCAGCGGTCCTAGGACGCTACATTTAACCATAAATTGACGCCCATTCAAGTATTATCGTAGGATTACAAAGTACGCTGCCGGGAAGAGACTTTTAATTTTGCCTGCTGAATATCAACGAAGATTGGATTGCAATATTCCTTGTCATCTAACACCTGTAGGATTCACTGGCATTCATTAATAAACACGCTAAGTCGATTGGTAATAAGTCTTTCCTATCCCTTATCAGACGGTACATCGGATCGTCTTCTGGCTTTCCCGATTTATAAATCATTAAGATTGCTGTTATCTTCAACTGCTTGGGAACGATCTGTATCCTAAGCATCGCGTTAAATATTAATGCCACGTAAATAATCCCCCACTTAGGCAACGCAAAGTAACGTTGCACATCCTATCAATACCAGGAACCTTCCTTCTCGGCAGGTATTTGATAACTTCCGCAATCTCCTCGACCCTACCGGGCTTAATGGGTAAGGACACTAATCTCAGTGACCAGTGGCGAATTGATAGTGGGAACTGGTTTTCAAATGACTTGCAAATGAATTGGCCTGCTCTTCCTGCCTAAATGGTTGCCCCTTTACAGCGTTAGTATTTTCCCACAACAAATATCTAGCATCCAGTGTATAATTCATAGACGCCAGCGTCTGCTCAAAGAAATTAATTCAAATATTCAGTAACATATTTCGTAGTTGCTTAGCAGACCGGTTCCAAAGAATTCTATTCGAAGGATCTTGGGATTGGATAGCTCGTCTTCGGAGTCTTCTTTTCCGTGCCAAAAGTTTCCTGGCCTCTCTTGTTGATAATATACAATAGGTGTTGCCTCTATGAGTCTCTAAGGGAACTGCAGCCATGTGAATACTCTCCGTGAAGTTATTCACAGCCATCTCAATATCTTCCTCAGACTTCAGTGAAATGTTCAGCTGAATCGAGTTCTCCAAATGTTGCCTAAAGGCGAGCAAGATAGTATGGTTAGTGATTAGGCGAGTGCTTGGATTGACATCAACACCATCCGTCTCAATGTTGACAAGTAAGGCCAAATAATCAGAGCCAAGATCCCAGCTCTGAGTTATCGTTGCTCGAAATCCGGTATACCATGATGCACCGCGCAGTCTGTCCAGAAACCTGTATGACTCCGCACAGATGGGTACCTGGTCAGCGATCCAGTGGCAAGAATACTAGCGCTAGTTGCAGAGATGGTTTCCGCTAGTTCGCGCCCCCTAGGCGAGCTATAAGAATCTCCCCAGAGCCAGTGCCGGGCATTCCAGTCACCACCAACCGAATATCTTTGTACACAAGCCCAGAGCGCATTGATGAAGTGTCTTTCATTTGTATGATACGTATGTCAATAACTCTTTGTGGAAAGTGCCGAAGAGAGGACTTTACCAATACTACTGCTCTTCCAACGCTGTCACTCTTTCGTGATTTTTCGAAAGCTGGATAGAAGGTGTATCCATAAATTTTAGCAGCATTCCCTTGCTTAATTCTGATTTCCGTCAGTAGAAGAATGTCAACACAATTGTTGTCCGCAAAGACTTCTATTTCTTTGGCATATCCTTTAATTGTGTTAAAAACTCGAAGACAAATTCAAGCTTTCAAAGACGTTGGTTGGCTTGCCGGTTGTTCTTCTGTTGCTGCTGCAAAAACACAAGAAATAGCTGTAGCTGTTATTGCAGAAACTGCTGTTGTTGCTGTAACAGAGTCTGAACATCATGTGTATTTTGTCGTTGGCTATACAACCCCTGCACCTGAAATATTTGATTCGCTTGTTGAGTATAAAGACGACGCTGAGCCGGACCGTCACCATTAGGGATAGCCCTAGGATTGTTTCTTGTCACTGCGGCATATGAAATCCCTGCATTATTACTAAATAGTTGTGTACATTAGACCCTACATTAATCAAATTCAGAAGACTTCCTCATTCTTTCAATCCCTATTTTCTGATTGCAGATATTGGATGGAATTTCATCGTGTAGATGATGCAGCAAAATATTCGAACCAGAAAGATCACAGAACCAACTGCCAGCCAGACGCATCGTATGTATCTTTAATTGTACGGGAGAGTATGGTTCAATGCATCACAAAGAGTCTTTCGCCCCACAAGACGCATTTGCCGATCATTGCCTCCAATGATCTGCTTAAAGGGCCACGGAATGTTCCTGACACATGCAGTAGAGAACACGAGCTACCCAAGCCATGCTAGACGAGGATACAGTGTTGTATGGCACGCCTACCAAGAGACCGATTCTGGAAACGATGGTTACAAGACTATCTGCCCACCCTTGAAAGACGCGAGAAATAGTGAACGCGTACTCTGCCGATCTACAGAGACGGTGTCGTTTTCATCTGTGACTCCTCAGTGCCAAGATGGGAATTGTGAAGGGGAATAATGGAGGATGTGTATGCTGGAGTGGATGGTGTACCGCAGTGTCTTCTGCTGTCTGCTGTGAGAACTATTGATAACGATAGAGTACATGTGGTAATATGCCCCGTTACCAAGTTGGCGGTTAAGGATGTGATGCAGCCATTTCACATATCCATCGGCTTCTTCAAAGCTGTGAAGCAATCACATTAGCTTCAATTAATCAGCCATTTTCCACTTCACAAATATTGATGACAAATCTTCATAACAAGACTGGAGGGGAGCAACTTAATGAGCTCGCGTTACTTAATATTCATCGTGATATTTCAGTGACTTGTGACCAGATGCTAGATTGTCTTGCGATAAAAAAGCGACTATATATTACTCTGTGAAGTACATTGGTCACCAAATAAATCACTCACTAATTTGCCCTAAAGTTTTCCTTGAGAAGTAAAATAAATATACTATCGCGTTGTGGGGAAACTGGGCGCAATACTATGCAAACCTTCTGCGTTCTGTTGGTCGTATTAATTAAAAGGGTACAAAACTCATTGGCATAGACTTATGACTTGGACTTATCTATTGCCATTTGAATTTGTAATTCGTCAGACTTGTTTTGAGCTTGTTGATATCTGGTATTTGCAATGAAAACTCCACTTTGTGCTCATGCCAATCATCTGGTTGTAAAAATAACCTATCCATTTCAATCTGCTAGTCAAGTAAACAATTATATATTTTGCTGTATTTGCAATACCTAGGAAATCAGCAGAAGGTATGGGATGCTATCATCGGCGATGTAAAGTTGATATTTAAATAAAACGTTTTTTAATTTTGGCATACACGGTCATTAGAATACCCTCTACGTCCCAGGAGCTAGAAAGAGAACTGTACCAGTAGCTAAAGCAGCCTGAAAAATATCAAAACATCTATCAAAGATCAGGGGTTGCAAAGAACGACGAGCCGCAAGACGGAAGATAGAAGTCGGGTGTGAACATCGAAACTTCGTGCATTCAAGTCCGCGGACACATAAATGCCCACCCAGAAATTCCGATCATATGTTGAACAAATAAAAGTTTTGAGTGGAAGGTTGGCAAGGTTGTCGTTACAGCTGCAGTTCCTTCGATTGCCGCAAGGGTGGAGATAATCCAAGTCACAGGCTTTCAAACTACAGAATTTGAATTGGCAGAATATCGAGAACTGGTCTATAAGTATTCTTTATTCGAATACCAGACCTGCAAAGGTTAGATGGGTGACTGCTTCAAAGATGAGATGGCTGACTGCTATAACGATGAGATGGGAATTGGTGCAAAAGTAGTTACGGAGCGGCTATTTCAGAAAACCTACATCGATTTTCTCTTAAAGTATCCCCGAAGGATGAAGACGCTTGAACCTTCGTCTTGGTGAACCATTTTACCAAATTCACCTTCCTTCCTATTTTGACCATAGAAAGTGGGACCGCACCCATCTGGACGAATAACGCATATGAGCTGGAGGACATGTCTGGTTTCCGTATAGATAGATCTTAATATTACAGATTTTAAAATAAATATTATAGATTTTAGATAAAGGGAGCATTAAAGCTGTGGGTGTGTCCTATGTTGGGCGCTTGAAGCAAAGAACATCAGGATCCGACAATAGATCCAAGAACGTGAGTAAAGAAGTTTTGCCTGGTGCATATATGGAATCGCAGCTTATACGGTGGTGGATCAAATTCGTGACCATTGGAATAAAATCAATAATCAATAGATAATTTGCGTCAGAGAGGAAACAGGGGGGCCTGGGTCAGCAAAGCAAAATGTGTGTGAGGTTATTAGCTGTGTCCACGTGTCCAATTTGAAGGTGCAAGAGGCAAGGCTGATCAGACCAATTTTAAAAATGAATTGCTGGAGCAGCGAAAAGACAGGTAATGGGTTACGAAACTATTTGGAGAAGGAACGTAGAGTATTTTGCAATCGCGTGGCAAGTGTGGCTGAGTCCAACGTGTGAGAACTGCTTGTGAAACCGGCGGTCGGGTACGTCGAGGGTGAAAGATGCTAGAAAACCGCAACTAAATAGAAGTAAAATTGGTGGTGGTAGAAGATAAGAGTAGTTGTAATGATTATAGGAATATGATAATTGGATACCCTGTTGAGGAATAGTTTCGAATTTTTATGCAGGTCCGTAACTGGATATTATATAGCCAGCTTTGCGAAAGACTGACATCGCAGTGATAGGAGTTGGACTACCAAACAATCCGGTCTATTGAAAAAACGCTGACAGAGCACACAATAAACTCAACTCTCGACTTCATATTAAATTACATCCATCACTTCTCTTGACTCATTTTGCCATTTTTTCTGTCCCAAGAAACAATCTGATCCAAGTTCATTCTTTTCCAAATTTCTATTTAACAATTAATCTCAAATAGTTTCCAGCATATTCATAATAACACTATCTAGATTAAATTGAAAAAATCATAAATTTAAATATTTATTACGCCACTCGAATTTGCCATCAGCTGAATAAATAAGTCGGTACCCAGGGAACACCACGAGGTGCCTCAGTATAGTATAGTATTCAGTATAGTAAAATAATGGAAACCCTTCGAGTCGACTTAAACCACCTATCTAATATAGAATATTTAATTCCTTGCTTCCTATGATTTTTATACCCTTAAAAGAAGTTTATATTTATTTTGGTCAAAAGTTTGTAACGCATAGAAGGAAGCATCTCGTACTATATAAAGTATATATACTCTTGATCAGCATGATGAGCTGAGTTGATATAGCCTTGTCCGTCTGTCCGACTGTCCGTCTGTCAACGCAATCTCCTCCGAGACCCTTGGAGCTACAGAGCTGAAATTTGCACATAGGCTTCATTATGCTGCAGGCATTGTATATCTCGGAATCATCCTGATCGGATGACTATATCATATAGCTCCCATAGGAACGATCGGTCAAGAATGGGGTTTAACATTAATAATTCTGTTTTTTTCAATCGAATGTCACTAAATTTGGTGTTTGTGAGTTTTATATAACCCTTAACACATAAACCAAATGTTATCAGAATCGGTTGACTATATCATATAGCTCCCATAGAATGGATCGGTCAAAAATATAGTTTTTGATCAATAACCTGGGCGTTTTTGAAGCAATTGTCACGAAATTTGGTATTTGGCAAATTGATATAAAAAGAAATATATCTGTAAAGTTTTATCAAAGTCTTAGGAACAAGAGGGGCAAAAAAAAATTTTTCATTAAATTTTTTTTATGCCACGGACATCAAGTTCTTATGTATTTGATGGATATACTTTCTTATGATTCTGGCAAATTATATATAAATCAAAAGGACAGTTTGCAAGGGTAACGAACATTGGCACGGCCGAAGTTAGCCCATCCTTCTAGTTTTTAATTTACTTTTCCACCTGTTAAAGGCATAATTTCATTTAATATGTGATAAATACATACCCATACCCATCTAATTCACTATTCAAAATCTCTAATGCTTATGGATATACCCCTTTATATGTCAATGAGCACATATCATCATTGGTATTACCTTTGGGTGTTGACGTATTCTTATGTAGAAGTTCTAGCTAGATCATGCAAGCGAAGAATGTGAACGCAAAACAAAGGTGTTTAGCATGGCAGCAATTAACAACGATTCTCCCAACGAAAGAATAACGGGTGGCTAAATCAACCACAAAAACATATTCTACAGATGGCAGTGAGTCGTCGCATATGTTAGCAGGTTCAGCATCAAAATTATTTAACCGTCTTGACTCCAGGTCATTTGCTCATTGGAGAGCCTTTGGTAGCTCAACCCGATAGCGAGTCAGTTCGAAAAAATCATTACCTGAAAAATGGGAGTTGGTGCGAAGATTAAAACACACATTTTGGAAACAATGGTCACAAGAATACTTGCAGGAACTCCAGAATTCATCCAAATGGAAGAAACCATACAACAATGTCAAGGAAGGAATGTTTTTTCCTTTTCTTTCCTTTTTCTGGACTTTGACGCGGCCCATGCGACACCAGGCCACTACCTGTTAAACGAGAGCCCTAGCAGAGAGCAATTAAGACAATACTAAAAGTTAACACTAACTAATTAAAACTAACTACGTGCTAGATAGCTAAGAATAAAAGTTTTTATCTTAGGAATAGAGGACTCCGATCTGTTGAACAAAGAAAAAAGAGTGTAGTTTGAAGTGCAAGGTGTTAAAGTTAAATGGACATCATTTCTAGTTAGTCTACAAGGTACAGACAGAATGACCTGTGTTAATAAATTAAGAGAGTCTATTTGCCCGTTAAAAAACTTGTGTACAAACAAAGTACCAAGCATTACTCAATGGTTAAGCAACGAAGGAAGATTGATTAGCAGAAGTCTACTAGAATACGATGGCAAGTTGACATTGCAATCTAAATTTAAACCACAAAGAGCAAAAATCGAAAATTGTTTTTGAACGGATTCAATTCTAATTTGATGTGATTCATATTGAGGTGACCAAACACATGATCCGAACTCCAGAATGGGACATACCATTGAAATAAATAGGGTTTTGGTTATGTAAGGATCGTCGAATTCTTTCGACGAAACTAAGGTTTAAATATAGCGAGTGAAACTTAATTTATGGTCCATGAGTACACCCAAATCACTCATCTAATTTAAACGTTCAAGTGGAGTATTATTAAGGTAATAAGTTACTAGTTGAAAGGAAGATCTATAAAACCACATGACATTACACTTTGAAATGTTGAGGTTTAATAAGTTAATTCCACACCAAGCCTGGAGATTATTAAGATCAGCTTGAAGCAGACGCGGGGAACCTCAATCTTTGAAAACTGAAACTAAGGAAAAGTTTAACATCGTCAGCGTACACAAGCAAACGAGAGTGAATTGTGACGGACGGAAGATCATTAATAAAGAGGTTAAATAGCAATGGTCCAAGATGACTACCCTGTGGCACCCCTGAGGTCACTTTGATGGTCTTAGACAGTAAGGATTTAAATATGACCTTTTGTGTACGGTCAGTCAAATATTGCAGAATCCAGCTAAGCAGAAGGCGTGGAAGGCCAATTTCGTTCAGCTTGTACAAAAGTAGTGTGTGATTAACAGAATCAAAGGCCTTACTGAAGTCAGTATAAATGACGTCTGCTTGCGATGCATTCCTAAATCCATCGATCGATAGAGAATTCTAAAAGGTTAGTGGTAGTAGATCTGCGTTTCAAGAACCCATGTTGGGTAGATGAAAGTACAGAACTACAGAAATTTTGCAATTGAAAACTTATAATTTTCTCAATCTTCGGTATAGAAGACAATTTGGAAATATCCCTGTAAATTGAAGCTACGGATTTTTGATAAATGATTCCTTTCGAATATGTGGGAAAGAAGGAGTATCATCGGACAAAGTAAATAACTTAAGAATTGAGTATACAAAGTCTCAGCGCAAAACCTGAGTACAGAACTAGGTGTCCCATGTGGTCCTGGTGAGTAAACGTGTTTCACTTAAGTAAATACGCTAGGAAGCGAAGTTTCATCATCAAAGCCACAATTAGACCATTTTAACTGATACGGATACGATGTGTTATCTTGATACTGTTTGGAGGAACAAGTTGTATTGATTAAATCATATAACACATCGGCAATGGCCTGATCATCGTTAGCTTTTTTATTTTCAAAACATAAGAAAGACGGATGCACTGATGCCTTGCGTTTGCTTAGGATCACGGGAAAACTGAAGTTTACAGCGTCTTAAATAATCCTTATAACATAGTGTATTGAGCACTGAGAAATTTGATCGAGCAACTACATAAAGCGAAAAATCGGACAGCCGACCGGATTTTTTATACTTATTATAATATCTAGATTTTACATTCTTTAAATTAGATAACTCACGTGAAAACCATGGAACACAAGCATCAAAAAGTAAAAACATAGTATTATAGAAAAATGTAATATCAGGGTCTATATCTTTGCAAGAATACAGATAAGACCAATCTGTACCAAGAATAAGCTCATTGAAAGGATGCATCCGATATGTCTGGCTTTAGCCACTTTTCAGTAAAAGCCAGAATATGAAAGTCAAAGGATAAACTATCTACATAGAGTTTAGAAAGTTTTGATTTTAGCCTTCTAACATTCTGATAGGTCAGAACAAGGAACGGAATTAGTTTTTTGACCCGCCAGTGGGTACTGACGTGCTTGAAGGTAGGGAAAGATTGGTGCTACCTGGTGCGGAAGACAAACGAATCGGAGGCCGATTTTTCCTCTTCTTAGCTATATACTTCTTTACCATTAAGTGTTCAGGCCAAACATTTTTATGAGATATTTGGTCAAAAAGATTAGGTGGATAGTGTTCCATAGTTTAAGACGAAATGTCACGGGAATACGTGAAATTAAATTTTCTACCCCGATGTTAGGCGCTACGATCTTTGCCCGGATATGGGCTATGACATCATCTTAAAAGAGGAAAACGTGCCAATGCTGCAGTGGCCAATTGGACGTATAATCTAGATCTACCCTGGTCTCTATGGCTATGTGAGAGTGGTGGACGTAAAAACTAACAATTCAAACTTTAAACGAGTGATTCACAAGCTGCCTCCATTACTCCGCGTAACAGAGCCAAGCGAAAAACGCAATTTGGACAAAGCAGAGGAGGATACATGGCAACAGCCGCTACCATGAACGACTTTGAGGATCCAAAGCCAAAACGCATTCTACCCACATTATTGTATTTATCTGCTTTGCGACAAAGGCACTTGAAGCTAGTAGGAGATTTATCTACTGCATCGTTTCTAGGAGCCCTACAACGTTTCATTGGGCGAAGAGGAAAATTTCAGACCCTGTACTGCGATAATGCAACAAACTTTGTATGTATGTTGGTGCCTTCCGTTAGATAAGCACACTAAAACATAAACACATTACTTTATTAAACACAAAACACATTAGATATAAGAACACCTCCAACTGTTGACATTGACCCATCATAGTTTATAAGTAATCTCAGGTAACCTTCTCATAATCGTTATTGGCTATCAATTCATTGAGCATCCTTAATAGGGTCAGCAATAAAAACGTACTATGCTGAGCCAGCTACTACATAATGAAAGGTGGAGCTAAAACAATGGGACCTATATAAGTAGAATGTAATTCATAGACTAACCAGAATTCATGTTTGTAATTCTTAGCCCCCAAATACTACGAAGTCCACCCAATTCAAGTCCACTAGATTATGTTCTAGGGGCAAATATATTTGTAAATAGCAAAAACCCATTTTTTTTGTATATATTTATTAGTGTAGGAACCATACCATACAATAGGGTATCTTAACAGACGCAAGGATTTCTGGGGACCAAACCTAATGCTTATGTTACATCAGGACTCATAGACGGCATGTATAAGAGAGTTCATGGTTGCCCAAGTGTTTTGGCGAACCCTATTCGTTTCAGACATTGTTGTAAACTATGCGTTATTTTATTGTACGCTGTACTTCACTCTGTATGTATGTTTTCAAAATAATTTATATCTGCAAACACGGTGTTTAATCTTATACATTCTAAGAAGAGCCGGCAAAGGTTATCGTTTGAAATCTTCTTCATAAGTCTCTGACTGGATGCTGTGATGAGCAACCAATATTTTATCGTCTGTTCTAGCTGTGCAATCTAAGCTGATGCTGAAAATGCCTTGCTCAGAACCTGCTGACTACCATATTGCACTCTAACCTTTGAATAGGGTTCAACTTTAAATAGGCAACTACATCTAGTTTTAGCTCAATTTAATAGGATCTTAAGTCAACTATCGTCTTGTAGACACAGTTAGATTGCCTATTTCGTTTAAATGATATGATTTCACATGCATTGTCACTTGCACTACTCCAAGGACAACTTCCTTCACGCCCTCTTTTATTAGTTTGCCACGTCTGAAATTTATTCAAAGTGGATTGGATCATTAGATGATAGGAGTGTATTTCAAAGTTGTTGACTAAATACTCGCTATTTACCTGTACCATTATCATCTGGTCATTATTAATCTTAACTTTTGGCTAATTTTTCTCCACTCCAGCTTGGCAAATAAGCATTAGCATTGCCAAAAATCCATTAACGTTAATAATTTTGGTATTCCTGGCAATATTCCTCTTGTTTTTCGCGAACGCGTTTCCTCCTCTTCGCTTTGTTGTCACCAGCAAATGGACAAATCTTACTAATTGGTCTTGTAATCGACCCTTCCTGTAGCTTTGGCTTCACTACCCCAACTTTCTTGACCCGGCCATTGAATACTTCTTCACTTTCTCTAAAAGACCATCTTGCAGGATGACAATTCTTACATGATAAAGTGTTATAAACTCTCTTTAGTTGGTTCTTGATAGCTTTCGCCCCAGCCTCAGAAATACCTCCGAAGCAAGGACTTGCCGGGGTAAATTCGACATTGTTATCTGTTTCTATTTTATGTGTTGACTTTCTCCCTTTTTTCACCAAAGTGGAGTAAAGTATGGTTCACTCAAGCAGCATTTTCATAATTGCACATTTTTTTATATTTATTTCTACCTTTTCACTATTCAAAATCTTTAATGCTTATGGATATACCCCTTTATATGTCAATGAGCACATATCATAATTGGTATTACCTTTGAGTGTTGACGTATTCTTATGTTGAAGTTCTAGCTAAGCAGAAACTCATAAACATTCCTTGAAGCAATATCTGCAACTCATTCTTAAAATATGACAATGGGTATGTCGGACTACGATTTACAATTAAAATTCCTTAGGACTTATATTTTAAAAGTAAAAACAGAGGAAGTTAGAATATTTGATCTCACATAATACGACCACTTGAACAAAGTGTTCTATACCATTTCATTTCTAATAAATATAAGAATACCTCAGCTGCTGAATTTTACCAGATCTTGGAAGCACAAATTGTCCAACTATATACAGCCCTGCGGTACTTATTGCCCTACTGCATCTATTTTGAATAGCTAAAGCATCCGCAGCTAAAATCCTTCACATTGTGCATAATACGAGGGGTACCTTTTATAATTCAGAATTTGGCAACCCTGGTCTTCCGAATTTGCAACTGACAAAAGTTTGACATTTTCTGGCTTATACGTTCTTAGATGGTTTTGACATACGAGCGCTATTTGTGTTGATTACAGTGACTTGAAAGAGTCATCTCGTTCCCAAAATGGAATTAAATCGAAAACATTTTCGTGGGATTATTTTTTACAACTTTCGACATGGATTAACTCAGCAACAGTGCATGGATGAACTTAATTCAATTTTTGGCGATGAAGCTTCATCAAGGGCCGATGGTATGGTGAATTGAATCGTGGTCGTAGTTCACTCCAAGACGAATTTCGTGAAGGTCGTCCAAAATTTAATATGCAGAATACTCTTGGGAAATTTGTAAATTAGTCGGTAGAAATTAAAGTTGAGAATGCTTGTCTTACTACCCACGTTTTTTGGAGAAGCAAAAGAATGGGATATGTTAGAGGATTAAATTTAGGAGATAATTAAAAGAAGAAAACATCAATGTCTTGTTCGGCTGTATGAGAGCCAAGTCAAAAAGACAATAAAGATACAATTGTTATCTGATATCTTGAAATATTTTGAACAAAGATATGGTTGTCTAAGTTCCGTTAAAACACGGCGTTTAGAGAAACTTTCCGATATCCAAAGTTGCCGGTCATAGCACATTTCAGTGCTATAAATTCAAAGGCTTCACACCAATTGGAAAAGTAGAAATAAATATAAAAAAATGTGCAATTATGAAAATGCTGCTTGAGTGAACCATACTTTACTCCACTTTGGTGAAAAAAGGGAGAAAGTCAACACATAAAATAGAAACAGATAACAATGTCGAATTTACCCCGGCAAGTCCTTGCTTCGGAGGTATTTCTGAGGCTGGGGCGAAAGCTATCAAGAACCAACTAAAGAGAGTTTATAACACTTTATCATGTAAGAATTGTCATCCTGCAAGATGGTCTTTTAGAGAAAGTGAAGAAGTATTCAATGGCCGGGTCAAGAAAGTTGGGGTAGTGAAGCCAAAGCTACAGGAAGGGTCGATTACAAGACCAATTAGTAAGATTTGTCCATTTGCTGGTGACAACAAAGCGAAGAGGAGGAAACGCGTTCGCGAAAAACAAGAGGAATATTGCCAGGAATACCAAAATTATTAACGTTAATGGATTTTTGGCAATGCTAATGCTTATTTGCCAAGCTGGAGTGGAGAAAAATTAGCCAAAAGTTAAGATTAATAATGACCAGATGATAATGGTACAGGTAAATAGCGAGTATTTAGTCAACAACTTTGAAATACACTCCTATCATCTAATGACCCAATCCACTTTGAATAAATTTCAGACGTGGCAAACTAATAAAAGAGGGCGTGAAGGAAGTTGTCCTTGGAGTAGTGCAAGTGACAATGACAATAAAATATTAGTTGCTCATCACAGCATCCAGTCAGAGACTTATGAAGAAGATTTCAAACGATAACCTTTGCCGGCTCTTCTCAGAATGTATAAGATTAAACACCGTGTTTGCAGATATAAATTATTTTGAAAACATACATACAGAGTGAAATACAGCGTACAATAAAATAACGCATAGTTTCAATGCAATGTAGTTCACATGCTGTGAATAAATCTTTATCCGCCGATGCATTCAGCTAAGCGTATAACGCCGAACGCAGGCCTTGTTTTAAATAGATCTAACCCCAAGCTATCTGTTAAGTAAAATTTACTTTATTAATTTATGGGTTTTTGCTTTACAATGTCTGAAACGAATAGGCCAAAACACTTGGGCAACCATGAACTCTCTTATACATGCCGTCTATGAGTCCTGATGTAACATAAGCATAAGGTTTGGTCCCCAGAAATCCTTGCGTCTGTTAAGATACCCTATTGTATGGTATGGTTCCTACGCTAATAAATATATACAAAAAAAAATGGGTTTTTGCTATTTACAAATATATTTGCCCCTAGAACATAATCTAGTGGACTTGAATTGGGTGGACTTCGGAGTTGAGAACTCTCGTAGTATTTGGGGGCTAAGAATTACAAACATGAATTCTGGTTAGTCTATGAATTACATTCTACTTATATAGGTCCCATTGTTTTAGCTCCACTTTTCATTATGTAGTAGCTGGCTCAGCATAGTACGTTTTTATTGCTGACCCTATTAAGGATGCTCAATGAATTGATAGCCAATAACGATTATGAGAAGGTTACCTGAGATTACTTATAAACTATGATGGGTCAATGTCAACAGTTGGAGGTGTTCTTATATCTAATGTGTTTTGTGTTTAATAAAGTAATGTGTTTATTTTTTAGTGTGCTTATCTAACGGAAGGCACCAACATACATACAAAGTTTGTTGCATTATCGCAGCACAGGGTCTGAAACTTTCCTCTTCGCCCAATGAAACGTTGTAGGGCTCCTAGAAACGATGCAGTAGATAAATCTCCTACTAGCTTCAAGTGCCTTTGTTGCAAAGCAGATAAATACAATAATGTGGGTAGAATGCGTTTTGGCTTTGGATCCCCAAAGTCGTTCATGGTAGCGGCTGTTGCCATGTATCCTCCTCTGCTTTGTCCAAATTGCGTTTTTCGCTTGGCTCTGTTACGCGGAGTAATGGAGGCAGCTTGTGAATCACTCGTTTAAAGTTTGAATTGGTAGTTTTTACGTCCACCACTCTCACATAGCCATAGAGACCAGGGTAGATCTAGATTATACGTCCAATTGGCCACTGCAGCATTGGCACGTTTTCCTCTTTTAAGATGATGTCATAACCCATATCCGGGCAAAGATCGTAGCGCCTAACATCGGGGTAGAAAATTTAATTTCACGTATTCCCGTGACATTTCGTCTTAAACTATGGAACACTATCCACCTAATCTTTTTGACCAAATATCTCATAAAAATGTTTGGCCTGAACACTTAATGGTAAAGAAGTATATAGCTAAGAAGAGGAAAAATCGGCCTCCGATTCGTTTGTCTTCCGCACCAGGTAGCACCAATCTTTCCCTACCTTCAGGCACGTCAGTACCCACTGGCGGATCAAAAAACTAATTCCGTTCCTTGTTCTGACCTATCAGAATGTTAGAAGGCTAAAATCAAAACTTTCTAAACTCTATGTAGATAGTTTATCCTTTGACTTTCATATTCTGGCTTTTACTGAAACGTGGCTAAAGCCAGACATATCCGATGCATCCTTTCAATGAGCTTGTTCTTGGTACAGATTGGTCTTATCTGTATTCTTGCAAAGATATAGACCCTGATATTACATTTTTCTATAATACTATGTTTTTACTTTTTGATGCTTGTGTTCCATGGTTTTCACGTGAGTTATCTAATTTAAAGAATGTAATATCTAGATATTATAATAAGTATAAAAAATACGGTCGGCTGTCCGATTTTTCGCTTTATGTAGTTGCTCGATCAAATTTCTCAGTGCTCAATACACTATGTTATAAGGATTATTTAAGACGCTGTAAACTTCAGTTTTCCCGTGATCCTAAGCAAACGCAAGGCATCAGTGCATCCGTCTTACTTATGTTTTGAAAATAAAAAAGCTAACGATGATCAGGCCATTGCCGATGTGTTATATGATTTAATCAATACAACTTGTTCCTCCAAACAGTATCAAGATAACACATCGTATCCGTATCAGTTAAAATGGTCTAATTGTGGCTTTGATGATGAAACTTCGCTTCCTAGCGTATTTACTTAAGTGAAACACGTTTACTCACCAGGACCACATGGGACACCTAGTTCTGTACTCAGGTTTTGCGCTGAGACTTTGTATACTCAATTCTTAAGTTATTTACTTTGTCCGATGATACTCCTTCTTTCCCACATATTCGAAAGGAATCATTTATCAAAAATCCGTAGCTTCAATTTACAGGGATATTTCCAAATTGTCTTCTATACCGAAGATTGAGAAAATTATAAGTTTTCAATTGCAAAATTTCTGTAGTTCTGTACTTTCATCTACCCAACATGGGTTCTTGAAACGCAGATCTACTACCACTAACCTTTTAGAATTCTCTATCGATCGATGGATTTAGGAATGCATCGCAAGCAGACGTCATTTATACTGACTTCAGTAAGGCCTTTGATTCTGTTAATCACACACTACTTTTGTACAAGCTGAACGAAATTGGCCTTCCACGCCTTCTGCTTAGCTGGATTCTGCAATATTTGACTGACCGTACACAAAAGGTCATATTTAAATCCTTACTGTCTAAGACCATCAAAGTGACCTCAGGGGTGCCACAGGGTAGTCATCTTGGACCATTGCTATTTAACCTCTTTATTAATGATCTTCCGTCCGTCACAATTCACTCTCGTTTGCTTGTGTACGCTGACGATGTTAAACTTTTCCTTAGTTTCAGTTTTCAAAGATTGAGGTTCCCCGCGTCTGCTTCAAGCTGATCTTAATAATCTCCAGGCTTGGTGTGGAATTAACTTATTAAACCTCAACATTTCAAAGTGTAATGTCATGTGGTTTTATAGATCTTCCTTTCAACTAGTAACTTATTACCTTAATAATACTCCACTTGAACGTTTAAATTAGATGAGTGATTTGGGTGTACTCATGGACCATAAATTAAGTTTCACTCGCTATATTTAAACCTTAGTTTCGTCGAAAGAATTCGACGATCCTTACATAACCAAAACCCTATTTATTTCAATGGTATGTCCCATTCTGGAGTTCGGATCATGTGTTTGGTCACCTCAATATGAATCACATCAAATTAGAATTGAATCCGTTCAAAAACAATTTTCGATTTTTGCTCTTTGTGGTTTAAATTTAGATTGCAATGTCAACTTGCCATCGTATTCTAGTAGACTTCTGCTAATCAATCTTCCTTCGTTGCTTAACCATTGAGTAATGCTTGGTACTTTGTTTGTACACAAGTTTTTTAACGGGCAAATAGACTCTCTTAATTTATTAACACAGGTCAATCTGTCTGTACCTTGTAGACTAACTAGAAATGATGTCCATTTAACTTTAACACCTTGCACTTCAAACTACACTCTTTTTTCTTTGTTCAACAGATCGGAGTCCTCTATTCCTAAGTTAAAAACTTTTATTCTTAGCTATCTAGCACGTAGTTAGTTTTAATTAGTTAGTGTTAACTTTTAGTATTGTCTTAATTGCTGTCTGCTAGGGCTCTCGCCTAACAGGTAGTGTCCTGGTGTCGCATGGGCCGCGTCAAAGTCCAGAAAAAGGAAAGAAAAGGAAAAAACATTCCTTCCTTGACATTGTTGTATGGTTTCTTCCATTTGGATGAATCCTGGAGTTCCTGCAAGTATTCTTGTGACCATTGTTTCCAACTCCCATTGCTCAGGTAATGGTTTTCTTCGAACTGACTCGCTATCGGGTTGAACTACCAATAGCTCGCCACTGAGCAAATGACCTGGAGTCAAGGCGGATAAATCATTCGGATCATTTGAGGTTGGTGTTGACGGTCGTGATTTAAGTACTGCTTCCACATTGACAACGATTGTTGATAGCTGCTCTAATGTTAAATTTGCCGTCGAAAGATTCTTAAGTAGTAAATGTTTTGCTGACTTTACTGCTGCTTCCTATAACCCTCCAAAATGTGGTGATCGTGGAGGAATAAACTTCAATTGTATTCCCTTTTGGTTGCAAAATTCAAAAATAGTATTTGATGCTTTTTGGAATGGATTGTCTCAACGAGTGCTTTTATTTGATTGTTGGCTTCTATAAAATTTGTTGCATTATCGCAGTACAGGGTCTGACATTTTCCTCTTCGCCCAATAAATCGTTGCAGGGCTCCTAGAAACGATGCTTTGTTGCAAACCCCATAAATACCGCTATGTATGCTTTGTCAGGCCTCTTGTGTCTCACTTTGTGATGGATCCAGAATGGCCCACAGTAGTCAACACCTGAATTCAGAAATGGTCGACTCTGTGAGACACGATGTTCGGGTAGGTTTTCCATAACATGTTTAAGCAACTGTGGTCACGACATTTCACATAGTTTTGCATCACATTTCGGAGCATTGATTTGGCCTTAGCAATTCCTCGAAGGGCTTCTTGTCCGCAGTGTATGTTTTCTTCATGTAACTTCTGAAGAATCATTTTAACAATCTGGTCTCCGTACGGAAGTAGGTACGCGACCTTTGTATCCCTTGTGACGGGAGCAAAGTGTAGTCGATTTGCCACTCGGATCATGGAGTTCTCATCTAATAGGAGATTCAAGGTTGCTACGGGACTTTTATTGTGGAGTGGCTGTTCGGGACGCTGTCTTAAGTGGCGCAACTCTTAAGCGAATTCAGATTGTTGAACCTGTTTAATGATGATTCTACGGGCCCTTTCCAATTCTTCCAACTCCAACAGAGTTGTTGGTCTTTTGCTTCGTTGTTGCTGAACCTGCTAACATATGCGACGACTCGTCGCAATCTGTAGAATGACTTTTTGTGGGAGAATCGTTGTAAATTACTGCCATGCTAAACACCTTTGTTTTGCGTTCACATGCTTCGCTTGCATGATCTGTTTTGTTAAATGGTGCTGGCCAACGCGTCTGAAGTCCGTATAGAAACAATGGGCCAAATAGCCATTAATTATGGGTACTGAGTTGGGAGGCTGGTATACCACGAGATTGCACATCTGCAGCATTAAGCTCTTATGATACATTTCGCCATTGCTTTAGGTGTGACACTGCAGGAATTTTTGTCAGACGGTTGGCCACAAATGTATAAAAATGAGATGCTTGGGAGTTTATTCATGACAGCACTACTGTTGAATCTGACCACAGGAATGCGTAGATGAGTTCAGGCTTTAATTTTAAATCCTGTCGGACCCTGTCTGTAAGTTCAGCTCCTAATACGGCGGCGAATAGTTCTAAGCGAGGCAGCGTCTGGCATTCTAGTGGGGCTACTCTTGATTTTGCACATACCAGCCTTACAGATATTTGGCCTTTTTTTGTATGTTGCTCTTATGTAAACTGCAGCTCCATATGCCTTTTCTGATCCATCTACAAAGGTGTGTATTTCTCTTTTACACTGTATCTTGCCGTCGTATGTCTAGGAATCTGCATTACGTTTAATGTTATAGTGTAATGTAATAGTGTTGCATTGTTTGAATTTGCTTCTGGGATGCTGTCTGCCCCTGTTAAGCAATAATCCACATAAAAGTCCTCTAATAGAGCTGCGGCTCCGGAAGCAAACTTCGCTTTGCCATTCTGTGCTAAGTACTCTAGACACTTAGTTGCCAAATATGTTGCTGAAGTAATCCCATATGTCACGGTTTTGAGTCGATAAAATTTCAGCTCTTGGCTCGGGTCTTCCCTCCATACGATCATTTGATTCCATACTTGGCGGTATGGCTTTTCGATGTCTGCTGTAAAAACATACTTATGCGTTCTGAATCTTAGCAGTATTGAGAAGAGTTGACTTTGGACCACCGAACCAGGGTATAAAAATATCATTCAGTGATTTTCCGGAATCTGTCTTGCTTGATACATAGAACACTACTCTCAATTTTGTTGTGGTGCTTTCAGGTTTTAACACACAATGATGAGGAATGAAGTAGTTTTGTTTTGGTAAGGCTTATAGAAGTAACTGTTTCATGTGTCCTAGTTGTTCATATTCGGTCATGAACTTTACATACTCCTGTTCGATATCTGGGTTCATTCGTTGATGAAGCGTCTTCAGAAAATGGCAACTTAACTATTAGCCTCCCATCCGCTGCTTTGTGCAGATTGTCTATGAAAAATTTCTCACAGTATTGTTCTTCTGGACTTCGGTATGGGCTTGTGGGCTCGAACGTGTCTAACCTCCAGAATCTTTCCAACAACTCATCTGGTTTAGTGGCTACCATACAGGTTGCTGCCCTTGCTGTTGACATGTCAACTCTTCTAGATGTCAACCAACCGAATTCCAATTCTGAAGCATTGGGCAGTTTGGTTTGTTCAGCTCTTAATACTGAGAAATAATAACCTGCTCCCAACAGCAAGCCAATTCTTCCAGGTTTGTTGAATGATGGGTCCGCCAACTGCAGTCCGTGTGGTAATTTAAACAGTTAATTTATTCTCTCCGAAGATTGGTTAGAAACAGATAACAATAGCGAATTTACCCCCGACAGGCCTTTCATTGCGGAAAGGAAGACTACCTCCTGACACCTTATTTTTCCTCATTTATATTATTTCAGCGAGACCTAATTCTGAAATCATTGGCAGCAAAATCAGCTAAACACAAATCCACAAGAAGATCAAAATTAGTATTTATAAACCTATAATTGTGGCTGATATTGATCATAGACAGCAACAAGCGGTTCTTGAGCAGATAATTCAGTATTGCAAATGAATTTGTGACTAATGTGGTGCAGCTTTTGCCTAATGCTTAAATTGACCCTCTCAACACTATCAACGGCTTTCCGTATCGCTTTGAATTAAAAATATTTGTATTTAATTAATTATATAAATTTGAAATTTTCAGTTCTGTAATTTCTATCCTATCTATTGTTTTCCTAAGAATAACTAAGAGCTCTGTCCATTTTGTCTCGGCAGCTGGCAATACCATAAATAACCCGAATCATCACTAAAAATTTTGTTTTCATCTTTCCAATGAGCTGGATTCCATCAGAACCGTATAACCTTCATCATGAAGTATTAAAGTATTAACAAAATTGTCGTAAAGTACATTAGAAGCTGTAATTGGACTTGGAGCGCTATGTTTTCGTAAATATATAGAAGTATTGTTGTGTATTGTTATTTAACTTTTCGTAATCGAAAAATAATTTATTTTTTCTGTTACCTCTTCCATCTACATTCCTAAGTTCAGATCTAACTATGGTTTTGTATCCCTGCAAATACAAAACCATAACTAGGGTCATCTACCTGAATATTTTCGAGCATTTCCTCCTGTTCACGGGATTGAGTTCTGTCGCTCATGGCCTGCTTCTAGATAGAAAAAATTAGCCGTTGTTCTAAAAGGCTAACACCCTTAAGACATTCTGTCAAAACAGGAATATCTAGACTATATAATATGGCACATTTTGGTTTTGTATCCCTTAAATTGTGTGCAAAACACGTTGAGCAAAAAATAATATTGTAGAGAAGTGAGTGGAAATATCGGATTACTAAATTGATAACTGCTTTATACAAGGAAACGAGACTGTGATTTAAGCTTGTGGGAAAACTTCGCAAAAATAACAAATCTATCGAAGACAAAACCTTACAATTATACTAAACTTTTATAAAATTCTTAGACGATTTGAGTTTCTAATATCCTGCAGCGTAATCGCACGCTCCTGTCTATTACGGTTTGCATTTCGTCTATCTGCTATCCGAGCATTTCTGCTTGGCAATGTGTTGCGCGTCCGTTCAATTACTCTGCGTTCTAAATTGTGTATAGGACGATGATGGGCTTGTGTATGTCGGGAGCCGTATGTTGTATATTATTGTGCGCAGATAAAAGAGCTGTTGTCGGGAATACTACAGGTCTTGCATATCTAACCTCACACACTATTATTCTCCTAATACTTGCTAGGACTACTCCTAGTCTTACCCCACTATGCCAGGAATCCTCCAGGTCTTCCCTAACTGTGCTAGCACTACACATAGTCTGCCCTGCCTGTACCAGGAATACTGCGGGTCTTCCCTAGCTGTGCTAGTAATACTCCTAGTCCCTATCCCTATCTATGGTAGGAATAACTCCTAGTCTTGATTTATCTTGCTTTTTTTTGTCTCGCAAGGATATGCCAGAATATAGATCCTGTTTGCTGTTCCTTGGTAATGTGGTGTTTCTTGACTTGGATATAGATGACTTCACTCGTATTCGCTTGGATATAAACTTCAATTGTATAATGCTTCGCGCACTAGATAAACCTATGGTTTCCATATTGCTGCGCACCCACCCGTTGTCGTCAACGGCCTTTCTTTCTCCCATGATCACTTTCCAGGTCACCCACACAAGCATACGCACACATCAGTACACGTGGCCTTCGGCCTTTCGCTTGCTCTCTGGCTGCCACCACCCTTGCTCTTAATTACTAACAACAGCTCTTACTCTCGATAAATCATAATTGCCTAATAATAAATAACAAACCGCCCCCAAAAATAATAATAATGTAACGATAATAAGCATAACAATAATGAAGGAAAAATGTAATAATCAATATCTATGTTTCTACAGATAACAATAATGCATAATAATAAATATATATAATAACAAACATCGATTTGCCCAAGTACCACGGACACGGAGGCTGCGCGGTGGAACGTGGAGTCCGCCAACATCAGTGTGGCTAATATTTCTTGCGCGGCCTGAAAGACCTCCCGGAAGGGAGCACGACCTCTTTCTGGAACGAAAGCTCGGTGCGCGACAAAATGGTGGCATGGCAGGCTCGGTCCTCGCCCACAGCTACAGCGAAAGACGTGTCGATGCGGCTCTCTAAGGCGCATGCGTTCAGGAGGGCCCGAGCCTCGAAGGTCCGGAGGCCGTAACCGATCATTACCACGGCCGTGGGCATGACCGTGGTCGCCTTCTGCTGGAGCAGCGAGGACAGGGTTGGCGCTCGCGCTGCGCTGTTCGTTGGTTCGCGCGCGGCGGGGCGGATAGGTTTCGCTTCTGGGTCGCGTTCCTCGCCGCGGGACGGACTCCGTCGAGTGCAGGAGAGCGTGATGCGTCTCACCACGTCGGCGGCACGTGCCGTGCTTCGGCACGACCCGGCGGAGTGCTCGTGCACCCCTTCGCAGACGCGGCAACGGTAGGACTTGGATCCACGCAATCGATTTCGTTCTTCTCTAGTGAGAAGTTGATCCCAGTTGTTATTGTTGGGCATTACTGTGATTTGCGTAGCTAGAGCCCGAGGCGATAGAGTCGCCGGCTCAGCCATGGGGCCACATAGCACCCAACCGCAGGTGATTTCCAGCCCCACGGGGGAGCCGCAAATGTTCTTTTTGCTCCGCTCCCCAAAAATAATGTGGAAAAAATCTACTCCAATTAAGCGATCAAACGGGGAACTCTGATAAAACCACGGATCAGCCAAGGGCAAGTCCGGGAGATTCCCAGTCACTCTCTGGAGGAACGGACTAGATTCAGTGCGCCGGCCAGATTGGTCAAAACCAAGGCGGACCTCCACCTGCCTGGAAGGATTCTTGGGAGACACTACCTGTAGATGGCATAATTTTTGACCTCGAGCGGCCAGCGAATGGAGCTGGAATGAAGAATGGGGGCCTCATTAGATTGAATTTTTAGTTCTGTAATTTTGACTTCAACAAAAAATTAAGCCAACAACTCTCGCTCACCCAGAATTAAAAAATATAACATCAATAAATACAAAAAGGATGATTTATTTTAAAAATATATAATAAGCTATAGAAATAATATAAAACATTGTAAAATTGAGCAGAACCTTATCTGCCATATCTGCAATATATGTATAGCCCGTAAAGCTATACAAACAAATAGGTAGAATTTTGTAAAATATAATGCCCGAGAGAAAAAAGAAATTCGTATTTAAAAAAAAAAAGTAACTTCAAAATTCTAATTCAAAGTGAAAAAAAATTCTAATTTAAAAAAATAGGAACAAAAATATTACCAAAAATCAAATTAAATTAAAAAAAATAAAAATAAATTTTTCTAATTTAAAAACATACTACATATGTATGTTTAATAATAGTATAAGCAAATTTGATGATAGATATAGTACACTCACAATGGGGTTAATTGATTCAAAATCAGTGGATTCCACTGCGAATGTTATCAACAAAATTGAAACATCAAATGCTGATATGCAGTTAACAAATGTATTTTTATTCATAATTGTCATAATTATGTGCGCATATATTCTTTACAAAGCATATTTGCTACACAATAAGTGTATAGCTAAAAGAGCCTTAAGCCAAGCTAACGATCTGGATAAGATCTACAAAATATATGCGCATAGCAATATATTTACACAAAAATTTTTCCTTTTTCAATAAAAAGAAAAATATTTTAATATAATTAGAAAATTTAATTTCTCTGCATGAGTTGTTTCTTTCTTTTTCCTCAAATTAACAACACTATAACCACAATAGATAAATATTTCGAAAAAATCAATGATAGGCACCCGAGCATAGTCAATGATTTAGTTGAAGTAATAACTTACACTTGCTACAAGCGAGAGAAAATCTAGACCGATTAAGAACACAGCTCAAAACAATCTCGGATAGACATAGTCTTCACATTTTTATACCAAACGCATTAAATACAGATGCGAAATTTGATGAGTCCATTCTAGCCACTGATAGTCCAAATGATTCTGAACAAATGAGCGAAGAATATGACATCGAAACTAAAATACGCACACAAAAAACTGAAACGCCCCCAGTAGCACCACCTTCGCTACAAATACCCCTTGAAGAATCAACAATGGTCAACGAACAGTCTGCGACTGAGTTTTTAAAGCTCGCATCATCTCTGATTCCAGAGTTCGATGGAAAAATAGAGAACCTTCTGAGTTTCGTAGATGCGCTCAACTTGATTGATACGCTGAAAGGCACTCACGAAGCAATTGCAGTCCAGATAATAAAAACCAAATTAAAAGGTCATGCTCGAAACCTTATTAGTACCGAACAGACAATTGTTGCGATAATCACACAATTGAAAAAGCCTGTAAAATGAGAATCAGTAGAAGTTATTGCTGCCAAACTCTTTAATTTGCAACAAAAGAGCAAAACAGCCAATCAGTACACCCAAGAGGTGGAAAAACTTGGGAAACCTCTAGAAGGAGCCTACATAAATGATGGGATATCATCAGATTTGGCATCCAAATACAGTACATCGCAAGCTGTAAAGGCAATGACACAAAACTGCGCTATTGATAAGGTAAAACTTATTAAGCAGGCGGGCACATTCAGTAATATGAATGATGCCATTGCTAAATTTGTCAACAGTTGCACAGAGGCAAGTGGCCAAGCTAACTCTGTCCTACATTTTAGGCAGACAGCAGGCAATTATAATAATGCAGGCTGGGGTAATAACCGAGGAAAAGGCTATTACCAAAATAATAATAATAGAGGCCACAACAATAATCGCGGAAGTTATAGACGGCAAGGTCAGAATAGAGGAAACTATAGAGGTAGAAATCACTCTAACCAAAACTCTAACAAAAACAATAATGTGAGAGTTATGCAAAATAATTCGGAAAACTCTCAAATTTTATTTAAGTATCACCCAATAATAAATAAAATACATTCAATAAATTTTAGTGTCAATGTTTTTGTAAAATTCGTAAACCATGCCACAAAAACAATTTTAACATTTTTAATAAACACAGGTGCTGATATCTCAATTCTAAAAATTAATTCCGTTCACTTTGATACCATTTCTAAGGATAAATCTATAAATATTCAAGGAATAGGCCAGGGAGTAATAAAATCCCAAGGCACTACTCTAATAGATCTCCAATTCAAATAATACACAATTCCACATGAATTCAACATAGTAGATGCAAACTTCGCAATACCTTGTGATGGTATTATAGGCATTAATTTTATAAAAAAATTCAACTGCCTACTAGATTTCAAACCAACAGAGGAATGGTTTATTATTCGACCTCAGAACCTATCTTATCCAATTTATGTTCCAAAACATAAAGTTCTAGTAATAATTCCCGAATTCTACCAGCAAGATCTTAAGTGATAAGAAATATAAATATTCATTCAAAAGATGATTTCTTTTATATACCTAATCAAGAAATACAAAAAGGTATATATATTGCCAATACAATAATAACAAAATCACAATGTACTTTTTGTCCGATTGTTAAATACAATTCCGATTTATTAGTAAACATAAACAATATCAAATATGAATTACTTTCAAAACAATCAAGATAGTAGAAATGAAAAAGTTTTATCACATTTAAAGAAAAATTTTCGAATACAATTTAAAAATCAACTAACTGAATTGTTCACCAGATATAGTGATGTATTCGGACTACAAACCGAACCAATCACAACAAATAACTTTCATAAGCAAACATTGAGATTGAACGACAACCAGCATACATAAAAAATTATAGAAATCCTCATAGTCATGTACATGAAATTCAAGAACAAGTTAAGAAATTAATCAATGACAAGGTTGTGGAACCCTCTGTATCTGAATTTAATAGCCCACTTCTTTTAGTACCAAAGAAATCTCTTCAGGGATCTGATGAAAATAAATGGCGATTAGTAATCGACTATCGCCAAATCAATAAGAAGCTCTCGCGTGACAAATTTCCACTCCCCAGAATTGATGATATTTTAGATCAATTGGGCCGAGCAAAATATTTCTCATGTCTTGACTTAATGTCAGGATTCCATCAAATTGAACTAGAAGAAAGTTCAAGAAACATAACGCCCTTTTCAACGAGCAATGGCTCATATCGTTTTACACGACTACCAGTTGGACTAAAGATTCCAGAGGATGATGACTATCGCGTTTTCGGGTCTAGAACCCTCACAAGCATTCTTTTGTATGGACGATTTAATTGTTGTTGAGTGTTCAGAAAAACAAATGATAAAAATCTACAAGATGTTTTTGAACTTTGTAGAAAATATAATCTCAAATTACATCCAGAAAATGCACCTTTTTCATGCATGAAGTGACATTCCTTGGTCACAAGTGTACGGACAAAGGAATATTACCAGATGACAAAAAATATGAGGTCATCATGAATTATCCAATCCCACATGATGCGGATAGCGCAAGACGTTTTATTGCATTTTGCAATTACTATAGACGCTTCATAAAAAACTTCGCCGACCATTCGCGGCACATGACAACATTATCTAAAAAGAATGTTTCTTTCCAATGGACAGATGAATGCCAAAAGGCATTCTAATATCTAAAAGACAAGCTAATAGAACCAACTCTATTATAATATAAAGATTTTAGCAAGGATTTTTGCATAATCACTGATGCAACCAAACAAGCATGTGGAGCGGTTTTAACTCAAAACCACAATGGACACAAACTACCAATAGCATATGCATCGAGAGCATTCACGAAAAGTGAAAGCAATAAGAGCACTGAATAGGGTTCGCCAAAACACTTGGGCAACCATGAACTCTCTTACATGAGTCCTGATGTAACATGAGCATTAGGTTTGGTCCCCAGAAATCCTTGCGTCTGTTAAGATACCCTATTGTATGGTATGGTTCCTACGCTAATAAATATATACAAAAAAAAATGGGTTTTTGCTATTTACAAATATATTTGCCCCTAGAACATAATCTAGTGGACTTGAATTGGGTGGACTTCGGAGTTGAGAACTCTCGTAGTATTTGGGGGCTAAGAATTACAAACATGAATTCTGGTTAGTCTATGAATTACATTCTACTTATATAGGTCCCATTGTTTTAGCTCCACTTTTCATTATGTAGTAGCTGGCTCAGCATAGTACGTTTTTATTGCTGACCCTATTAAGGATGCTCAATGAATTGATAGCCAATAACGATTATGAGAAGGTTACCTGAGATTACTTATAAACTATGATGGGTCAATGTCAACAGTTGGAGGTGTTCTTATATCTAATGTGTTTTGTGTTTAATAAAGTAATGTGTTTATGTTTTAGTGTGCTTATCTAACGGAAGGCACCAACATACATACAAAGTTTGTTGCATTATCGCAGCACAGGGTCTGAAATTTTCCTCTTCGCCCAATGAAACGTTGTAGGGCTCCTAGAAACGATGCAGTAGATAAATCTCCTACTAGCTTCAAGTGCCTTTGTTGCAAAGCAGATAAATACAATAATGTGGGTAGAATGCGTTTTGGCTTTGGATCCCCAAAGTCGTTCATGGTAGCGGCTGTTGCCATGTATCCTCCTCTGCTTTGTCCAAATTGCGTTTTTCGCTTGGCTCTGTTACGCGGAGTAATGGAGGTAGCTTGTGAATCACTCGTTTAAAGTTTGAATTGGTAGTTTTTACGTCCACCAAAAAATAAGAGCACTACGGAACAAGAATTATCAGCAATTCATTGGGCAATAGTATATTTTCGACCATATATATATATATATATTTTTTTTTTTATGTATGTATCTATGGAAAACACTTTATAGTAAAAAATGACCACTAACAAACCTATTTTCAATGTTTAATCCAAGTTCAAAATTAACAGTAACAGACTAGAACTAGAGGAATATGATTTCACTTAAAATACTTAAACGTAAAAGACAACTTTATCGCGGATATCAATATCCGAACTAAAACACATTCAAAATAAAGTCCTGAAAGTCATTACCAGGCAACAAAGTAGACAAAATAATGTCTGGCTAGAGAACAAAAATGAAACTAGGCTTAGGCAAGTTCCTAATAAAGATTCTAAGCAAAACGTACATGAAGTCATTTGCAATGATGAAGTACGAAAAGTAGTGACCTCGCACATAACAAATAATTTGTGTTTATTTAAACATGGAAAAAAGTTATAGCAAGAATTAATGTTGGCGATCTGTACACCAATGGAAATCTTAATTTAGATCAATTCTTTCGAAGGCTTGAAAAACAAACCGGTATACTTGAGATCACTCAACTCAAATTGGCACCGAGTGAAATGATTTTTGAAACTATTTCAATAGAATCTTTTAAAAAAATGGGCAATAAAAAATTAAAATCATTAAGAGCAGCGCTACTCCAGCTGGTGACCATTATCGAAAAAGATAAAGATGCCTACATTGTCTACAATGTCATGATGATCCTATACAAGGAGGACATAAGTATTGGCATATCAAAAACACTAATCAAAATAAAGAGACACTATTATTGGAGAAACATGACTCGTCAAGTAAAAGAGTACATATGTAACGACACCACATACCAACACAATAAAAACGCAACCACAATCTCAAAAGCTATATTCGAATCTTTTATTCTAAAGTATGGTCCAATGAAGACGTTCATTACGGATACAAAAATTCAATTACAAATGACAAATAAACAATATAACGTCAACAGCACACCACCACCAGACAGTAGGAACAAAGAAAGAAGTCATAGAACTTTCAACGAGTACATTCGTTCCAACATATCAATTGATAAAACAGATTGGGATGTATGATTAACATATTTTGTTTTCTGTCCATATGAACTAGTATACGGCAAGCAATCTAATTTGCCAAAACATTTTAATAGCATATGTACAATAGTTTCACTTTATAATATAGACGAGTACGCTAAGGAGGTTAAGTTTAGATTAGAAACAACTTATAAAAGAGCTCGTATATTTTTGGAAAGAAAAAGCTAAGCAAAAAACATATTATTATAGGAATACTAAAGATTTAAGCATAGAAGTAGGAGACCAAGTGTTATTAAAGAATGAAACAGGTCATAAATTTTTAATTATTGATAGTAAGAAGAAAGAAAAAAAATTCATAAGGATAGATTAAAAATATATATATAAACTAAACGTTTCATGGAGCAGGGTCTGATTAATAAATAAAAAAAATATATACATATAAAACATTCTTTTTTTTTGAGCAAAGAGAAAAATTCAAAATAGAAATGAAAAGAAACAACACTTAGAAAAAAAATAAAATAAAACAAAATTAAATATTAAAAACAAAAATAAAAAATAATAACAAAATTTGTTAAAGAAATGGAGAAGAGTGCTTTAATTTAAAAATAAAAAAAAAAATAAAAAATAAGAGAAAAATAAAATTAATTTCTTTAATATAATTTTTATATACACAATTTTTTTTTTAATGACTCCAGTATATTACATTATTTCCCTAAAAAGGGAGGTGTAGTAAATGTACCCTATAATATATAGAATATAGAATATATAATATATATAAATGCATATATTGACACTTTGTCACGAGTTATATACAATTATACAATTCCAGTGACCACCCTAACTTAACGTAAGCAATCCAGCGTATAACGTAATCCGACCCGCCTATGCAGACGGACCAATAGTAGCGTAGAGTAGTAGTAGAAGTAGAATGCTGAGCATGAACTTTGATGCTCAAGTAGCTCGCGCTTGCAATGTACATACATACTTCTTACTTATATACTTTATACATAGAATAAGAATAATCGGTTGATGGCAAACTAAAAGAGTGCCAATAAAACATTGTAAAACAATTATTGAAAAGGGACAGACCTTTTCTGCTGCCCAAAAATATAAAAATAAAACAATTACAAAAACTTATAAATTGAATTATTACACTTACAATTGAATTATTACATTGCCGCGATGTGTGTGGTGCCTTTCCTTGCAATTATGGCAGTTGTGAGCACTAGATCATTCCCGCAATTGATGGCTTGAGCGAAACAGTTTAGGCAAAACTTTTGCTGCTTGATTGCAGCCATTCGATTTTACAGGGACATATCGTTAAACTTTGGACAGGTGCGGATCGGGTGGTTTTCCTTGCCACACAGTTTGCAGGAGATCTGGTTGACGGTAACCTTGGCGTTCAATGACTGGAATCTCGTCGGAGGCACTGCCTTACGGTTGACCGATGGGATGCCCGGCGCACCGGGACTTGGCGTCCGACTTTCTGGCGTCTCTATAACTCGATACCGATGGACCAAAATACTGCTTAGCTCCGCCCAAGAAGAGGGGGCTGTCTTGTTGGAGATGGATTGCTCCCATAACCGGACACTGGAGAGCATGAGCGTGGTCAAATACAGCCCCTGCCACCAGACCACCGCTCGTTCAGGCAGTGCACGATGCGCATCTCCGTTCAGCAAGTGTTCGCAGTTAATGCTCCCAAATCATTTGGATCCGAGGACAGGGGTGATAACGGACGTGAATTTAATACTGCCTCTATCTCGATAACTGCAGTAGTCAGCTCTTCAAAGGTAAAACGAGTATTCATCAGTGAGCGCATTAAGAGACCCTTTGCGCTCTTCACGGCAGCTTTCCAAAGTCCACCGAGTGTGGTGCCCTGGGAGGAATAAAATGAAACGTTATTTCTTCTGAAGCAAAATATGATTGAATTGCATCTTGGTTTTTCGAGTCGAAGATAAAGTTTTTTAGTTCAATTAATTTGTTGGATGCTCCACCAAAATTTGTAGCGTTGTCGCAGTAGATGTGGGACACTGGTCACCGCCGAACAATCATCCGTTTTGAAGATTCCAGAAATTTAATTGTTGACAAATCCGAGACGACCTCAATATGAACTGCTTTGACAGTCATGCAAATGAATATTGCAATGTATGACCTAATAGGACCCTTGCCTTGGATGCGAAGATTTGTGTTAACTGGTCCACAAAAATCCACTCCCACATGTCAAAATGGTTTATCTGTAGCTAAGCGTTGAGTTGGCAATGAACCCATAAGTTGACGAGCTAGAATAGGCTGATATCTCACATAGTGTACACAGGATCGAACAATTTTTCGTGCCAATGCTCTGGCGTTTTTTATCCAGAACTGAAATAGCGATAGTCCTACCAATGCTTTTGGTTCAGCATGATAATTGCGCAAATGCAGATGTCGAATGTATATTTGAACGAAGTGCGAGGTTTTCGGTAGTAGAAGAAGATGCTTCTGGCACTCAGGAAGATTCGCATGTTCAAGTCTTTCTCCAACCTTTATGAGGTTAAATCCTGATGAATCATTTGAAAAAGGTGTTAGATATTTTAAACTACTTTGCACTTGCTTCCCACGTTGCAATAAGTTAAATTCATTAATAAAATGCCTCTGTTGAATATTCCAGACAATGCAGTTTAATGCTTCGTTCATCTCCTCTGGCGATGGCGTTAACATTTCGAAATTGCGATTTCCCTTGAGTGATCTAAAAAATCTGAAACAATACGCGATGACTCTAAGTGTACGATTGTACGAATTAAATTTTTCGATTAATTCCAACAAGTAGTTGGACTCCACTGTTATAGCAAAGGTGCATTTCCTTTTTTCAGTATTGACAATGTCCATATCTATGTCTATATGGTGTGCTTGGTGAGGCCATTTGTCTTCATGTTCCTGCAAAAATGATACGGTGTCAGCAGGATTGCTTTGCGATGGTACATATCTCCAATGGCCATCTGATGTGTTCTCCTGAATGGTCGCTACTCTGTTTCCGACGAATGCCGATAATGTGATAGAATGTTGTTTCAACCAGTATAATAAGATTTGCTAATCCTCAAATCAAATCGTCAACGTAAAATAAAGAAATTCTCCCGTGTATAGAGCTGCCAAATGTTGCAGAGTTCTAATTGCCAGGTACGGTGCGGTTGGTGTTCCGTAAGTTAACGTGTTGAGCTTGTATGTTTCATCTGCAGGGGATTCTCTCCAAAATATATATTGATAAATTCAATCGTTTGGATTTACGAGTACTTGCCTGTACATCTTAGTCACATCAGCAGTTATGGCAAACTGTACTAATCCAAATCGTATTAGATGCGTGTATAAGTCATCTTGCAAAGTAGGCCCCACAAACAACAAATCGTTTAGTGAATGCTGAGATGACGTTCTGCACGAAGCGTCGGAAACGTCGAAAAGGAAACGGTATATTAAAGTGGGACTCACGTACTCTTGGAATCGGTACTATTGTCATATGCTTGAGATCTTCATACTCCTTCATGAACTTCACGTATTAATGACGAATATCAGGTTGCCGTTGAAGACGTCTCTCCAGAGCCAAAAATCGACGTCGGGCGATGTCTGCTGAGTTCCCCAGGCAGCTGGGATCCTTTTTGAAGGGTAGAGTTACAATAATCCTTCCATTGGAGCAATTGAGTTGTTGTGTTTACGAAGTCTCCTCACATGCACGACGTTCAGGTTGCAGTTCCAATGACAGGCTAGAGTCAATTTCATCGATGTTCCGAAGTAACTTCAAGTTTTTATCAATAGATTCTTCAATGGTGACAAAGCTTGATGAATTATCCAAGCGTTGCTTCTTATATCTTCCGGATACGATCCATCCTAATAATGTTTTTTGTAAAATGGACAGATTTTCTCCAAGTTTTATCTGTCCTACAGAAAGACATTCAAAAAATGCCTCTGTACCAAGTAGTAAATCAATGCGTCCAGGGCTGTTAAAGTTGTCATCAGCGAGTGAATAGGGCTTCCGGGGAGAGGAAAAATTAAAACCCGATCTTCATTTGTTGAATTCAAAATATGAACTGATTTTATTTAAATAATATTTGGTTGGAAGAAGTCTTAAAGTCTATGGGGCACATATTTGGTGGTGGGAATTTATGTCTAGTTCTATCAGCATACATGCATCGTACTGATAGCTTGGGGTTAAATCTATTTAAATCAAAGCCGGCGTTGGCCGTTAGATGCTTAGCTAAATGCATCGGCTGATAAAAATATACTCACAGCATGTGAGCTGCATTATATTCAAACAATACTTTATTATTTTTGTGCGCTGTACTTTTATCTCGTACTTAGTTCAGAAAATTTATGTATATGTTTTTAAAATATTTTTATGTCTACAAATACAGTGTTTAATCTTAAACATTCTGCAAGGGGCCAGCAAAGGTTATAGTTTGTAGTCTTCTGGTTACATTTATTTTTCTTATAACATATATTATTACTATTATAACTAATACCATTGGTATTATCAAAGAAGCATGACCAGTTACGTGATGGAAATTTAATCCTAAGAAATCAATGTGATGTTCTTTTAAAGATTTTAATTCAAATTTCAACCTTTCAAGTTCTGCTGTGTGGTTTAACAAATTATTTCCTACTGGATCCCAGATTATCTTCGGAACCTCGCTAATATCCCCTATATGAGATGTTACGATTGCTTGATAAGACTCTGACTGGATGCTGTGATGAGCGACTAATACATTGTCTTCTGTTCTAGCAGTGCAATCTGACCTGATGCTAAAAATGCCTTGCTCTGGAATATCTATTACTTCCTGTTGTACGCTACCACATTGCACTCTAACCTTTGAATAGGGTGAAACTTTAAATAGCCAGCTACTTCTGCTCTCTAGCTCGATCCAATAGGATCTTAAGTCAACTATCGTTTTATAGACACAGTTAGATTTCATATTTTGCTTAAATGGTGTGATTTCACATGCGTTGTCATTGGCACTACTCCAAGGCCAACTTCCTTCACACACTCTTTTATTAGTTTGCCATTTCTCTTATGTGTTTATCAGTACTGTCTAATACTAGCATGCACTGGTCTTCAAAACTGTACAATTTTTTACATATCTCCCTCATTTTAACTATCAACTTGTCACCCTTATTAAGCATTTCAAAATACGCCGTCATATCATAATATACAATATGATCCCATGAGGAAGACACTATTTCTACCTCAACCATTGGATCTAAATATAATGCGGCTGTTGTATTCATCTTTTTTATCTTACTTCTTGGCTTATTTTTCTCCACCACAGCTACATTTGACACTTGGCAAAGCAGCATTAGCATGGTCAAAACCATTAACATTACTAATTTTGGTATTCCTGGCAATATGCAACCTCTTGTTTTTCGCGAACGCGTTTCTTCCTCTTCGCTTTGTTTGCACCAAGAATCGGACAAATCTTACTAATTGGTCTTGTAATCGACCCTTCCTGTAGTTTTCTCTTTACTACCCCAACTTTCTTGTCGCGGCCATTGAATACTTCTTCAATTTTTCGAAAAGACCAACTTACAGGATGACAATTTTTACATGATAAATTTTTGTTATTGACTCCAAATCTCTTCAGGTGGCATTTCATAGATTCGTTCCTAGCTAAAGAAACACCTCCGAAGCGAGGTCCTGCCAGGGGGGTAAATTCAACATTGTTATCTGTTTCTATTTTACCTTTATTTATTTCACAGATCGTTGTCGCGATAATGGAATTGTTTACTTTCGACTTTGTCGTTCCTGATACAATCCATCCAAACTGTGTATTCAAGCCTAACAAACCGTCAATCCTTGCAACCCCACTTTTTACAATACGGGTATACACATCTACTGGTAATAACACTAACACAAACGCAAATAATCGCAAAACCAATAGTATATTCATATTATATATATATTGCAAACAACAACATGCAATTAATTGAAATTAGATATATGACGCACAGCGCAACATGGAAAATTAGTTAGTTCCATGTTAAAATTCGCTTAAATTTTTTACCACCATGACCTTCCGGTATCCAATTAAATGATTTTTCATTACATAATATTGAAGGCTTCGCCCAATTATTTTCATCATATTTTTTAAATTAATATTTATAAATTATTAAGTATTGATAGTCAATCAGTATATATTTAATTAAAGTATACTTAAATTAACTTTATTTGCTTATTAGTTAGGAAAAAATATGAAGCTTATGTGGAGAATCAAATAGGGTAGATGATTATCCCAGATCCCAGTATTAGATCTACCCGACCAGGCATATAAAACTTAGGATCGGCTAACACGTACGATTGCCATTTTGACATATCTACCTTTGCTTCTTTTTCTGGAAGAGCAGTCATTAATTTTGGCAGTACAATTGCCTCAACATAAAGAAGCTTTTCCCACGGTTCCCGCACTTTTATTGCCAGCTTCACTTTGTACTTTGATGTACTTGTCTTGGTTGACGAAACTCCGCTTATCTCCGTGTGTGCCTTTATTTTCGGCAACTTTAAAATCTGAGCTGCTTCCTCAGGCACGATAGTGCTCTGTGACCCACTATCAATTAAGGCTCTTAGGGTCTCATACCCTCCATTTACTGCCTTTACTTTTATTAGTGCGGTAGCCAACAGTGCAGGCTGTGCTGTCACACATGTATTCACTTTCTCCCTTTTTTCACTAAAGTGGAGTAAAGTATGGTGCCCTCTATTGCACAATGAACAAAGAACTTCATTGGTGCATCTTTTATTGCTTGAATGCTTCAAGCAGCTTGTGCATAATTGCACTTTTTTGGCTATTTCGACCCTTTCTATTGGTGCCTTCAAATTTGTAGCATTGAAATGCGCTATGCCCGGCAACTTTGCAAATCGGACAGCTTTCTCTAAACGCCGTGTTTGCCACTTTTTGCACCGGTTTTCTTTCGTCTATTTTAATGGTGCTTAGAGAACAATATCTTTGCTCCAAATATTCCAAGACATCAGATACCAATTGTATCCGCTTTGTCTTCTTTAATTGGATCTCATAGAGCTGAAGAGCCTCTCTATCCAATTTCCTAAGTATAAGTTGCGCGAATATCACGTCAACTTCAACGGACAAATTAGATTTAACTTTAATCAAGTGTATTGACTCATTTACCGTGTCAATCACTCCCTTAATATGTTTTGCGGATTCGACTTTGATTACCGGTAATTCAACTATCCGGTTTAATTGCTCGGAAAATATCCTACGATGATTTTCATACCGCTTGGTTAGCAAATCCCAAGCAGCATTATAATTATCGGCCGAGCCCGACAATAAATGAGCTACCATGTTAGTTATCCCACTAGCTTCTAGCGTCTCTAAAACCCTCAATCTATTCATCAACTTGGACTGCTTCTCTAACAACGCAATACTTTTTTCTGATAACATGTTTCTTTTTTTTTTTAAATATTACTAATAATCAAAATAATTATAATAATAAAAATAATAATAATATTTAAAAGAAAATCGTAAAATTAAACAATATTATCTTATCTGTTGCTGCTGCTGCTGATGGCGTCGTCCCTCCTTCTTGGTGTTGTTTTGCCGATGTTTGTTGGTCGGCTGTATTGACTTTTCACGTCGCACTCGTCTTGTTGGTAGTTCTTCTTCTGCCACTGAAACAATTTTTAATATCCGTCGCGAGTTTTAACCGTTTTTTTTTTCAGTTCGATATTAGCTTCGAACACGCCACACTTTCATAAATTCGTCCCGATCGTTCTGCAATTGCTCCACAGCAAACTGCCTTTTAAACTTCGGGCGCACTTTTTTTTCGATTTAAATTTTATATTATACTCCGTTTCTTTCCACTGGTGGGGGAAAACAACAGAATTTTTTGTTACTCAAAGAACCAAAAATGAATAGGGCTTCCGGGGAGAGGAAAAATTGTAGCCCGATCTTCATTTGTTGAATTCAAAATGTGAACTGATTTTATTTAAATAATATTTGGTTGGAAGAAGTCTTAAAGTCTATGGGGCACATATTTGGTGGTGGGAATTTATGTCTAGTTCTATCAGCATACATGCATCGTACTGATAGCTTGGGGCTAAATCTATTTAAATCAAAGCCGGCGTTGGCCGTTAGATGCTTAGCTAAATGCATCGGCTGATAAAAATATACTCACAGCATGTGAGCTGCATTATATTCAAACAATACTTTATTATTTTTGTGCGCTGTACTTTTATCTCGTACTTAGTTCAGAAAATTTATGTGTATGTTTTTAAAATATTTTTATGTCTACAAATACAGTGTTTAATCTTAAATCTTTGTATAATCTTAAGCTTTGTATTTCTTGGTATGTTCCAACTGGATGTGTCTAGCTCAGCATCCGGCTGATAGGCGATGTGTGACGTGATGCAATATTGCATTGATGTTTCGAAATGTGATATTCGAGACCTTATAGTTGTCGTTGTGCCATTGTTGACATTGGTTGTAGATTCACCAATACCTCTTATCTCGACTTGACGCTTCTCACGACGAAGATGCAGCCGTTGTGCAAATTGATAGGTGATGAAATTGACTTGTGAACATGAATCCGGCAGCGCTCTACCTGTTCTGTAGATGCCTGATGAATCCCTTACGAGCACCTTAGCGGTGGCTAGAATAATTTGTCCCGGTTGCGGTTCCATGTGTGAATGGGTAGCAGCGGACTGAACATATCTTCTGGTTGTAATGACGGTGTTTGTGTAGATTATCTATGCATTTGCTCAATGTGAATCATAGTGTGGTGTGTACGCTTACATGTTCGGCATCGATATGGAGAAGAACATCTTGTCATCCGATGACCAGGTTCCAAACAATTAAAACAAAGTTTGTTCTTCTTGACGACCTCGTTCCTTTGTTCGACAGACATGTCCTGAAACGTCGAACAATCGCTTAGCTTATGTTTTGAACTGGAACAGAGATTGCATGAAATGTTAGTAATTGCGAAAACATTTCTTCGATCGATTTTGTCCAAACGACGTTGTTTTAAAACTTCACCCTTATGATGCGATGTGATGTTACTGGCCTCCATATATTGACAGTGCCGTTCTAGAACATCCGAAAACAGTCTCCAACTAGGTAAGGTGCGTAGTTTACGCGCCTTATTCCACACATTATTCCATAACAATGTAAATCAACATTGATTCAGCTATCTTTATTGGGAATCCAAGCGACAATAGTGATCCGTATATTGCTGTCGCTTTATCAAACAAACTCCGCAGTAGGACTCCATCTGGTTTTTCGACTGTTGGTAATTTAAATAAAGCCTCAATTGTGTCGAGAAAAGTGAGTGCTATTTTGTCATAACGTTCATTTAATCTCTGAATAGCCTTCGGATAATTTTGTTCCGTCACTTGAAATGCTTGAACCGCTTCCAATGGAGGACCCTCCTTTAAGCAATTTAACAAGTGGTTAAATTTCTCGATGTTTGATAGACCAGAGTCGCGAGCGATTATTTGATTGAACGATGCGATCAAACTCTTGTATTACGAGCGATTCCCACCAAAGACTGGCAATGTTAGTCTTGGTAGGCTTGATGATGGAATGGACCGAATTGTTGGTTGTATCTCTATTGGCGTGCTATGAAATGGTGAGGCAAGCTGATCTTGTTTGCTCGCTTTGATGCTTAAGTAAGTATCTTCCAAACCTGTTCGCCAGCTGTCTTGTTCATCGTCTAGTTGAATTTGGAATTGTATCGCCATAAGTTGCTTAAAATAGTCTTCCAATAACTCAAGTCTCCCATGCAGTTCTGAGGTAGACAATCTGGACACTTGACCGTTTGAATCTGTGGATTGTGTCACCTTCACAAATGATGAAATAATTTCACGTTTCTTTTGGTTTTCCTCCAAATTCCCCATAATATCTTCAATCTAATCTACCTAATAGAAACTTTCTTATTTACTTCAACTGTTGATCTGGCAGCACTCTAAAATGTTATGACTAACAGCCGTGAACTTTAAGAGTCTTCCAATAGGACACGCTGTTATTTGTGTTGGTCAAGTATTTGCAACGAATAGAAGATAAAGTAGATGATGAAAATTTGCGTTCACGCTTTGCAGCTACAACTGTTCTTGCTTCAGAACCACGAAGTTTTCTCTGCTCACCTACACTTGATGAGTCGAGCTTATTCGGTTTAATATGCCAATAAATAATCATGTAGTCGCCAATATGCCAATGAAGTTTAATGATTATAGGTAAGCCAAAAATCTCTTATGATGATATACAAAACATATATGTACATACGTATGCCAATGAAGTCCAATGATTTTCCTGTATCGTATGAACTCTTATTTATATGCCAAAGAAGTCCAATGATTTTCCATATCGTATGAACTCTTATTTATGTGCCAATGAAGTCCAATGATTTTCCTACATCGTATGAACTCTTCCGATTTTCCAAAACATTTCAAATTTTCACACACATGCCCCACGTTGGGCGCCAAAATGTTGAGGCTAAGAGCGTTTTCTTAGCCTGAGAACAAATATCTAGGATGGTCGTGTGTGGAAAGACACTGAAACTTAATTGGATTGAAACAAGTACAAGTGGTTGAAGTGAACTCATTTAATTATAGTTGCAGACTGACTCTTTAGGTAGAAATCATGGATGCAAAACAGATATATGCGATCGAGCTTTCGTTTACATGAGCTTTTTAAGTATAACAAACATATGATCAATAATATAAAGTTTATTTGAATAACATTACAATTATATGATTTTAAACTAGGGAATTTAGGAGTTTGACCGAACAACTCTTTTTTTTGTTTTTGTCGGATGTGACTTGGTCGAGAAAAAAAACATGATGGAGCGTCCGTTTCTCAAATTGCACAGAAATTCTTATTTCTCTAAAATAAAACCCAGAATTTGGATCGGATTCTAGGTCCGGAAAAAAGTACGACCAGTGTTTTTTTTTGTTTCAAAATTATTAATTTTTTTTTTTTTTGCTCTCACACACTCGAAAAAAACCGGCAAAATTTATAATTCGGTCAGAAAGAATTTTCTGAATATTTATTCTTTCCCTTTTTTTTTTGTTCACTTTTATTCAATTCGGAAGAAATGAATAATTTATTGCTGGAGTAGCAAAATATCGTGACTGGGATCAAGAACAGCTGTGCTGAAAATTGACATGTGCTTTGCATCGCGAGGGTGAAAAACAAATTAAATTTAATTGTTGCTTGTTTTTTTTTTTAGTGAAAGGATATTCGGCGCGAAGGACTAATGTTTTGTAGGGGTATGGAGATATTGGCTGCCACTCTGTTGGGTGTTACAAATTGAAATTAAAACGTGCTATTTTTCGTTTTATATTGACGGCCAAGATTGTCTTTATTCGCTGGTCACACACGTATGGAAGGGTTAAACGATTATAATTAAGCTTTCCGAACTAATGGCCAAAATAATCTCGAATTGCGAGTTGAGAAAAAGTCGGAGGTGGAAGTAAGCGACTAACTAAGATGGAGTTTTCCACAAAACTTGCCTATCATTGGCGCAGTGTGCCCGTTCCGTGATGCTCGGAAAAAAACCCTCTCCGGTCCCTGCTGGTCACCCTTTTTGGCGTGAACTTTTTGTCGCCTTTTTAACGATCCACGTAAAGTATTTTCTGTCTGTTCGATCTACGTCGAGTATCGGCCGACTGTTCTGTCTACCTAGTTTTTGAATCGGCGTTCCCTATGAGCTACTGTATTTTGTTCCAGCTCGTTGCTCATATAGTATGAATCTGTCCTTCAATGCGACCGACGGCGGTTTTGCTTACTAGTTAACCGACATAAAGTACATATTACGAGACTGTTCCTTTTCTTTATTTTCCATACTTTAATTTTATTCTCTTTATTTTCCATACTTTATTTTCCCTTCGCGCTGATACTCTACATTTCCTCGCCTTTCTGTTTTTACGTCTAAATAAAAAAATTAAATTAACGGAAAAATTTACATAAAAAATAAAGCTTTGAAAAATTTCGTGAATAAGTGAGACGGCTTACGAAATAACTACTAATAATTAAAAATTGAAAAACCCCAATCTGAGAGTTTGATGAAAATGCGTATGTAAATGTAATATTCAGAAAATGTACTCATCAAAGATAAAATTAGTATAGCCGTTGAATTTTATAACAATAGCTACCATTCAGGTAGAAAGGATACGACAGTGAACGTAGAATATGGAAATTGTAACAAAAACCAAATAAATGAGAATATTTCGAAACAAACGGAGTTTTTTTCGAAGTTAACTTTAAGTTGGCATTAGTTTTTAAGATGCCGACCGATTTAACAGCTGTCAAGTGATCAATTCATTATAAGTAGACTCATAATTTTATTTCAAAAATAATGGTTCTGTGCGGAATACGTTCCGCGCACTACGTTAATTTCATTTTGTTTAGCTATGAAGCGCACTTCTGGTTGAATGGCTATGTCAACAAACAAAACTGCTGTATTTGGAATCCAGAAAATGTTGATGGCCAGAACGTTACAATATGGTAATCGGTATAGAGCCATAATTACATTTGGTGACCTCCTAATTTCACGTTTTAGACCTGTGATCTCGTGAATTTACACCGCTGGACAGTTTTCTGTCATTGGTCTTTGCGGAAAAGCCACAAATGCTTGACCATTTGGAAGAAAACATTCGCCGTTTTATAGCCGATATACCGCCACAAATGTTGAAAAAGTCATCGAAAATTGGACTACATTCGAGCCAGCCTTGGCAGTTATATGCCAGAAATCATATTTAAAATGTTACTCCACAAGACTATCTTTCGAATAAAAAAAATCATGTCACTCGAATAATCCATCGGTTTTTTATTGCTATTTTAAGTATATAACAGCCGTTATATACATACGTATGTATGTAACTGTATGTCAAGAAAATTGTTTGTATAGAATAGTGAAATATGGGTAAACAAAATTAACATGGTTTAAAAATTACACAACTCGAAAACAAATTTTGGGAATGTGATCAGAAAAATAATTTCTTGATATAAGAAAAATTTACAGAAAGATTAGCAATTTTAGAATAAATATGGTGGAAAAACATTCGCAAAAACAATGTTTACACTTGGAGAATATGATTTAAAATGATTCACGGGCAGATAGCGAATCCACAAAGAAGTCTGACCATAGGCAATGAATGAAAAATATGTTTTCCACTGCACAAATTAAAATATCAAAATAACTGATATCGCCTTTGCCGATCTTTGTATACCCTTGCAGTTTTAGATTATTTTATAACTTTTCCGTTAAATCATACAAACATGTTCCAATCGACTCGCCTGATGCGGATAAAGAAATTATTAACTTTATGGGGTGGGAAATGCTTATTTCTATGCTTTACAAACATCTGCCCAATTTCATTATACCCTCTGCAAGGGTATAAAAACCATGGAACTTAACTCTCGTTACCTATTACATAAGTAATCCATTAAAATCTTAACGGATTTGTGTGATTCGACTTCTTAGTCAAAGAGCGTATATACATATGTCTATCCCTTTCTGTTACGTCCCTAAGTCTGTTAAAATAAAATGTGTGTACATTTGGCCATTTGTATGTGCATATTGCGTTTTCAGAGACTTGGCTTAAACATAATATCTTAAACTCAGAATTACTGTCTAATGATTATACTGTTTAAAGAAACGATAGTCTTGCACGTCGTGGCGGTGGCGTACTGATTGCCTTTAAAGCTGATTGCCTACACTTAGTCTCTTCATCACAAAATTACTCTTTGGCTGAGATGTTTGGTATTCCAATAAATTTTCCATACAAAAAGTATCTTTTAGTAGTATATAGTCTACCGGTTTTGCTAAAACTCAATAGATATATTTCTATATGTATCAAATTTGTGTCATTTATTTTAAAAGCAAGCATGTTTTTGGTCTGAAACGATATTTGTGACCGATTGTTCCTATAGGAGCTATATGAAAAAGTCAATCGATTCTAATATATTTTATTGAAGAGGTGTATCATCTCAGCTCTTCGTGCTAATCAAGAAATGATATACTTTAAATAGTCGGAGATGCATCCTTCAATGCGTTGCAATCTTCTGACCAAAATTAGTAGATCTATTTTGCAAGGGCTTAAAACTTTATTGCTTTTATACTATATGCATAAAGTCTATGCTTAACAGACGTATGTAGGTATATAAATATATGTCTTAACAACAAGCGCATAGCACGACCTTCGTAAAAATAGAAGGCACCACATGAGCATCAACCCTTTGAGACAATACTTAACAAAGTCGTTCATACAAGAAGAGTTACTCTTGGTTAGCCGATTGAACTTAGTTATCTGATAGATGGGATCTGAATTTGTGTTGTTCATCAAAAATTCCTCTTTTGCAAAAAAAAGTAAATACAATTTTTTTAGATGCACATCAATTTTTATTTTATTTCCCCAAAAAGTTTTATCTAGTTAATTAAATTAAAAAAAAGCCAAACCACGCCCAACGAGGGATGGCCTCGTCCATTTTTTATTTTTTGCTAAATCTTTACACGTACAATACAAGCTAGTCAGAAATTAGAGTTTAGTTGGTTTCGGACAAAACCATGGGGACTGGTTTTTGCTGAGAAAGAAACAAGGCAATGTAAATTGCGGTACGTTGGGTACCGCTGCTAGTCCTAGCTGGACGTTAAGAGTAGATTCGCCTTTATCCAGCGTAGACACTGGTTGCTCCGGGAACAAACCGCTTAAATTGGTTGTCTCGGATTCGCAACACGATCGGGCTAACACACTTTCCTCCTTCTTGCCGGCTTCCTGGGAGCCAGCTGTGGGCTCTATTAACCATGACGGGACGGTGAGACCATAAGGACAGCGAAGGTTTGAAAGTATGGATGTTAAGACCACGTCTCCGTCTACTGCGTGCTAGCAGATCTCTGTTATCTTCTACTAGCTGAGTGTGTATAATACGCCAGCCTTTTGCAGTTAAATAGTTTTGCTCGAGATCACTTATCATCGCAACGGGGTGTCGCGTATGACATCCACAAACTGCAGAACCAATATTAGGTCAAAGCCCGGGCATGGCGCTGATCGCTATCTGGGCCAAGCGATGACGCAGTCTCTGAAAACTGGCTCGGCAATCAAACGTAAAGTGTTGGCGCATTGCACTGCAGCGTCAACGTGCCAATATAAGTGGAGGCATGACCACGTAAATTAAGCTTGGATTAAATTGATTTGTCCAAGCTGTGCCATATGTCGTTGAGGCTGCCTGCGGCTGAACCCCTCGTCGGTTCTCAGGCGACCATTCCAAGCCGTGCATATGAATGGTGAGGGCAGTACATGAATCGTCGTGGGCTGCTAGTTGGACAACGTGCGTTGCAGTGCATGGAAAATGTAATCAATCTTTTGATTCACCTCGGCTACTGATTGTGTTAAAGCGTACACGATATCAGTGCCTATCATGCTATATCATCCTCTACATTTTGACTTTTGCGCCCCTTCCAACTAAGAATTTGTTTTTTAGCCGAACCTAACCCCTAACGCCCGTGGCCGAGCGTTAGACTCCGGGTTCTTTATTTTCCGCTAATTCTTTACAAGTAGGTTGTTTCTTAAGGTTACTCAGAAATTAGAGTTAAGTTTGCTTCGGACAAAAACGAGAGCTGGCTGCGGACACAATTGAGCGCTGCCAGCCTGGGCTCCGCAATTAGCATCACCATTCATGTTATGTTATGGTTATGTTACGTTCGGCGCTAACACTCCGCCGACGCCGTTACAATACCTATTTTAAGAATATTCACATATCTGCTTTCTCAGGTTTATATATTTTTACTTCTCTTCAGTAACCTTTTGCTACAAATACTGAATTTGCGGACGAAAGCTTTTGATGACCCATCACCATACACCACAATGTATTTCCGTTCTTCGTCAGCTGTCAGAAAACCCAAGGGTTTCCAAGTGGATGCAACGCCACTGCCCAATGCAGTACCGCCACCCAATCAGGTACCATTCGCAAATGCATTACTTTTACCAAAAGTGTGAGGCTGCATGTTTTTCATAATCCGGAGTCTCCTTCACACAGCTAGAAGAACACTTGCCAGACGTATTACATTTACACTAATGTTCAGTAACTTTGATCAACATTTACACCATTTTTCCATTACATTTACACCAACGTCTTTTAACAATAATGCTTCTACTATCCAGTCGTTCTCTCTATAGTTGCAGCTAGCCGAATCGACAATGAATTTCCAATGTCCCCCTTTGTGAACTACTTCCTAGGCACCGAGGCTCGTCAATCAAGGTTATGGACGAAATCAGACGTAAGCGACCTAGCAATAGATTTCGGATCTTCCTTTCCGAAACGCTTGAGTCGACCAACATCCTGTCTCTTAGCCGAAAAAGATGATCATATGGTTGCAACTTTTAGACCAGCTGACCTGATCAGATACTTCTCGATTCTGGGAAATTGCTCTTATATTTAAATGTTGGGCACCGTTTATTGTTATGTACCAAGTGCTGGTTACCATCTTTTTCTCCCGTGTTCCTGCTTCTTGTTCATCGTTTTCTAAATTGAATTTAAATAATTAATCTTATTTTGTTCCTAACATAATCAAAACTGCACTCATACCAGCAAACTCTCACATAACCTGTGCGGAAACACCAGCAGATATATTTTTTGTGGGGACCAGTATCACCATGTCATAGTGTCCCCAGAAAAATTTGAAATTGTTAGGGCAAAATCTGTAAACTATTGTTAAATGATGAGTAATTCAATGCCTTGAACCCTGATGTTGTTGGTAAAGACAAACAGGATACAGGGATACCTAATTCTAGAGTAAGAGTAGAGTAAATGAAAATTAAATTAGTGGATTCGAGAATTCTTATTCGAAGAAGAATATACAAACTTTGCCAAAATGAAATGGAATTGGTCCGAAATAAAATTAACGAACTTTTGGAATGTATGTTACCAAACCAAGTTTTTCTGGTTCTGTACTGGTTATTAAAAACGATGGTACTCATGATACTTGATTACCGAGAGTAAAATTCTAATACAGTGTCAGATAGATACGCTTTACCTCTTATTCGGATGAGGCTGCAAGAATTTAAATGGCAAACTATTTTACATGGTTAGATATGGCGAGTGGTTATTGTCAAATCTTTTTGCATAAGGATTCGGAAGAGTGTGCAGCTTTTGCGATTAAACCATGCTCAGGTTGTTGACGATTGATTGAAAATATAAGTATTATCATGAAAGCAAGTAAATGGATTAAAGAGAATCATCAAAACAGTTGAAAGAGACAGTAAAGAGAACACCAGTGAGTGTGAAATTGTTGGAAAATGTAAAAAAAAAACCTCAGTGATGTTTAAACAGTTGCAAGTGACAGAGTGCTTTATGGGAAAGGAAGCTAATGCAACTTCAAATATTGGTCAAAATGCAACCACAAACGCAAAACGTAACTATAAAAAATAAAGTAAATAATAAAAAAAAGATTTAACATAAAACTACAAACTGAGGGACCAACAAATATTTGAAACACCAAAAAAATATTATTATAATAATGACAGATAGGAAGGAATTGGCACTGGGCAAAATCACCAAGGACATGAGGTACTTCGCTTTTTATTTGAATGAATTAATTCCCTCGACCTAATTGTATGGTGAACTTCTAGGTTATGCCGTAGGATATGCCTGGATCACAGGGCAAAAACATATGTACATTTTTTTCCTTTTTGCGCGAATCCCAACGGGTGCTCTGAGTGCCCAGTTCAGACCACTAAGAGCAAAGAATGTTAACTGTTTTTGGACAGACTCTATTCTTGATTTTTGTAACCATATGCAAGATTCGTATTCTCAAATAGGACAACCCAATGAAGTAAATCGAATTTTGGTTGTGTAAGGGTCATCGAACTCTTTTGACCATCGTTTACCCAAACCCAAAAACACCCATAGCTTTACCTATGTTTTCATTTGGTTGGATTTAAACTTAATTAATTATTTCGACACCACGCCTGAAAATTTTGAAGATCAGATTGTAACTAATTCAAAGCTTAACATCATCTATGTACATAAGGATACGATAATGAATTATAACAGACTAAAGATCTTTAATAAAGAAAGTAAAAAGCAATGCTCCCAGATGACTGTAGCACCGCTGATTTCACATTTATGGATCTAGAGAATATAAAGAATTGAAAAGAACCTCCCATGTTCTGCCTGTCAGATATTCCCGAATCCAGGAAACTATAGGGCTAGGGAAGCTAAAGTTATTTAATTTAAGGCGAATAGCAGACAATTTAGAAGTACCCTTAAGAGTTAGATGCTACGGAAGATTTGCTTGATGTTCGATTGAGGAATAAGTAGATGAGAAAAATTCAGCAAATAGATCAGCAACTGCTTCATCAAAGTCTGCTGTATTATTTACGTCTAGTATGGACAAAGTTATAAAACAGCTTCGGATAGCGGCGGAAACCTATTGAATAAATTCTAAATGTTTAATATACACCGTGAAATCGGGATATAAGAACAGATGATGTAGACCGATAAAGACTCTCAAGTCCAACCTTAACACTGACAAACTGAATTTCCTGATTATCAGGTAGATGAATTGCAAGCGTGAACTACTTGAGCATCAAAGTGCATGCTCAGCATTCCTGGTCCGTCTGCACATAGGTGGATCGGATTACGTTATGCGTTGGAATGCTTACGTTAAGTTAGGGTGGTCACTTGAACTGTGTAATTGTATATAACCCGTGACAAAGTGTCACTATATGCATTTAGCTTATACTCTATATATTATAAGTATATTCTATACTCTATATATTGTAGGGTACATTTACTACAACACCTATAATTTGAAAATTTTGAAGAAAGAAAGAACAATACTACAACAATACTAAACTATCTACATATTGTCTAGGAAGCTTAGATTAAAGTCCTCTTACATTCTGATAGACCAGAAAAAGAAACGAAACTAGTTTTTTTGGACACCAGCAGATGCTGATGTTCCAGAAGGCAAAGAATTAGGGGGGTAGAAAGCCTGACGAACCTTTAAGTTTTCTTTTTGGTCGTATATTCTTTTACTAAGATGTGATCCAGAGAAAAAACTGTTACTACAAATACAATTAAACAGTTCTACCGGGACACCTATTTTAAAGGAAGATATCTCCCTTGAATAATTGAACTTGAATTTTTCCACCACTATTTTGGAGACTTGAACTTTTGTCTTAATATATGCTAAGACAAAATCCGACGAATGTTCGGGATCAAGTCTAGAAACAAAGATAAGTTTCTTTGGTGGAACTCCAGTCAGAGGCCTACGGGAGCCAGGCCTTAAATCAATGGCGTCTCTAGATGTCGCGATTGAGTCGCCTTGACTGTCCGTAAGTGTGCCTCTAACTGGACGACTATCGGCAATAACAATATTTGATGATTGCCCAGACTTTTCAGAAACTACAGCTACATTCGTCTGCAAGGAGAGACCATTTCCTGGAGAAACGGAAATCGCCTCATCCTTACGGCCACCATGCGGGATGGGGGTTGTAAACGATATTAGCTGCGGCGGATTTGTGTCTTGAGATGGTGAATGTGACACCGCGTTGTGACTAAGTTAGGTATCGGCAGATGCGGGGACAAGTTACGCACACTAGTTTTCTTTCGCTTTGGGGACTCGTTCAGCAGCTTATAGCTACTAAATTCCGTCTCCACAGCATTGAACTCGTCATAGAGTTTGCGAAAACTAGATAAGAGTTTTTTAAACCTATTCCTGATCTGCCTCATAAATGCAAATATAAAACTCACACATTTTTAAAGCACATTCGAGACTTGGGTCAAACCTTCAGAACTAAGAAGAGCGGGAGAGCCAATACAATACACAATACTCCTTTACTATTAAGTGTTCCGGCCAAAAATCAAATATTTGCTTTTTTGGTGGAATACCAACAAGAAGCGTACTCGAAGCACCAACCGCAATCGCAGCCACAGTTGCTGTAGCGCTGGAGTTACAGAGACGTATAACGCTTTAAGAATTCCTATTGCAACTATTTTATTGGAAACTTCTCTTGAAGAGGAGAATAAATTATAAAGTTAACACCGGATTTTCAGAAAGATTACAGAGTCAATCGCGATGATTTTAATTCGAAAATGAATATTTAAGCAGAACCGGAAAACACTTCAATCCACGAAGAAGATGCGAGGAATTTCGTACCGAAACTCTGTTTTATCGGTCGGCCGAGGTCTGACCATATCACAGGTTCATTCTTTTTCACTCTCAATTTTTGCTTTTAAAAATTATTTGTTATCAGTTTCAAGTCGAAATACTTCACTGTACAATTCCTTTAATTTTTATTTTAAACGGTCGAAAAGTTTTTAGTTAATTGAGCCATGACAATATTTTCCCTTTAGAAGCAGTTGGAACTACATCGTTGTTTGACAGTGGTTCATATTTCAAATTTGTTATATTTCTTGTTCTGTAAGTATTGGTTGTATTCAGTATACAAAATTGCTTAGTTGAATTTCCTGATTTGGAATCTACATACATATGTATGTACATATGTAGATGCCGTCGTCACCGAAGGTGGGCTTGAGATATCGAATAACTGGTGATATTGCTGGTAGAAAATTGAAGTGTTACCAGAATTGTATGTTATAGGAACTTCAATTGGGAAATAAAAATATTTGGTCAAATTGTCAGCCATTCCTCAGAATGAAATGAAAATTGAGTGGAACTATGTATTTGATTGTTTGTAGTGCTGCTGAAGCTAACCCTTTAGATTTTATTGCCCGCTTTCCAATTCCTTTAATATTGTGTGCTTTATTTCGATGTCACTAAAGAATTTTGTTTTATAATTGATATATATAAAAATGTGTATTTTATTTGTTTTCACATGGAAAAATTTAATGTAAATATTGAGGTTCAACATGTGTATTATATATTTTCTGTTTCTAAAGGATTCTGGGTGTTTCCCGAAGTATTTTTGACACACGGTTATTGGGGTTGCTAAAGTTGCTTCTACCGTTGCCTCTATATAGGCTTTGTTCTCTATTATTGAATCGGAAATTATTATTTAGATAATTACCTCTCTTCTCATTGTTATAATTGAAATAACAATGTCCTCGGCCTTTGCCTCTACCACGGTGGAGATTTCTTCCTTGTTGGTACAATAGTGTACAGTTTTTTCAGTCATTTCAGTGGTGCACTCATAGCTTCTTTGAAATTTCTGAAGTTTCCAGCTTTCAATATTGTACCAGTTCTTTCGTTTGGCATTGCTATTTCATTGCCTGCAACGATTCTTTTGTTGAGAATATTTTAGATGCATTCGCAAGTTATCGATTTCAACTGTATATTGAGATGCTGTCTTGCTCTTTGGCTGGGCATAAGGAAGCATGGCTTTTATAACGTCGCTGGATTCATCCTTAACTTTATTCTTTAATATATTTAAAATGCCTGCAATAGTTGTGTCATTTTGGACTTTATATGTTCTTGGACCAGTAATTTTTCATTTTATGACGTCAACGGCCAAAACTTGCTGGTTTCTTTTTGTTTGTTCAACAGTTACGTTATAAAGTAAAGTTTTTTGACCGTCCAATTTTAGAACTGCAGCCACTTTCGATTCAAATGTATGTTTCATAAATTTATATTTCTGGTGGGTTGAAACTAGTAGAAAGAAAACCATTACTTCCTATTTTTTGAAACAAAAAATAATAGTTACTATTTGATCTGTGATCAAATCATATTTTTATACCCTGTACCCATAGGGTAAAAGGGTATATTAAAGTCGCTAAAATGTATGTAACAGGCAGAAGGAGAATTTTCCGACCCCATAAAGTATATATATTCTTGATCAGTATCAATAGCGAAGTCGATTGAGACATGTCCGTCTGTCCGTCCGTCCGTCTGTCCGTCTGTCCGTCTGTCCGTCCGTCCGTCCGTCCGTCCGTCCGTATGAACACCGAGATCTCAGAGACTACAAGAACTAGAGCAACCAAATTTGGTGTCAACATCCGTCTATTGTATAAGCAGCTCAAGTTTATTTTAAATTTTGGTACAGGGTATACTCAATGTCGGCAGGGACGACTTGCTTGCTTCATTTTTTCTCAAATGGTTAGCATATCTCACTTTAAGAGTTGAACCAGTAAGATCTACTGTTTTTCTTTTAACCTTTCTATTATTGTTAACAATAAATAATAAAAATAATACTGAATGAAATATTTTATGTTAACTTAGTTTCTCTTATTCTCTTATACATTTTGTATAAGTCGTTTTTGTTTTTAGTTTAGATTTTGATTTAGTCATCTATAATCTATGTATACATTTTGAAAAGGAAGCTAAGAATCAATTTGGAAAATTTATATTGCTTGAGCCCGGTGATTCAATCTCGACTTCATGAATTACATTTGTGGTTGAATCCGGATTTACTGCAATTACAACAGACAATAACAAACATTTAACGCACTCTTCACCTGGACCAAAATTCTTGACAATCACAAGAATTGAAAGTAACGATGGCCTACTAAAAAAAGACAAAGACATAAACTTACTAAAAGCAACAGGCCTCATTATCTTAACGTTCGTTTCTCCACATTTACCAAAAGATCTTTCAATTGGATACCTCAAAGTCAAAGTGCGCCCTTAAATACCCCAACCAATGATGTGCAGAGATTGCGGAAGATTGGGTCACTCCACAAAGCGATGCCGAGGAAACAAACTCTGCCTTCATTGCAGCAACCCATTCCATCTAAAGATCGAAGACCCTAACGACAAATGTAACAACCTGATTATTAACTGTATTAACTGCAAGGAAGGCGGCTTCAACAACTACCATCACAGCTGTAGAGATCGAAAGTGCCAATCCTACATCAAGAACAAAGACATTATAACCATCAAAACACTGGAGAAAACAACAGGAGGGAAAATCAACAGAACGTATCTGTGAAAAAGAAACAAATGGAAAAAAACTGAGTGAGTAGAGAGAGAGAGTTATGGCATATAGAGGTGGGGTGCAGAAAAAAAAATTAAGAAAAGAATAGCACACATAAAGTGGCTATTATATGCGAATAAAGCACCACCACCTTGGGCAACTGCCCAAAATTAAAAGAATAACTTGACTTCTTAAAGTCAAGCCTCAAACAGAAAAAGCCAATAACTCTCGCTCACTCAGATTCAAACATAATAAAAACAACTAATTGTAACACTCAAACTCCTCCTCCACCCAAAGAACTACCAATGAAGCCCAAAGAGTGCCCCATAGACTGCCCTGGACCACTGGAAAGTGTGTTTTGCCAATACACATGCTACAAAAAAAAACTGGTGCGATGACCGGCACCGGTAACGCCTGAGCCCATAGGCCCCGGACATCAGCAGCAGAGACAACGAGCGTGACCGGCGACGACCAGCTAATGCTGGTAGAACAACTAAAAAGGATAATTATTATTAAAATATAGAAATACTTAAAAATTGTAAAATTGAGCGGAACCTTATCTGCCCAACATATGTATAGCCTGTAAAGCTATACAAACCAATAGGCAGAACCCTGTTAAATATAATGGTAAAAAAAAAACAATTTTTCCAAAATCTAAAAATAAATATAAGAAAATTCAAATTAACGTAAAAAAAAACTACATTTTTCTAATTTGAAAACATACTATATATGTATGTATGTATGTATGTTTAATAATAAAATAAGCAAATTTGACGGTAGATATAGTACACCCATAATGGGGTTAATTGATTCAAAATCAGTGGATTCCACTGCGAATGGTATCAACAAAATCGAATCATCAAGTACTGATATGAAATTAACAAATATATTGCTATTCATAATTGTCATAATCATGTGCGCATATATTCTTTACAAAGCATATTTGAAACATAATAAGTGTATAGCTAAAAGAGCCTTAAGCAGAGCTAACGATCTGGATAAGATCTAAAAATATATGCACACAGTGTAACAATGTGTCATAGCAATATATTCAAAAAAAAATTCTTTCTTTTTCAATAAAAAAAAAAATATTTTAATACAATTAGCAAATTTAATTTCTCTGCATGAGTTGTTTCTTGCTTTTTAATCAAAATAACATTTCTTTATTGTATTACAACACTATGACCACATTAGATAAATACTTCGATAAAATCAATGATAGGCACCCGAGGTTTTTAAGAGTGAACAAAGCCACTCACCTCAACAGTTGCCCTATCGCGGATAACTATATCCGAACTAAAAGACATTCAAAATAAGACCAGGCAACAACGTAGACAAAATAATCTCTGGCCAGACAACAAAAAGGAAACTATGCTTAGGCAAGTTCCTAATATAGCTTCTAAGCCCAACGTACATGAAGTCATTTGCAATGATGAAGTACGAAAAGTAGTGACCTTGCACATAACAAATAATTTGTGTTTGTTTAAACATGGAAAAAAAGTTATAGCAAGAATTAACGTTGGCGATCTGTACACCAATGGAAACCTTGATTTAGATCAATTTTTTCAAAGGCTTGAAAAAGAAGCCGGTATACTTGAGATCACTCAACTCAAATTGGCACCGAGTGAAAAGATTTGTGAAAATATTTCAATAGAATCTTTTAAAAAAATGGGCATTAAAAAATTAAAATCATTAAGAGTAGCGCTACTCCAACCGGTGACCATTATCAAAAAAGATAAAGATAAAGAAGCAATAATGTCTACATATCATGACGATCCTATACAAGGAGGTCATACTGGCATATCAAGAACACTAATTAAAATATAGAGACACTATTATTGGAAAAACATGACTCGTCATGTAAAAGAGTACATACATACGTACATAATGTCCAAATACGTACATGAATGTCCAAAATGCCAGAAGTCGAAAACGACAACACATACCAAGACCCCATTAACTATTACAGAAACCCCCATATATGCTTTTGATAAGGTAATAGTGGACACAATAACGGTAATGAATATGTAGTCACTTTAATATGTGATCTTACAAAATACTTAGTAGCCATTCCAGTTGCAAATAAAAACGCAAAAACAATCTCAAAAGCTATATTCGAATCTTTTATTCTAAAGTATGGTCCAATGAAGACGTTCATTACGGACATGGGAACAGAATACAAAAATTCTATTATAAATGACTTGTGCAAATATTTAAAAATAGACAATATAACGTCCACAGCACACCACCACCAGACAGTAGGAACAATAGAATGAAGTCATAGAACTTTCAAACAGATTGGGATGTATGGTTAACATATTTTGTTTACTGTTTCAACACCACACCATCTATGGCACATAATTACTGTCCATATGAACTAGTATACGGCAAACAATCCAATTTGCCGAAACATTTTAATAGCATAGATACAATAGATCAACTCTATAATATAGACGATTACGCCAAGGAGGTTAAATTTAGATTAGAAACAGCTTATAAAAGAGCTCGAATATTTTTGGAAAAAAATAAAGCTAAGCAAAAAAACATATTATGATAGGAATACTAAAGATTTAAGCATAGAAGAAGGAGACCAAGTGTTATTAAAGAATGAAACAGGTCATAAATTAGAAGATAAATATTTAGGACCATTTGAGGTAATAGAAATAGGAGTTAATGATAACATTTTAATTAGAGATTGTAAGAAAAAAGAACAAAAAGTTCATAAGGATAGATTAAAAATATATATAAACTAAACGTTTCATGAAAAAGGGTTTGCTCAACCTATAATATAATAATAAAAAAAAAAATATATATACATATACAAAACATTTTATTGAACAGAAGGGAAAAAGAATTTAAAAAAAAGGAATTGGGTCAAATAAAGCAAAACAAAATTAAATATATAATAAAAAAAAAATAAACACCTTTATATCAATATTTTATGATTCGATAAAAATAAAATAAAAAAAAATATAAATATATAAAAAAAAATTTTTTATTATCATCAATATATATATATATATCATCAAACAAAAAAATTTTTATTACATATCTCTTTTCTATATACAAGTAACTAGACTAAGAAAATAACTTCATATAATTACGTTATTTTTCTAAAAAAGGGAGATGTAGCATGTTCACATATCGAATACTCACTGTACTCAGTGAATATGTATAAGTAAATACTAATACAAACACATTGTAGCACTTAGTTACAATATGTATTATTGTTCAAATGCATTTTCGGTAACGTAACCAACCATGGGTGCATTGTACTGGACAGAGCTGAGTCGGCATATTTAACACGCGCGACGGCTCTGTCACCAAGTGAACATGACACCTCCTCTCTTTCATTTATACATAAGCAGACCGCTCTCTCTGCTGGCGTCACTGGCAGCGGAACTACGTGGTCTTTAGCTGTACAACATAATTGTTATAGAATTAAGAATCATTCAATAAAGACAACTTAAAATAGAAAGACTTAAACTCGTCTTCTTAATAAAAACAACTCGTCGAACATTACATTACACTACATCCGTATCGACCCATTCATACTCCCCCTCCTCGCTCGCCCTCCAAATTGAATTGCCCATCTCATCCATCGAACTCTCCTTATCTAAACTTTCTGGCAAAACCCCCGGACAAGATAGAATATCATACCCTATGCTGAAAAACTTACACTCTACAGTCAAATACAGAGTAACACAACATTTCAACAATATCTTCAATTATTACATTCCTCAAAATTACAAACTAAGTAAAATTATCCCTATTCACGAACCCAACACAAACAAAACCAACCTTAATTCCTATAGACCAATCTCTCTTAACTCCTGCTATGGTGATTTGTCTCAGTTAACAAAAAAGCGGCTTTAGGAAAGGAAAATCTATATCAGATTCTCTACTATCGATAGACTATCTGATATCTTCCGCCTTTTCCACCAAAAACCATTTATCAATAGTCTCACTCGATTTTGAAAAAGCTTTTGATAAAATTGGCATACACTCCGTCATAGACGAACTAAAACTTTGGATAATAGGTCCCAAAATCATAAAGTACGTACAACTTCATGACCAACAGGAAAATCGTAGTAAGTGTCAACGGACACTTGTCCTCCGTCCGCCCTCAACACAATGGCATACCCCAAGGCTCTCCCCTCTCAGTCATCCTTTTCCTTATCGCATATAATAAACTAAATAGAACAATTCTTGGTCACAGAAAAGTTGACTTCTATGCCTATGTAGACGACTACCTGATAGTTAAAAAACTCAACAAACTAAGCAGCTTCTCCCTAGACTCTCTTTTTAACGACATACTCAAATGGTGCCACTACTCTGGAGCCAAAATCAGCATACCCAAATGCAAAAATATACATTTTTGCAAAAAAAAGAGGTGTCAAGTTTTTCTACACACATCCCTTGCCAACATCTCCAATGTCCAATCCCTAAAGATTCTCTTCAACAAGAAATACAAATGGTCCGATCACATATCATACCTAATCTCCTCCCTCTCAAAAAAGCTAAACATTATTACCTCATATTAATGTCCCAAATGGACTGTGGAATATACCTCTACGGAAATGCCCCCCCATCTGAAACAAATAAACTAAAATCCATATACCACTCAGCCATTCGAATGTCCCTGGGAGCATTCAGAACAACTCCCACCCAAAACCTTTTATTTGAGTCGAACATATCTCCCTTTGAGAACAGAAAAACTTTTAATGACTACAAGCTCATCAAACTCATCCTACAATCTTACTCCTCTCAACTTGCCACTCTTGTCAATAAAATTAATAAATCTAAAAAACCTACACCAAGAATATGCTCCGCACTACAAAGAGCTATAATTTTAAACAAATCCCTTAATTTCCCTACTACACCTCTCCAACCAGCACGGGAAAAGTCTCCCCCTAAGCAAATATCGACCAGTACATAGACTATTCACTCCATGCTCTACCCAAATCTTCCACAACTCCCGAAATATACCGTAAATTATTTAAAGAAACCCAACAACTGAAATACCCCAACTATAACTTTATTTACACTGACGGATCCAAAAATGACAACTACACATCCTTCAGTATTGTTAACACCCACTATACAAAACAATACCTTTTACAAAATCATAGCAGTGTTTTTTCCGTTGAAATTATAGCAATCTTCATTGCAACCAACTTAGCCAAAGTCCTTCCACTTCAAACTGTCATCTGTACTGACTCACTTTCTTCTATTCAAGCTATAGCTAACCCCAACAATCTATCTTTTTATCCCTTCCAAATTAGACAGACCCTCTTAAGCCACCCAAACAAATTAAAAATAATCTGGATCCCTGGTCATTGCCAGATTCTGGGAAATGAGAAAGCCGATGAAGCGGCCAAAGCCGCCAGCACTCTACCCCTTATACTTACAGAAAACTATAATATCACAGACCTATTAAAACAAATTAAAAAAGCAAGTAATCTCACTAAACTAACACTATTTTCAGAAACAAACAGCTTTTATAAATCTAATAACACAGAAAAAACAATATAACTAACTACGCCAACTATAGCCAACTGTCTCGACGAGATCTCACAAGAATTACTAGGCTTCGCCTTGGACACACAAACCTCACCCATTCCCACCTCCTCAACCCTGCCACCAACGCCTCATGCCAACATTGTAACTCTATTTCTTCTGTTAACCACATCTTACAAGAATGTCCGAACACTTCAAGCCTTTTTCCATCCTCCAACCCACTCTCAGCCATATGTAACCCAACTTCAGAAAATCTATCTAAAGTTATTCAATTCTTAAAATCATCAAACCTGTACTAGTTCATCTAAAACACCCTAATATTCAACTGAACATAGACTAATATTATCTTGCATTGTAAATATATCCACACTTGTAACTCCCTTTTCTTTTTTATTATATATATGTATATATGCTAAGGCCTCAGCAGCCACTAAGGTAAGTTTACTATTAATTTTACATTATAAGTAAGCTGTATATAATAATAATAATAATAATAATAATAATAATAATAATAATAATAATAATAATAATAATAATAATAATAATAATAATAATAATAATAATAATAATAATAATAATAATAATAATAATAATAATAATAATAATAATAATAATAATAATAATAATAATAATAATAATAATAATAATAATAATAATAATAATAATAATAATAATAATAATAATAATAATAGTAATAATAATAATAATAATAATAATAATAATAATAATAATAATAATAATAATAATAATAATAATAATAATAATAATAATAATTTTTTTTTTTTGAGGTAGGTGGAATGCATTATGCACCGTCGGTCAGGTCGTCACCAAATAAAAAACACCGGTGTGTCGGGCTCCACATAGCGTATACCGACTAAACCACCTCCTCTTCTGGGGTAAATAATAATAATAACACTTGTGGTTGAATACACCGTTTTAGTGTTCCCATTCTTGTCCAATTGACACAATATTAGACTCAATTCGAATTAACAAACGTATGATTTGTTTTCTTTAGACAGAATTACTATTTCGCTTAAAAACTTTCTTTTGATTGATTGATTATTCATTAAGCTTTACTCATTGCGTACTTGTTTTTCTTTTATTTTGAAAGGAATAAATGATTATTTCCTTTTACAATTTACAAATCATATATTTGCTCCTCCTTAATTTATCATGAAGCCTTCGCGTACCGTTTTGTGGTCAAGCTGTCGCGTAGAGCGGTACCGGTGGAGGGCATCGCAGAGGTTAATTTTTGAATGATGGGGTCAGTGCAGGTTACGGCTCTGTCTTTGCCTCATGTGGGACCTATATAGGAGAATGGGGGTCGCATTCTAGGCAATTCTTCTCTTCCTTCGTCCTTATTGCGGTTACGCTATTCAAATGGTTGATTTGGAATATATATATTATATTTTATGTATTGGAAATTAGTACATCACAATATAATGTGTTTCTTTAAAGAGTGATCTCTTTCAGCAAATCAAGCTCTTCGGTCAGTTCTATGACGTTCTCCATGATACAAAGTGATTTCCTCGTTTGCTTGTCGTATTTTTTTTTTAGTTTTTGCCTCGAACTATATTCTTAAAGTGTGATTGACATCACAATTTTTTTCTAGTATAACAACCCACTCTCTTTGACTTTACCCCGTCCCATGTAGATGCTAAGTCTCTCCAGTTATTCTTAGACTGATACTTCTGAGCCACGGTCACTACGTATTAGGATAATGATGTATTTATTATGATGATAGTATGTATGCTCTTTGCACGTACTTTATTTAATGCTTTGTGTTAAAATTAACTAATTTTTCTAGCCTAAAATCCGAATAGACAGAGAGTGCTAGTGCAAATAAATGGATGTGTATGTATTCAATTTGGCAACTAGGACCCTAGGACCCAGTACTCTTAGTACTTGAATATTACGTTCTCTGAGCACATCAGATTGCAAACTCAGCATAATTGCCGGAGACTGTTGGCGACTTATGTTGCCGTGGGACTGCAGTATCCTGCAATTGCAATTTATATAATTTTGCTGCAATCGCTCTTATAATATTCATAATTCATAATTACATATTATTATTAACACACATAGGATCTATATAAAATAACCGACAAATGCTTGGCTCATTTATGTGAGAAATGCCTGATAAATAAATAAATTTCCATACTATTTATTGTTTCATTTTCGCATTCCAAAATAAAAGTTAATTTTCTGAATAAAATTCCATTTATTGCGATTGCTTTATGGCGAAGAAAATGTATTTGCAGTTGGCATTATTGATAGTATGTTGCAAGGCGAAATCCAAACTAATTTATCTTATTGATGTTCCTTTATTAGATCTTTTAATTGTTTCGGGTTGGAATCACGTAAATAAATACATCGAAGCAGAATTTTGTGAGTAAATTTTGTAATCGTAAATATTTAACTGTATGTACAACGTTAAAAGTTAATTAAAAACGGGATCACATCATTCTTATGTTATTTTAGATTACTAGGCTGTCTGTTTTAAATGAGTAAAAGGCTTATGATGTCAGAAAAAATTTTGCTTGGGCATTCCAATTTATTAAATAAAGGGTTTGTATTGCGAACATCTTTTTGACACTAAGAAAACACTACATCCCGCTTTTTTGAACTTACATATCCAAATGCATGTACTACATGTACATACATATGTATGTATGTAAATACCAAAATGCCGGCATGAGGGTACATACATACATACGTATACTTTGTATGTATATCCATTAGTATCATTGTACATATGCCGTGGTATTATATACAAATGTACATACATATGTATATACATATTGTATACAGTAAGCCGAAAAGTATTGTCACATCACCTCTCCACTTGTCGATCCCCTATTTCCTTTATTCAATCAAAATTTAATTATTTATAACTAACGTTTTAATCAACAACACTTAAAAATTCATATTTTTTTTATGGTTATTAATTAAAAGATTTAAATTAAATTCATGTAAAATTTTAGTTCTTTGCTGCTCATAATCAAAGATATTTAGTTTTACTTACTGCAACTGCATTTAAGCTATTAATTTGTTTAGGACATCAATTCGATAGATTTCAAAAGCATGCATTATAGGGATGTTGCGCGGCATCAGTTGCCTAGTCTTGAAAATCTTAACGTGATTGTTGTATACATACAGTTTGACAAACTAATTTAAAGTTTATAAAATCTATAAAATTATAGAAAAATAAATATGAATATGTTTTACCCAATATAGACAAGACACAAAGAGTGTGCCTAAACTTAGATTTCTTATTGGTTATATCGTTTTATAGAATAATCTATCGAAATTAATAATTTTAAGTTGGCCGATGCCAACGTTTTTACAGATATAACAGCTTCCAATATCTGTTCATTAATTGGATGGGCTCATTTTTATTTATAAGATGTCGCTAGGCGATACTTTTTTTAAGATAAGCCCACAGATTAACATAGGATTTTGGCCAGGGCTTTGGGTAGATATATCCAACAAATTTTTAAAATTATAAAGCAGGAGGCCCCTCACAATGTTTGCCTTGTCTTTGGGATCATTGTCTTGGTAAAACTAAAAAATTGATTTCCTATCAACAAAAAAATCGAAATTTGTTGGTACTGGCCATTAAACCACAAGTTAACAACTCGCACCTCCTTTGCTTGAGATGCAAGCCTAAACCATCACCGAAAGTTTTTTAAACTTTACAGGCCTTTTAACGGCATGTGTCACACACGTTGGTTTCTACCACAAAATATAACTTCATCTTTATATGAGTCAGCTTTTCCTCCGTGCATCCTGGCAAATAATAAACGTCTTTGTACATGATCTCCCAACTTCGACGGTTTTTTATAAGTGATAAGAAATCATTTCGTTTTGGGGCTTTAATAAAGCGTCCAGTTTAAGGCTTTGCCTCTAGCCTCTCTTTTTTTGGCGGGTTGTAGGAAGTTCTCCTTCCGAGTAATTAAAAACTTTTTAGCAATCACTGTGGCAGTTGTGCCAATAGTGTGTTTATAACAGATCAACTGGGACATATCAAATGTTATCCCTTTATCTGGCATTATGAGTCAATTCTATAACTTACACAATTTTTATTAATCTTCCGTCCTTAGCAAATCGAAGGCTCGTCTGTTATATTTAACTTCCCCACAAGCTTTTAATTTTTATCCCTCCCTTTTTATAAGAAAAGATAAATTAAAGTATTGTCCTTCGTCCTACATGAAATTTTGTTGTTCTGCAATTAAGATTTCTTGCAGACTATTCTCTACGTAAACACTTTCGCGTACTATGCGAAATTTTTAAGGAATAATCACTTTTTGTATGTACAAGTTATATTAAGAAATGAGGAAAACATATATTTAAATAAATGATAAATGAAATTTATAATTAATTATAGTTTATAGTTTTGTATAATTTATTTTTTTAGTGAAAAGTTGTAAATCAGTCGAAAAGTTTGAGATGTCAAGGATTGGTTATGTTTGATTATGAATCAATAAAAATACAAATTTAGTAAATGCCGAAAACAAACTACCCCTAACATAATGTTGATTCTTCCAGAAGTATGAACGACCATCAAAGGACCGACACGATAAATAACGATATGGGATGGAAATCAAAACTTAAACTCCCCCCGAAAGACAACCGATTTAAGACCACCGTAAGCTGCCAAATTGAATTATTTATTTTATAGTTGTTGAAATACAAAGCGTAATTGAAAAACAAAGCTGTAGAACACCCAAAATAAAAATACATACTTTCAGGATGTAACTGATACACGAGGGAATGAATTTGAGGAATTTTGCCTGAAAAGGGAACTTCTTATGGGTATTTTCGAAAAAGGCTGGGAACGTCCATCTCCCATTCAAGAAGCTGCAATTCCCATTGCTTTAAGTGGCAAAGATGTATTAGCACGTGCCAAAAACGGCACTGGTAAAACTGGTGCTTATTGTATTCCTGTTCTGGAGCAAATCGATCCCACGAAAGACTATATTCAGGCCTTGGTGATGGTCCCAACTCGTGAGTTAGCTTTACAAACATCACAAATATGCATTGAACTTGCCAAACATCTGGATATTCGAGTAATGGTTACTACTGGAGGCACAATATTAAAAGATGATATACTTCGTATATATCAAAAAGGTATGTAACTCAATATTAAACCAAAAACCACTTTATACCAACAAAACATGTGATTTAAGTTATTAAATCAGATGTATCGGATTATTTCCATAGAAACGGATGGTCCATTATAAAGTACTGAAAATATCTGTTTTTAAGTTATGTATATGTAATGTTGTACCTTTCAACAAAATTTCGTTCAGTACATCGCTGTTTTTTATAACTCCAACTGAATTTATTGACTATATGTGGCTGTCCGAGATACCTCAGATTTCTTAAATTTAAATAATTTTTGTGACTACTGAACGGCATTAAATGGATATTGAGCCTAAGGTGTTTGTAATAAATTTCGGATTTTTGCTTGGCTCTTTGATTTTCCAACACAGTGTGCACAGTTTTGGATCTATTATACCCCATGTTACTCCTAGTGGTAACAAAATTAGTAAGTTGACCACCGAGGTTGTACTGAAGGACAATTGATGAACAATAACATGATTGTTCCACGGTACGAACCGAAAATCTTGACTAATGAACACAGTCTTGCTAGACTACCTGTGTTACTTTGGAAAATTGTGGATTTGCCATAACCTACACTAAACATTGCATAAAGTAAAAATGGATTAGATTTCTAAACGCAAGCTAGCAGCTGAAGCATATTGTCCTATAAAAGAATGAATTCCTGACTTATGGTTTGTTAGGTTTTTCCAAACTTTTAAAAAGTAGCTTAGTTTTGATTCTCCTCACCGTCCTATTCTAGTACGGATCAAGTATCTGTCCCTCTTAACATAAATAACTAGTGCTTATTCTACCTATACCCTATATTTACCCTATAGGGTAAATGTATAATCTTGATCAGCATATGGGTTGTGTCGATTGAGACGTGTCCGTCTGTATTCGCGCGATTTAGACCTTTAATTTTAATCTACATATATACATAGATAAAACTTGGTAGATAAGCTTCTTAGATGTATGTTTGGAAAGTTAAAAAAAAAAAAAAAAAACTATTTTTATTCTTTTTGTCTAATTGTTCTAACACCGTAAACCAAGTTTGTATCAAGAGAAATTTGAAAGAGCAAGATGCCTTGCTATATGTACCGAAATAGTGGACTCCTAATATTTTTAGTTCGTGTTCAGTTGTAAACACGAAAAGGGTCCGAGTTTGACTCTGGATGGTGGCGAAGCAAATTGAAATTGTACAATTTTTAATTGCATTTTAAATCGTATATTTAATTAGTACTCCATTTGTTATGACAGATAACCTAATGTTTTTAGGTAGATTTGTCCAGAAATACTTTTAAGAGCTACCAAATGTTTTTTTTAGAAATCGGTTTATCTGCAAGTTTGTTTGCAGAATACTTACACAGATTGGATTTAGAAAAGTAACAGACAAATCCAAACTTAAGAAAATATGGTAAACGAAATATTAATTTAACTCAATGGAATTTTTTTTCAGTTCAACTGATTATAGCAACTCCTGGACGAATATTAGATTTGATGGATAAAAAAGTTGCTGATATGTCTCATTGCAAAATTTTAGTTTTGGATGAAGCTGATAAACTACTTTCACTTGATTTTCAAGGCATGCTGGATCATGTTATATTAAAGTTACCAAAAGATCCACAGATATTACTGTTTTCTGCGACATTTCCATTAACTGTTAAAAATTTTATGGAAAAACATTTACGAGAACCATATGAAATAAATCTTATGGAAGAATTGACACTTAAAGGCGTTACTCAATACTACGCTTTTGTGCAAGAACGACAGAAAGTCCATTGCTTAAATACTTTGTTTTCAAAATTACAAATAAATCAATCTATTATATTTTGCAACTCCACTCAACGTGTTGAACTACTGGCAAAAAAAATAACGGAGCTCGGATATTGCTGCTATTATATTCATGCGAAAATGGCACAAGCACATAGGAACAGAGTTTTTCACGATTTTCGACAAGGACTCTGTAGGAATTTGGTGTGCTCCGACTTATTTACCAGGGGTATAGACGTACAGGCAGTAAATGTCGTAATAAATTTCGATTTTCCCCGGATGGCGGAAACATACTTGCACCGAATTGGTCGTTCTGGACGTTTTGGACATTTAGGTAAGTATTATTGAGCTAATTTAGTCATTACCGGTTTTTGTATATCCTTACACTTCTTGACTATTGAATGAATATCATACTCTCGATTGTCTGAAAACTAAACTAATTTATCTTGTTACACCCGAAGTTTCTAATCGGTACTCTCCGACTTTTACAGTAGACCTACCATAACAAATATCCTTACAAACATCCGTCTATCATAACAAAACATACTATTTCCGCATTTTCAACTTTTTTTTAATAATAAAAGCATCATACACTGTTGTAAACATCTGACCGGTTTCTTGATCGGCCTGATTCAAGTACAATCCACTCTACTCTGATGTGCAGTTACAACTACTTTTTGTTTGAAAATTTGTTGTTGCTTGGTTGTTATCGGCTGCCTACGCCTTCCCCTCGGAGACTTCTTTCGTTAACGAAATTTATCACATAATCATTTATAAAAACAAACTTCTTGTCGTTTTAATTTGATATAGGGAAAAAATAGTGAAGCATTCTGCTGCCGTTCAATAAAATAGTACGTTGCCATGACTGACGGGCCATAATATTTTCCCACAGATTTGTGACTTGTATTTATTAATCTAATTGACAATTAATCAAACCAAGGGTGGGCACGTAGTAGCTCACGGAGTTCTTTTCGTTATTTTTCTGCCAGAGGTCATAAATATGCGAGTTCGTAGGCTAAGGAATGCACATTTAAATGAATTTGTGATTACGATAGATAGTTTGATTTTTATACCCTGTACCCATAGGATGAATTCTGGCATTCAGGCAGAAAATTTTCCCGACCCCATAAAGCTTACATATATATTCTTGATCAGAGTATCGATAGCCGAGTCGATTGTGACATGTCCGTCTGTCTGTCCGTCCATATGAAGACGGAGATCTCCTATAAGAGCTAGAGCTATCAAATTTGTATACCCTGTACCCATACGGTAAAAGGGTACAATGCAGGGTATACAGTATTGTCCGATTTATAGCTCTTATAGTCTCTGAGATCTAGGCTTTCGTTCATACAGTCGGACGGACAGACTTTGAAGTATGTATTCTTTTCACATCTTGTAATATGGCTGATGATATGGGCATTGAAAAATACCAACTGTCGTTAAACAACAAAATAATTAACAGCTGCAGCATATTAGACTTCAAAGATAAAGGATCCCAAATGAAAAAAGTAAGATGATTTGCTGAATGCATCGTCCGATCAAAAAATATATTCACAGCATGTGGAGCTAAATTACATTCAAACGTTACTTCAATTGTACGCTGTAAAGATCCGGGAAAGGTTATCGTTTAAAGTCTTCTAGATGCATTAAATTTCATTCCCTGTACCAATAGGGTGAAATGAGAGGCCATATTAAAGTTGTTAATGTATGTAACAGGCATTATACAATCTGATACTCAACATAATGAATGACGTTCGGTTGTATTTACTAATGAAAAACTTCCAATTTAGATGCCTTTTAATACTATTATCAAGATTTACGAAAAGATGAGCCGTTATTAACGCCGAGAAGGTGGAGTCATGATGTATGATGCCATCACGTTTTATGAATCAATGGATTTATTATTTATAGATCAGAAGATAAATGGTGAGCGCTTTATATACTGTTGGAGTCAGTAATTCCAAAGCTAAATGAGTTTCTCTGACCATTCCCACGGATTTTCCAGTGAAATAACGCTGCAATTCATAACGAACGAGTAAAAAGTCGTTAGTTTGGGAGTCAAAACGTAAAATTGAAGAAAGCAATACGAAGATAAAAAAAACGTTATCTGCATCAATTAAACTAGCTTCGAGCTACGTTTCCCTGAGCTACATAGATAAAGGACCGGAAATATGCGAAAAGAAAAAGCAGCACTCATTGCTAAAATTTTATACTCAGTTTACATTATATTTTAAACCGTAATATTTCTTAAAAAATGAATTAGTCTAAGTGGATCTATTCTATTCACAGTGTCATATTTAAAAAAGCTTTATGAAAACGTTTTTGACGCGTAAAATGCGCAGTACTTTAAGTGCTCCAAGCGATACCAAGACAATGCCTGTAACGCGTGGACCATAGCGGACAGTATGCAAAAAACAGTTGCGTGTTTAAAATAACTAAAAGCTGCATAGTTTAGAATGAAAGATTTCATTATAGGAAAAGCCAATTGTGATCTAATAACGGGATAAATGGGGTTATAGTCGGAACAAAGAACGCATAAAGAAAAACGTAAGAAAAGCTGTGAAATCCGTATAATAACAACAGTTTGTAATGCATTCTTTAAACCGTCGATCGATGATAATTTTCTCATAAGCCTCTTCAGACAACAGGAAATAGTCTTACAGTTAATATACTTTCAACGGATAAAATAAATAAAGATTAGTTGGATATTCCTTGATTTAGCTCGATATTATACGTTATAAAATTTATTTAATAAATTTAAATGTTTTTTGATTACAAAAAAAAGCAGTTTCAAAGGATAAGTAAGACGGGTGTACAGATGTCTTTCGTTTTCTCTGAAGCTTACAGCGGCGAAATTGCTTCTTGTAGCGTTGTGTATTCAGCATCAGAAAACGTAATCGAGTTACACTTTCAGTTACACTTTCTAAAATATCTCAATTTTACACTTTTTATACCCTGTACCCATAGGGCAAAAGGGTATATTAAAGTCGCTAAAATGTATGTAACAGGCAGAAGGAGAATTTTCCGACCCCATAAAGTATTCATATTCTGGATCAATATCAATAGCCGAGTCGATTGAGCCATGTCCGTCTGTCCGTCCGTATGAACACCTAGATCTCAGAGACTATAAGAGCTAGAGCAACCAAATTAGGTGTCAACATCCGTCTATTGTATAAGCAAGTTTGTTTTACATTTTTGCCACGCCCACTACACTAGGGTCGGAAAATTTTCCTTCTGCATGTTACATACATTTTAGCGACTTTAATATACCCTTTTACCCTATGGGTACAGGGTATAAAAACAAATTACGTGGGCGGAATAGGACAAAAATTTTGACACTAACAAATTCAATTTCTTGAGAAGTAAAACTCTGATCTATCTCAAAAGGAAAGAAACGTCATTAACCTTTCGGAATGCCGAATCGTGTCTATAAATTCCAAATTTTATTTACGTTAAATAAAAAACACAGGCGTCTGCAATGTCAGGGCTTAGCAACGTTTCAGTAAAAGCAAGTATCCGAATGTCGAAAGTACTATCATGGAAAGTTTAGATTTCAGTCCTCTTCCATTCTAATAGGCCAGTTGTTCCCAAAATTTTCGACTTCAGTCTGAGAACAATATTAAAGGGTTCGATTTTAGACAAAACTATGAATTATCCGATATTTGGTACGCGAAGATTTGCATCGTATAAATCATCTTTATTTTCAAATTATCCCACGATCACATAATAGTGCGAGCCGGATTTCCAAAAATGTCCGACAAATCTTTAGGCTTCTTTATGACTTCTTCGGCATTTGTTGTTTTAGTGGGATACATCGAAACAAATTTGCTAAAACCATCTACCATGCCAAAGATATACTTATAAAATTTTTTAATAGCATCTATCGTTTCCAAATGATTTACATGTAAGGTGTGCAACGGCTCAAAACCTTTAACATTTTATTGAACCAAGCTTTTTGTTGTAAATTATGCATTTATTACAATCGCTGTTAATCTGCATTATTTTTCCTCCACATGTGGGATATTGGACCCTTGTTGTACAACATGCACAGCTTTTTGTGTTGCAAAGGGGCGGCCGAGACAACAGAAATAGAAATATAAAGACGAGCAATCTGTTAAAAGAGCAGAAATAGATTTAAAACAGACATTAACATTCACTCAAAAACTCAATCTTCTGACTAACAGGTGAACAAATCAAGTTCAAAAATATGGCAGAGTTAACCAGAATACTACTCTGCCTGAGCAACTAGTAGAACATTAAATTTTTTTGAAAGAACAGATGCATTGTCAAAGACAGGTTTTTTACCCACGTCTATTTAAACACTGAAATTTTAATGTCAAAAACAAATGCAAATTTTAAAGCTATGTGAAAATTTTAGGACCATTCGAAAAAAACTGACTTTAAGCGACTTTAATATAGCCTTTTACCACCGTAGAGGGAATAAAAAAGACAGTTCTGATGTACACCACAAAACTTTTTTTTACCGATGAGTCTATTAAAAGTTATTGTCACCAATATAATTTAAACGATTTATAGTATTAAATTAATTTGTTACTGAAAATTTGGCACAGTATTTGTAAAATGTCACTTGACTTAACTAGTTGTTCATTAAAAAAACATTAAAAAATTTTATTTGTTAACCGTATTAACCACACTTGAACATGTTTGCTCTTTTAGGTATTGCCATTAATTTAATAACGTATGAGGACCGATTTGACCTTCACAGAATTGAAAAAGAACTTGGAACTGAAATAAAGCCAATACCCAAAGTTATCGACCCTGCACTGTATGTGGCTAATTCTGCTGGATCGTCTGAAGAGACTTGCAACAATAGTGATCTTAATAATTCTACAACCGAAGAAGGGAACGTTAGCAAATAGTAGTTGAAACATTTTAAACAACTAGTTTTGTAGAATATCTGAAACATCTAAATCGTAAAATGAATAAATTAAATAATTAAAAAGAAAGCTAAAATTGCATATAAAATCGTAGTGAGGGGGTTAGAGACAATATCACAAAAAGTCAAAATATAGGGTGTGGAGTTTAAACAAGAGTCATACCTCGGTGGAAATAATATAATTTATGGCTTTATTGACAGATATTTATTTGTGATAGTAATGGTATGGGGGTAAATAGCTACTGCCGATTAATCATGCATATAACAAAAAAAGTACGCAAAAAATGAAATAACGCTGCAACGGACGAGTAGTAAAGTTGTTTGTTTGGAGTCAAAGCGTTAGGACAAAACGGAAGCAGCACTCATTGCTAAATTTATTTGTCTATTCTAATAAGTCAAATATTTTTAATCACTTCACATTATACATATTTTAAAACGTAATATTTCTTTAAAAATGAATTAGTTTAAGTGGATCTGTTCTAGTCACCAAGTAAAAAGTGTCATATTTAGAAAAGCTTTAAGAAAACGTTTGAAAACACAAAATGTTGAATTTCGGAATTGACGCTACCAAGCGATACCAAGACAATGCCTGTAACGCGTGGACCATAGCGGACAGTATGCAAAAAACAGTTGCGTGTTTAAAATAACTAAAAGCTGCATAGTTAAGAATGAAAGATTTCATTATAGGAAAAGCCAATTGTGATCTAATAACGGGATAAATGGGGTTATAGTCGGAACAAAGAACACATAAAGAAAAACGTAAGAAAAGCTGTGAAATCCGTATAATAACAACAGTTTGTAATGCATTCTTTAAACCGTCGATCGATGATAATTTTCTCATAAGTCTCTTCAGACAACAGGAAATAGTCTTACAGTTAATATACTTTCAACGGATAAAATAAATAAAGATTAGTTGGATATTCCTTGATTTAGTTCGATATTATATGTTATAAAATTTATTTAATAAATTTAAATGTTTTTTGATTACAAAAAAAGCAGTTTCAAAGGATAAGTAAGACGGGTGTACAGATGTCTTTCGTTTTCTCTGAAGCTTACAGCGGCGAAATTGCTTCTTGTAGCGTTGTGTATTCAGCATCAGAAAATGTAATCGAGTTACACTTTCTAAAATATCTCAATTTTACACTTTTTCATTATTAAATTAGAAAACCACGAAAACCATGGAGGTTTGTCAGAAAACACATGGGTTACGAGTGAAACACAGGCATCAGAAAGCTAAATATGAAAAAGTACAGATAAGAACAGTCTGTAGCACGATTCTGCTCATTAAGTTTAAAAAAGTTTATTTTGTAACGGGTACACCAGCTATTGGGTTAGTACCAGCAATCACAAATCGAAAGGAATGTTAGTGGTTAAGTTCAAAGTTGGGTGGAATTTGCTTAATGACCAATATAATGAAGCAGGCAAGTCGTCCCTGCCGACATTGAGTATACCCTGACCAAGTAAAAGTACTCCATAAAATCAAAAACGATCAAAATCGCCATCAATTTACAAAAACAATTCTCTTAGCATGCAGCAACAGCGAACGCATGCTATCTGGCTCACACTTAACAGCCCATTTTGCATGGGCGGTTCAGTACAAAACGGAAATACAAACGTATATCTTTGATAATTATTGTCCGATTTCGACAAAATTTGGTCAGCTGGTGCATATGGCATATGGCTATATTATTAAGTGTGCCAATTATTATTATTACAGCTCGAGTTATAGTTTTTTCTAAATTACGAGGGCGGTAGTGGGCGTGGCAAAAATGTAAAACAAACTTGCTTATACAATAGACGGATGTGGACACCAAATACTTTGTAGGGTCGGAAAATTTTCCTTCTGCCTGTTACATACATTTTAGCGACTTTAATATACCCTTTTACCCTATGGGTACAGGGTATAAAAACAAATTACGTGGGCGGAATAAGACAAAAATTTTGACACTAACAAATTCAATTTCTTGAGAAGTAAAACTCTGAATTATCTCAGAAGGAAAGAAACGTCATTAACCTTTCGGAATGCCGAATCGTGTCTATAAATTCCAAATTTTATTTCCGTTAAATAAAAAACACAGGCGTCTGCAATGTCAGGGCTTAGCAACGTTTCAGTAAAAGCAAGTATCCGAATGTCGAAAGTACTATCATGGAAAGTTTAGATTTCAGTCCTCTTCCATTCTAATAGGCCAGTTGTTCCCAAAATTTTTGACTTCAGTCTGAGAACAATATTAAAGGGTTCGATTTTAGACAAAACTATGAATTATCCGATATTTGGTACGCGAAGATTTGCATCGTATAAATCATCTTTATTTTCAAATTATCCCACGATCACATAATAGTGCGAGCCGGATTTCCAAAAATGTCCGACAAATCTTTAGGCTTCTTTATGACTTCTTCGGCATTTGTTGTTTTAGTGGGATACATCGAAACAAATTTGCTAAAACCATCTACCATGCCAAAGATATACTTATAAAATTTTTTAATAGCATCTATCGTTTCCAAATGATTTACATGTAAGGTGTGCAACGGCTCAAAACCTTTAACATTTTATTGAACCAAGCTTTTTGTTGTAAATTATGCATTTATTACAATCGCTGTTAATCTGCATTATTTTTCCTCCACATGTGGGATATTGGACCCTTGTTGTTCAACATGCATAGCTTTTTGTGTTGCAAACGGCCGGCCGAGACAACAGAAATAGAAATATAAAGACGAGCAATCTGTTAAAAGAGCAGAAATAGATTTAAAACAGACATTAACATTCACTCAAAAACTCAATCTTCTGACTAACAGGTGAACAAGTCAAGTTCAAAAATATGGCAGAGTTAACCAGAATACTACTCTGCCTGAGCAACTAGTAGAACATTAAATTTTTTTGAAAGAACAGATGCATTGTCAAAGACAGGTTTTTTACCCACGTCTATTTAAACACTGAAATTTTGATGTCAAAAACAAATGCAAATTTTAAAGCTATGTGAAAATTTTAGGACCATTCGAAAAAAACTGACAAAGTCAATTTTTTCAGTGCAGCGCAAAACTTTAAAGTTATTTTCCAACAATTTGCTTTGTGAAACTCTTTCGCTCGAAAGCTACTGTACCACATATGCACTTATTTCTAAAATTAATTAATTAACCACATAATGTAGTGCTTGTCGAGTTTTTTTTCGTATGCCCTAGCCATCTCTAGTTGGAAAAAATGCGGTATGTTTTGTTTGCCCTATCCTGATCTAAATTTAATTAAAGGCACGGAAGTGAGCGTGGCAAAAACTTGAAATAAACTTGATCTGCGTAGACAATAGAGGAAAGTTCATACCAAAGTTGGTAGCTCCGAGATCTAGGTGTTCATATGGACGGACAGACGGACATGTCTGAATCGTCACTGCTGTTGATGCTGATCAAGAATATTTATACTCGGAAATGCTTATTTCTGAGCATCTGACCAATTTTATTATATCCTCTGCAAGGGTATCAAAACAAATCTGCTAAAGATCGGAAAAAATTATTCTGCCTGTGTATGTAAATTTTAGCGACAGTTTAAAAAAGACAGTTCTGATGTACACCACAAAACTTTTTTTTACCGATGAGTCTATTAAAAGTTATTGTCACCAATATAATTTATACGATTTATAGTATTAAATTAATTTGTTACTGAAAATTTGGCACAGTATTTGTAAAATGTCACTTGACTTAACTAGTTGTTCATTAAAAAAACATTAAACAATTTTATTTGTTAACCGTATTAACCACACTTGAACATGTTTGCTCTTTTAGGTATTGCCATTAATTTAATAACGTATGAGGACCGATTTGACCTTCACAGAATTGAAAAAGAACTTGGAACTGAAATAAAGCCAATACCCAAAGTTATCGACCCTGCACTGTATGTGGCTAATTCTGCTGGATCGTCTGAAGAGACTTGCAACAATAGTGATCTTAATAATTCTACAACCGAAGAAGGGAACGTTAGCAAATAGTAGTTGAAACATTTTAAACAACTAGTTTTGTAGAATATCTGAAACATCTAAATCGTAAAATGAATAAATTAAATAATTAAAAAGAAAGCTAAAATTGCATATAAAATCGTAGTGAGGGGGTTAGAGACAATATCACAAAAAGTCAAAATATAGGGTGTGGAGTTTAAACAAGAGTCATACCTCGGTGGAAATAATATAATTTATGGCTTTATTGACAGATATTTATTTGTGATAGTAATGGTATGGGGGTAAATAGCTACTGCCGATTAATCATGCATATAACAAAAAAAGTACGCAAAAAATGAAATAACGCTGCAACGGACGAGTAGTAAAGTTGTTTGTTTGGAGTCAAAGCGTTAGGACAAAACGGAAGCAGCACTCATTGCTAAATTTATTTGTCTATTCTAATAAGTCAAATATTTTTAATCACTTCACATTATACATATTTTAAAACGTAATATTTCTTTAAAAATGAATTAGTTTAAGTGGATCTGTTCTAGTCACCAAGTAAAAAGTGTCATATTTAGAAAAGCTTTAAGAAAACGTTTGAAAACACAAAATGTTGAATTTCGGAATTGACGCGTACAATGCGCAGTACTTCAAGCGATACCAAGACAATGCCTGTAACGCGTGGACCATAGCGGACAGTATGCAAAAAACAGTTGCGTGTTTAAAATAACTAAAAGCTGCATAGTTAAGAATGAAAGATTTCATTATAGGAAAAGCCAATTGTTATCTAATATCGGGATAAATGGGGTTATAGTCGGAACAAAGAACACATAAAGAAAAACGTAAGAAAAGCTGTGAAATCCGTATAATAACAACAGTTTGTAATGCATTCTTTAAACCGTCGATCGATGATAATTTTCTCATAAGTCTCTTCAGACAACAGGAAATAGTCTTACAGTTAATATACTTTCAACGGATAAAATAAATAAAGATTAGTTGGATATTCCTTGATTTAGTTCGATATTATATGTTATAAAATTTATTTAATAAATTTAAATGTTTTTTGATTACAAAAAAAGCAGTTTCAAAGGATAAGTAAGACGGGTGTACAGATGTCTTTCGTTTTCTCTGAAGCTTACAGCGGCGAAATTGCTTCTTGTAGCGTTGTGTATTCAGCATCAGAAAATGTAATCGAGTTACACTTTCAGTTACACTTTCTAAAATATCTCAATTTTACACTTTTTCATTATTAAATTAGAAAACCACGAAAACCATGGAGGTTTGTCAGAAAACACATGGGTTACGAGTGAAACACAGGCATCAGAAAGCTAAATATGAAAAAGTACAGATAAGAACAGTCTGTAGCACGATTCTGCTCATTAAGTTTAAAAAAGTTTATTTTGTAACGGGTACACCAGCTATTGGGTTAGTACCAGCAATCACAAATCGAAAGGAATGTTAGTGGTTAAGTTCAAAGTTGGGTGGAATTTGCTTAATGACCAATATAATGAAGCAGGCAAGTCGTCCCTGCCGACATTGAGTATACCCTGACCAAGTAAAAGTACTCCATAAAATCAAAAACGATCAAAATCGCCATCAATTTACAAAAACAATTCTCTTAGCATGCAGCAACAGCGAACGCATGCTATCTGGCTCACACTTAACAGCCCATTTTGCATGGGCGGTTCAGTACAAAACGGAAATACAAACGTATATCTTTGATAATTATTGTCCGATTTCGACAAAATTTGGTCAGCTGGTGCATATGGCATATGGCTATATTATTAAGTGTGCCAATTATTATTATTACAGCTCGAGTTATAGTTTTTTCTAAATTACGAGGGCGGTAGTGGGCGTGGCAAAAATGTAAAACAAACTTGCTTATACAATAGACGGATGTGGACACCAAATACTTTGTAGGGTCGGAAAATTTTCCTTCTGCCTGTTACATACATTTTAGCGACTTTAATATACCCTTTTACCCTATGGGTACAGGGTATAAAAACAAATTACGTGGGCGGAATAAGACAAAAATTTTGACACTAACAAATTCAATTTCTTGAGAAGTAAAACTCTGAATTATCTCAGAAGGAAAGAAACGTCATTAACCTTTCGGAATGCCGAATCGTGTCTATAAATTCCAAATTTTATTTCCGTTAAATAAAAAACACAGGCGTCTGCAATGTCAGGGCTTAGCAACGTTTCAGTAAAAGCAAGTATCCGAATGTCGAAAGTACTATCATGGAAAGTTTAGATTTCAGTCCTCTTCCATTCTAATAGGCCAGTTGTTCCCAAAATTTTTGACTTCAGTCTGAGAACAATATTAAAGGGTTCGATTTTAGACAAAACTATGAATTATCCGATATTTGGTACGCGAAGATTTGCATCGTATAAATCATCTTTATTTTCAAATTATCCCACGATCACATAATAGTGCGAGCCGGATTTCCAAAAATGTCCGACAAATCTTTAGGCTTCTTTATGACTTCTTCGGCATTTGTTGTTTTAGTGGGATACATCGAAACAAATTTGCTAAAACCATCTACCATGCCAAAGATATACTTATAAAATTTTTTAATAGCATCTATCGTTTCCAAATGATTTACATGTAAGGTGTGCAACGGCTCAAAACCTTTAACATTTTATTGAACCAAGCTTTTTGTTGTAAATTATGCATTTATTACAATCGCTGTTAATCTGCATTATTTTTCCTCCACATGTGGGATATTGGACCCTTGTTGTACAACATGCACAGCTTTTTGTGTTGCAAAGGGGCGGCCGAGACAACAGAAATAGAAATATAAAGACGAGCAATCTGTTAAAAGAGCAGAAATAGATTTAAAACAGACATTAACATTCACTCAAAAACTCAATCTTCTGACTAACAGGTGAACAAATCAAGTTCAAAAATATGGCAGAGTTAACCAGAATACTACTCTGCCTGAGCAACTAGTAGAACATTAAATTTTTTTGAAAGAACAGATGCATTGTCAAAGACAGGTTTTTTACCCACGTCTATTTAAACACTGAAATTTTAATGTCAAAAACAAATGCAAATTTTAAAGCTATGTGAAAATTTTAGGACCATTCGAAAAAAACTGACTTTAAGCGACTTTAATATAGCCTTTTACCACCGTAGAGGGAATAAAAAAGACAGTTCTGATGTACACCACAAAACTTTTTTTTACCGATGAGTCTATTAAAAGTTATTGTCACCAATATAATTTATACGATTTATAGTATTAAATTAATTTGTTACTGAAAATTTGGCACAGTATTTGTAAAATGTCACTTGACTTAACTAGTTGTTCATTAAAAAAACATTAAACAATTTTATTTGTTAACCGTATTAACCACACTTGAACATGTTTGCTCTTTTAGGTATTGCCATTAATTTAATAACGTATGAGGACCGATTTGACCTTCACAGAATTGAAAAAGAACTTGGAACTGAAATAAAGCCAATACCCAAAGTTATCGACCCTGCACTGTATGTGGCTAATTCTGCTGGATCGTCTGAAGAGACTTGCAACAATAGTGATCTTAATAATTCTACAACCGAAGAAGGGAACGTTAGCAAATAGTAGTTGAAACATTTTAAACAACTAGTTTTGTAGAATATCTGAAACATCTAAATCGTAAAATGAATAAATTAAATAATTAAAAAGAAAGCTAAAATTGCATATAAAATCGTAGTGAGGGGGTTAGAGACAATATCACAAAAAGTCAAAATATAGGGTGTGGAGTTTAAACAAGAGTCATACCTCGGTGGAAATAATATAATTTATGGCTTTATTGACAGATATTTATTTGTGATAGTAATGGTATGGGGGTAAATAGCTACTGCCGATTAATCATGCATATAACAAAAAAAGTACGCAAAAAATGAAATAACGCTGCAACGGACGAGTAGTAAAGTTGTTTGTTTGGAGTCAAAGCGTTAGGACAAAACGAAAGCAGCACTCATTGCTAAATTTATTTGTCTATTCTAATAAGTCAAATATTTTTAATCACTTCACATTATACATATTTTAAAACGTAATATTTCTTTAAAAATGAATTAGTTTAAGTGGATCTGTTCTAGTCACCAAGTAAAAAGTGTCATATTTAGAAAAGCTTTAAGAAAACGTTTGAAAACACAAAATGTTGAATTTCGGAATTGACGCTACCAAGCGATACCAAGACAATGCCTGTAACGCGTGGACCATAGCGGACAGTATGCAAAAAACAGTTGCGTGTTTAAAATAACTAAAAGCTGCATAGTTAAGAATGAAAGATTTCATTATAGGAAAAGCCAATTGTGATCTAATAACGGGATAAATGGGGTTATAGTCGGAACAAAGAACACATAAAGAAAAACGTAAGAAAAGCTGTGAAATCCGTATAATAACAACAGTTTGTAATGCATTCTTTAAACCGTCGATCGATGATAATTTTCTCATAAGTCTCTTCAGACAACAGGAAATAGTCTTACAGTTAATATACTTTCAACGGATAAAATAAATAAAGATTAGTTGGATATTCCTTGATTTAGTTCGATATTATATGTTATAAAATTTATTTAATAAATTTAAATGTTTTTTGATTACAAAAAAAGCAGTTTCAAAGGATAAGTAAGACGGGTGTACAGATGTCTTTCGTTTTCTCTGAAGCTTACAGCGGCGAAATTGCTTCTTGTAGCGTTGTGTATTCAGCATCAGAAAATGTAATCGAGTTACACTTTCAGTTACACTTTCTAAAATATCTCAATTTTACACTTTTTCATTATTAAATTAGAAAACCACGAAAACCATGGAGGTTTGTCAGAAAACACATGGGTTACGAGTGAAACACAGGCATCAGAAAGCTAAATATGAAAAAGTACAGATAAGAACAGTCTGTAGCACGATTCTGCTCATTAAGTTTAAAAAAGTTTATTTTGTAACGGGTACACCAGCTATTGGGTTAGTACCAGCAATCACAAATCGAAAGGAATGTTAGTGGTTAAGTTCAAAGTTGGGTGGAATTTGCTTAATGACCAATATAATGAAGCAGGCAAGTCGTCCCTGCCGACATTGAGTATACCCTGACCAAGTAAAAGTACTCCATAAAATCAAAAACGATCAAAATCGCCATCAATTTACAAAAACAATTCTCTTAGCATGCAGCAACAGCGAACGCATGCTATCTGGCTCACACTTAACAGCCCATTTTGCATGGGCGGTTCAGTACAAAACGGAAATACAAACGTATATCTTTGATAATTATTGTCCGATTTCGACAAAATTTGGTCAGCTGGTGCATATGGCATATGGCTATATTATTAAGTGTGCCAATTATTATTATTACAGCTCGAGTTATAGTTTTTTCTAAATTACGAGGGCGGTAGTGGGCGTGGCAAAAATGTAAAACAAACTTGCTTATACAATAGACGGATGTGGACACCAAATACTTTGTAGGGTCGGAAAATTTTCCTTCTGCCTGTTACATACATTTTAGCGACTTTAATATACCCTTTTACCCTATGGGTACAGGGTATAAAAACAAATTACGTGGGCGGAATAAGACAAAAATTTTGACACTAACAAATTCAATTTCTTGAGAAGTAAAACTCTGAATTATCTCAGAAGGAAAGAAACGTCATTAACCTTTCGGAATGCCGAATCGTGTCTATAAATTCCAAATTTTATTTCCGTTAAATAAAAAACACAGGCGTCTGCAATGTCAGGGCTTAGCAACGTTTCAGTAAAAGCAAGTATCCGAATGTCGAAAGTACTATCATGGAAAGTTTAGATTTCAGTCCTCTTCCATTCTAATAGGCCAGTTGTTCCCAAAATTTTTGACTTCAGTCTGAGAACAATATTAAAGGGTTCGATTTTAGACAAAACTATGAATTATCCGATATTTGGTACGCGAAGATTTGCATCGTATAAATCATCTTTATTTTCAAATTATCCCACGATCACATAATAGTGCGAGCCGGATTTCCAAAAATGTCCGACAAATCTTTAGGCTTCTTTATGACTTCTTCGGCATTTGTTGTTTTAGTGGGATACATCGAAACAAATTTGCTAAAACCATCTACCATGCCAAAGATATACTTATAAAATTTTTTAATAGCATCTATCGTTTCCAAATGATTTACATGTAAGGTGTGCAACGGCTCAAAACCTTTAACATTTTATTGAACCAAGCTTTTTGTTGTAAATTATGCATTTATTACAATCGCTGTTAATCTGCATTATTTTTCCTCCACATGTGGGATATTGGACCCTTGTTGTTCAACATGCATAGCTTTTTGTGTTGCAAACGGCCGGCCGAGACAACAGAAATAGAAATATAAAGACGAGCAATCTGTTAAAAGAGCAGAAATAGATTTAAAACAGACATTAACATTCACTCAAAAACTCAATCTTCTGACTAACAGGTGAACAAGTCAAGTTCAAAAATATGGCAGAGTTAACCAGAATACTACTCTGCCTGAGCAACTAGTAGAACATTAAATTTTTTTGAAAGAACAGATGCATTGTCAAAGACAGGTTTTTTACCCACGTCTATTTAAACACTGAAATTTTGATGTCAAAAACAAATGCAAATTTTAAAGCTATGTGAAAATTTTAGGACCATTCGAAAAAAACTGACAAAGTCAATTTTTTCAGTGCAGCGCAAAACTTTAAAGTTATTTTCCAACAATTTGCTTTGTGAAACTCTTTCGCTCGAAAGCTACTGTACCACATATGCACTTATTTCTAAAATTAATTAATTAACCACATAATGTAGTGCTTGTCGAGTTTTTTTTCGTATGCCCTAGCCATCTCTAGTTGGAAAAAATGCGGTATGTTTTGTTTGCCCTATCCTGATCTAAATTTAATTAAAGGCACGGAAGTGAGCGTGGCAAAAACTTGAAATAAACTTGATCTGCGTAGACAATAGAGGAAAGTTCATACCAAAGTTGGTAGCTCCGAGATCTAGGTGTTCATATGGACGGACAGACGGACATGTCTGAATCGTCACTGCTGTTGATGCTGATCAAGAATATTTATACTCGGAAATGCTTATTTCTGAGCATCTGACCAATTTTATTATATCCTCTGCAAGGGTATCAAAACAAATCTGCTAAAGATCGGAAAAAATTATTCTGCCTGTGTATGTAAATTTTAGCGACAGTTTAAAAAAGACAGTTCTGATGTACACCACAAAACTTTTTTTTACCGATGAGTCTATTAAAAGTTATTGTCACCAATATAATTTATACGATTTATAGTATTAAATTAATTTGTTACTGAAAATTTGGCACAGTATTTGTAAAATGTCACTTGACTTAACTAGTTGTTCATTAAAAAAACATTAAACAATTTTATTTGTTAACCGTATTAACCACACTTGAACATGTTTGCTCTTTTAGGTATTGCCATTAATTTAATAACGTATGAGGACCGATTTGACCTTCACAGAATTGAAAAAGAACTTGGAACTGAAATAAAGCCAATACCCAAAGTTATCGACCCTGCACTGTATGTGGCTAATTCTGCTGGATCGTCTGAAGAGACTTGCAACAATAGTGATCTTAATAATTCTACAACCGAAGAAGGGAACGTTAGCAAATAGTAGTTGAAACATTTTAAACAACTAGTTTTGTAGAATATCTGAAACATCTAAATCGTAAAATGAATAAATTAAATAATTAAAAAGAAAGCTAAAATTGCATATAAAATCGTAGTGAGGGGGTTAGAGACAATATCACAAAAAGTCAAAATATAGGGTGTGGAGTTTAAACAAGAGTCATACCTCGGTGGAAATAATATAATTTATGGCTTTATTGACAGATATTTATTTGTGATAGTAATGGTATGGGGGTAAATAGCTACTGCCGATTAATCATGCATATAACAAAAAAAGTACGCAAAAAATGAAATAACGCTGCAACGGACGAGTAGTAAAGTTGTTTGTTTGGAGTCAAAGCGTTAGGACAAAACGGAAGCAGCACTCATTGCTAAATTTATTTGTCTATTCTAATAAGTCAAATATTTTTAATCACTTCACATTATACATATTTTAAAACGTAATATTTCTTTAAAAATGAATTAGTTTAAGTGGATCTGTTCTAGTCACCAAGTAAAAAGTGTCATATTTAGAAAAGCTTTAAGAAAACGTTTGAAAACACAAAATGTTGAATTTCGGAATTGACGCGTACAATGCGCAGTACTTCAAGCGATACCAAGACAATGCCTGTAACGCGTGGACCATAGCGGACAGTATGCAAAAAACAGTTGCGTGTTTAAAATAACTAAAAGCTGCATAGTTAAGAATGAAAGATTTCATTATAGGAAAAGCCAATTGTGATCTAATAACGGGATAAATGGGGTAATAGTCGGAACAAAGAACACATAAAGAAAAACGTAAGAAAAGCTGTGAAATCCGTATAATAACAACAGTTTGTAATGCATTCTTTAAACCGTCGATCGATGATAATTTTCTCATAAGTCTCTTCAGACAACAGGAAATAGTCTTACAGTTAATATACTTTCAACGGATAAAATAAATAAAGATTAGTTGGATATTCCTTGATTTAGTTCGATATTATATGTTATAAAATTTATTTAATAAATTTAAATGTTTTTTGATTACAAAAAAAGCAGTTTCAAAGGATAAGTAAGACGGGTGTACAGATGTCTTTCGTTTTCTCTGAAGCTTACAGCGGCGAAATTGCTTCTTGTAGCGTTGTGTATTCAGCATCAGAAAATGTAATCGAGTTACACTTTCAGTTACACTTTCTAAAATATCTCAATTTTACACTTTTTCATTATTAAATTAGAAAACCACGAAAACCATGGAGGTTTGTCAGAAAACACATGGGTTACGAGTGAAACACAGGCATCAGAAAGCTAAATATGAAAAAGTACAGATAAGAACAGTCTGTAGCACGATTCTGCTCATTAAGTTTAAAAAAGTTTATTTTGTAACGGGTACACCAGCTATTGGGTTAGTACCAGCAATCACAAATCGAAAGGAATGTTAGTGGTTAAGTTCAAAGTTGGGTGGAATTTGCTTAATGACCAATATAATGAAGCAGGCAAGTCGTCCCTGCCGACATTGAGTATACCCTGACCAAGTAAAAGTACTCCATAAAATCAAAAACGATCAAAATCGCCATCAATTTACAAAAACAATTCTCTTAGCATGCAGCAACAGCGAACGCATGCTATCTGGCTCACACTTAACAGCCCATTTTGCATGGGCGGTTCAGTACAAAACGGAAATACAAACGTATATCTTTGATAATTATTGTCCGATTTCGACAAAATTTGGTCAGCTGGTGCATATGGCATATGGCTATATTATTAAGTGTGCCAATTATTATTATTACAGCTCGAGTTATAGTTTTTTCTAAATTACGAGGGCGGTAGTGGGCGTGGCAAAAATGTAAAACAAACTTGCTTATACAATAGACGGATGTGGACACCAAATACTTTGTAGGGTCGGAAAATTTTCCTTCTGCCTGTTACATACATTTTAGCGACTTTAATATACCCTTTTACCCTATGGGTACAGGGTATAAAAACAAATTACGTGGGCGGAATAAGACAAAAATTTTGACACTAACAAATTCAATTTCTTGAGAAGTAAAACTCTGAATTATCTCAGAAGGAAAGAAACGTCATTAACCTTTCGGAATGCCGAATCGTGTCTATAAATTCCAAATTTTATTTCCGTTAAATAAAAAACACAGGCGTCTGCAATGTCAGGGCTTAGCAACGTTTCAGTAAAAGCAAGTATCCGAATGTCGAAAGTACTATCATGGAAAGGTTTGATTTCAGTCCTCTTCCATTCTAATAGGCCAGTTGTTCCCAAAATTTTTGACTTCAGTCTGAGAACAATATTAAAGGGTTCGATTTTAGACAAAACTATGAATTATCCGATATTTGGTACGCGAAGATTTGCATCGTATAAATCATCTTTATTTTCAAATTATCCCACGATCACATAATAGTGCGAGCCGGATTTCCAAAAATGTCCGACAAATCTTTAGGCTTCTTAATGACTTCTTCGGCATTTGTTGTTTTAGTGGGATACATCGTATACTTATAAAATTTTTTAATAGCATCTATCGTTTCCAAATGATTTACATGTAAGGTGTGCAACGGCTCAAAACCTTTAACATTTTATTGAACCAAGCTTTTTGTTGTAAATTATGCATTTATTACAATCGCTGTTAATCTGCATTATTTTTCCTCCACATGTGGGATATTGGACCCTTGTTGTTCAACATGCATAGCTTTTTGTGTTGCAAACGGCCGGCCGAGACAACAGAAATAGAAATATAAAGACGAGCAATCTGTTAAAAGAGCAGAAATAGATTTAAAACAGACATTAACATTCACTCAAAAACTCAATCTTCTGACTAACAGGTGAACAAATCAAGTTCAAAAATTTGGCAGAGTTAACCAGAATACTACTCTGCCTGAGCAACTAGTAGAACATTAAATTTTTTTGAAAGAACAGATGCATTGTCAAAGACAGGTTTTTTACCCACGTCTATTTAAACACTGAAATTTTGATGTCAAAAACAAATGCAAATTTTAAAGCTATGTGAAAATTTTAGGACCATTCGAAAAAAACTGACAAAGTCAATTTTTTCAGTGCAGCGCAAAACTTTAAAGTTATTTTCCAACAATTTGCTTTGTGAAACTCTTTCGCTCGAAAGCTACTGTACCACATATGCACTTATTTCTAAAATTAATTAATTAACCACATAATGCCCTAGCCATCTCTAGTTGGAAAAAAATGCGGTATGTTTTGTTTGCCCTATCCTGATCTAAATTTAATTAAAGGCACGGAAGTGAGCGTGGCAAAAACTTGAAATAAACTTGATCTGCGTAGACAATAGAGGAAAGTTCATACCAAAGTTGGTAGCTCCGAGATCTAGGTGTTCATATGGACGGACAGACGGACATGTCTGAATCGTCACTGCTGTTGATGCTGATCAAGAATATTTATACTCGGAAATGCTTATTTCTGAGCATCTGACCAATTTTATTATATCCTCTGCAAGGGTATCAAAACAAATCTGCTAAAGATCGGAAAAAATTATTCTGCCTGTGTATGTAAATTTTAGCGACAGTTTAAAAAAGACAGTTCTGATGTACACCACAAAACTTTTTTTTACCGATGAGTCTATTAAAAGTTATTGTCACCAATATAATTTATACGATTTATAGTATTAATTATTCTGCCTGTGTATGTAAATTTTAGCGACAGTTTAAAAAAGACAGTTCTGATGTACACCACAAAACTTTTTTTTACCGATGAGTCTATTAAAAGTTATTGTCACCAATATAATTTATACGATTTATAGTATTAAATTAATTTGTTACTGAAAATTTGGTACAGTATTTGTAAAATGTCACTTGACTTAACTAGTTGTTCATTAAAAAAACATTAAACAATTTTATTTGTTAACCGTATTAACCACACTTGAACATGTTTGCTCTTTTAGGTATTGCCATTAATTTAATAACGTATGAGGACCGATTTGACCTTCACAGAATTGAAAAAGAACTTGGAACTGAAATAAAGCCAATACCCAAAGTTATCGACCCTGCACTGTATGTGGCTAATTCTGCTGGATCGTCTGAAGAGACTTGCAACAATAGTGATCTTAATAATTCTACAACCGAAGAAGGGAACGTTAGCAAATAGTAGTTGAAACATTTTAAACAACTAGTTTTGTAGAATATCTGAAACATCTAAATCGTAAAATGAATAAATTAAATAATTAAAAAGAAAGCTAAAATTGCATATAAAATCGTAGTGAGGGGGTTAGAGACAATATCACAAAAAGTCAAAATATAGGGTGTGGAGTTTAAACAAGAGTCATACCTCGGTGGAAATAATATAATTTATGGCTTTATTGACAGATATTTATTTGTGATAGTAATGGTATGGGGGTAAATAGCTACTGCCGATTAATCATGCATATAACAAAAAAAGTACGCAAAAAATGAAATAACGCTGCAACGGACGAGTAGTAAAGTTGTTTGTTTGGAGTCAAAGCGTTAGGACAAAACGGAAGCAGCACTCATTGCTAAATTTATTTGTCTATTCTAATAAGTCAAATATTTTTAATCACTTCACATTATACATATTTTAAAACGTAATATTTCTTTAAAAATGAATTAGTTTAAGTGGATCTGTTCTAGTCACCAAGTAAAAAGTGTCATATTTAGAAAAGCTTTAAGAAAACGTTTGAAAACACAAAATGTTGAATTTCGGAATTGACGCTACCAAGCGATACCAAGACAATGCCTGTAACGCGTGGACCATAGCGGACAGTATGCAAAAAACAGTTGCGTGTTTAAAATAACTAAAAGCTGCATAGTTAAGAATGAAAGATTTCATTATAGGAAAAGCCAATTGTGATCTAATAACGGGATAAATGGGGTTATAGTCGGAACAAAGAACACATAAAGAAAAACGTAAGAAAAGCTGTGAAATCCGTATAATGACAACAGTTTGTAATGCATTCTTTAAACCGTCGATCGATGATAATTTTCTCATAAGCCTCTTAGTTAATATACTTTCAACGGATAAAATAAATAAAGATTAGTTGGATATTCCTTGATTTAGTTCGATATTATATGTTATAAAATTTATTTAATAAATTTAAATGATTTTTGATTACAAAAAAAAGCAGTTTCAAAGGATAAGTAAGACGGGTGTACAGATGTCTTTCGTTTTCTCTGAAGCTTACAGCGGCGAAATTGCTTCTTGTAGCGTTGTGTATTCAGCATCAGAAAATGTAATCGAGTTACACTTTCAGCTACACTTTCTAAAATATCTCAATTTTACACTTTTTCATTATTAAATTTGAAAACCACGAAAACCATGGAGGTTTGTCAGAAAACACATGGGTTACGAGTGAAACACAGGCATCAGAAAGCTAAATATGAAAAAGTACAGATAAAAACAGTCTGTAGCACGATTCTGCTCATTAAGTTTAAAAAAGTTTATTTTGTAACGGGTACACCAGCTATTGGGTTAGTACCAGCAATCACTAATCGAAAGGAATGTTAGTGGTTAAGTTCAAAGTTGGGTGGAATTTGTTTAATGACCAATATAATGAAGCAGGCAAGTCGTCCCTGCCGACAATGAGTATACCCTGTACCAAGTAAAAGTACTCCATAAAGTCAAAAACGATCAAAATCGCCATCAATTTACAAAAACAATTCTCTTAGCATGCAGCAACAGCGAACGCATGCTATCTGGCTCACACTTAACAGCCCATTTTGCATGGGGCGTTTCAGTACAAAACGGAAATACAAACGTATATCTTTGATAATTATTGTCCGATTTCGACAAAATTTGGTCAGCTGGTGCATATGGCATATGGCTATATTATTAAGTGTGCCAATTATTATTATTGCAGCTCGAGTTATAGTTTTTTCTAAATTACGAGGGCGGTAGTGGGCGTTGCAAAACTGTAAAACAAACTTGCTTATACGATAGACGGATGTGGACACCAAATACTTTATAGGGTCGGTAAATTTTCCTTCTGCTTGTTACATACATTTTAGCGACTTTAATATACCCTTTTACCCTATGGGTACAGGGTATAAAAACACGTTTCGTGGGCGGAATAAGACAAAAATTTTGACACTAACAAATTCAATTTCTTGAGAAGTAAAACTCTGAATTATCTCAGAAGGAAAGAAACGTCATTAACCTTTCGGAATGCCGAATCGTGTCTATAAATTCCAAATTTTATTTCCGTTAAATAAAAAACACAGGCGTCTGCAATGTCAGGGCTTAGCAACGTTTCAGTAAAAGCAAGTATCCGAATATCGAAAGTACTATCATGGAAAGTTTAGATTTCAGTCCTCTTCCATTCTAATAGGCCAGTTGTTCCCAAAATTTTCGACTTCAGTCTGAGAACAATATTAAAGGGTTCGATTTTAGACAAAACTATGAATTATCCGATATTTGGTACGCGAAGATTTGCTTCGTATAAATCATCTTTATTTTCAAATTATCCCACGATCACATAATAGTGCGAGCCGGATTTCCAAAAATGTCCGACAAATCTTTAGGCTTCTTTATGACTTCTTCGGCATTTGTTGTTTTAGTGGGATACATCGAAACAAATTTGCTAAAACCATCTACCATGCCAAAGATATACTTATAAAATTTTTTAATAGCATCTATCGTTTCCAAATGATTTACATGTAAGGTGTGCAACGGCTCAAAACCTTTAACATTTTATTGAACCAAGCTTTTTGTTGTAAATTATGCATTTATTATAATCGCTGTTAATCTGCATTATTTTTCCTCCACATGTGGGATATTGGACCCTTGTTGTACAACATGCATAGCTTTTTGTGTTGCAAAGGGCCGGCCGAGACAACAGAAATAGAAATATAAAGACGAGCAATCTGTTAAAAGAGCAGAAATAGATTTAAAACAGACATTAACATTCACTCAAAAACTCAATCTTCTGACTAACAGGTGAACAAGTCAAGTTCAAAAATATGGCAGAGTTAACCAGAATACTACTCTGCCTGAGCAACTAGTAGAACATTAAATTTTTTTGAAAGAACAGATGCATTGTCAAAGACAGGTTTTTTACCCACGTCTATTTAAATACTGAAATTTTGATGTGAATAACAAATGCAAATTTTAAAGCTATGTGAAAATTTTAGGACCATTCGAAAAAAACTGACAAAGTCAATTTTTTCAGTGCAGCGCAAAACTTTAAAGTTATTTTCCAACAATTTGCTTTGTGAAACTCTTTCGCTCGAAAGCTACTGTACCACATATGCACTTATTTCTAACATTAATTAATTAACCACATAATCTAGTGCTTGTCGATTTTTTTTTCGTATGCCCTAGCCATCTCTAGTTGGAAAAAAATGCGGTATGTTTTGTTTGCCCTATCCTGATCTAAATTTAATTAAAGGCACGGAAGTGAGCGTGGCAAAAACTTGAAATAAACTTGATCTGCGTAGACAATAGAGGAAAGTTCATACCAAAGTTGGTAGCTCCGAGATCTAGGTGTTCATATGGACGGACATGACTGAATCGTCACTGCTGTTGATGCTGATCAAGAATATTCATACTCGGAAATGCTTATTTCTGAGCATCTGACCAATTTTATTATATCCTCTGCAAGGATATCAAAACAAATCTGCTAAATATCGGAAAAAATTATTCTGCCTGTGTATGTAAATTTTAGCGACTTTAATATAGCCTTTTACCACCGTAGAGGGAATAAAAAAGACAGTTCTGATGTACACCACAAAACTTTTTTTTACCGATGAGTCTATTAAAAGTTATTGTCACCAATATAATTTATACGATTTATAGTATTAAATTAATTTGTTACTGAAAATTTGGCACAGTATTTGTAAAATGTCACTTGACTTACGTAGTTGTTCATTAAAAAAACATTAAACAATTTTATTTGTTAACCGTATTAACCACACTTGAACATGTTTGCTCTTTTAGGTATTGCCATTAATTTAATAACGTATGAGGACCGATTTGACCTTCACAGAATTGAAAAAGAACTTGGAACTGAAATAAAGCCAATACCCAAAGTTATCGACCCTGCACTGTATGTGGCTAATTCTGCTGGATCGTCTGAAGAGACTTGCAACAATAGTGATCTTAATAATTCTACAACCGAAGAAGGGAACGTTAGCAAATAGTAGTTGAAACATTTTAAACAACTAGTTTTGTAGAATATCTGAAACATCTAAATCGTAAAATGAATAAATTGAATAATTAAAAAGAAAGCTAAAATTGCATATAAAATCGTAGTGAGGGGGTTAGAGACAATATCACAAAAAGTCAAAATATAGGGTGTGGAGTTTAAACAAGAGTCATACCTCGGTGGAAATAATATAATTTATGGCTTTATTGACAGATATTTATTTGTGATAGTAATGGTATGGGGGTAAATAGCTACTGCCGATTAATCATGCATATAACAAAAAAAGTACGCAAAAAATGAAATAACGCTGCAACGGACGAGTAGTAAAGTTGTTTGTTTGGAGTCAAAGCGTTAGGACAAAACGGAAGCAGCACTCATTGCTAAATTTATTTGTCTATTCTAATAAGTCAAATATTTTTAATCACTTCACATTATACATATTTTAAAACGTAATATTTCTTTAAAAATGAATTAGTTTAAGTGGATCTGTTCTAGTCACCAAGTAAAAAGTGTCATATTTAGAAAAGCTTTAAGAAAACGTTTGAAAACACAAAATGTTGAATTTCGGAATTGACGCGTACAATGCGCAGTACTTCAAGCGATACCAAGACAATGCCTGTAACGCGTGGACCATAGCGGACATTATGCAAAAAACAGTTGCATGTTTAAAATAACTAAAAGCTGCATAGTTAAGAATGAAAGATTTCATTATAGGAAAAGCCAATTGAGATCTAATAACGGGATAAATGGGGTTATAGTCGGAACAAAGAACACATAAAGAAAAACGTAAGAAAAGCTGTGAAATCCGTATAATGACAACAGTTTGTAATGCATTCTTTAAACCGTCGATCGATGATAATTTTCTCATAAGCCTCTTCGGACAACAGGAAATAGTCTAAATTTAAATGTTTTTTGATTACAAAAAAAAGCAGTTTCAAAGGATAAGTAAGACGGGTGTACAGATGTCTTTCGTTTTCTCTGAAGCTTACAGCGGCGAAATTGCTTCTTGTAGCGTTGTGTATTCAGCATCAGAAAATGTAATCGAGTTACACTTTCAGTTACACTTTCTAAAATATCTCAATTTTACACTTTTTACATTATTAAATTTGATAACTCCCACGAAAACCATGGAGGTTTGTTAGAAAACACATGGGTGTACGAGTGAAACACAGGCATCAGAAAGCGAAATTTGAAAAAGTACAGATAAGAACAGTCTGTAGCACGATTCTGCTCATTAAGTTTAGAAAAGTTTATTTTGTAACGGGTTCACCAGCTATTGGGTTAGTACCAGCAATCACTAATCGAAAGGAATGTTAGTGGTTAAGTTCAAAGTTGGGTGGAATTTGCTTAATGACCAATATAATGAAGCAGGCAAGTCGTCCCTGCCGACATTGAGTATACCCTGACCAAGTAAAAGTACTCCATAAAGTCAAAAACGATCAAAATCGCCATCAATTTACAAAAACAATTCTCTTAGCATGCAGCAAAAGCGAACGCATGCTATCTGGCTCACACTTAACAGCCCATTTTGCATGGGCGGTTCAGTACAAAACGGAAATACAAACGTATATCTTTGATAATTATTGTCCGATTTCGACAAAATTTGGTCAGCTGGTGCATATGGCATATGGCTATATTATTAAGTGTGCCAATTATTATTACAATTACGAGGGCGGTAGTGGGCGTGGCAGAAATGTAAAACAAACTTGCTTATACAATAGACGGATGTGGACACCAAATTTGGTTGCTCTAGCTTTTATAGTCTCTGAGATCTCGGTGTTCATACGGATGGACGGACAGACGGACATGTCTCAATCGACTTCGCTATTGATACTGATCAAGAATATATATATATACTTTTTAGGGTCGGAACATTTTCCTTCTGTCTGTTACATACATTTTAGCGACTTTAACATACCCTTTTACCCTATGGGTACAGGGTATAAAAACACGTTACGTGGGCGGAATAAGTCAAATTTTGACACTAACAAATTCAAGTAGAAGTAAAAGTCTGATCTATCTCAAAAGGAAAGGAACGTCATCACCATTTCGGGATGCCGAATCGCGTCTATAAATTCCAAATTTTATTTCCGTTAAATAAAAAACACAGGCGTCTGCAATGTCAGGGCTTAGCAACGTTTCAGTAAAAGCAAGTATCCGAATGTCGAAAGTTATACTATCACTGTAGAGTCTGGAAAGTTTAGATTTCAGTCCTCTTCCATTCTAATAGGCCACACTTGTTCCCAAAATTTTCGACTTCAGTCTGAGAACAATATTAAAGGGTTCGATTTTAGACAAAACTATGAATTATCCGATATTTGGTACGCGAAGATTTGCATCGTATAAATCATCTTTATTTTCAAATTATCCCACGATCACATAATAGTGCGAGCCGGATTTCCAAAAATGTCCGACAAATCTTTAGGCTTCTTGATGACTTCTTCGGCATTTGTTGTTTTAGTAGGATACATCGAAACGAATTTGCTAAAACCATCTACCATGCCAAAGATATACTTATAAAATTTTTTAATAGCATCCATCGTTCCCAAATGATTTACATGTAAGGTGTGCAACGGCTCAAAACCTTTAACATTTTATTGAACCAAGCTTTTTGTTGTAAATTATGCATTTATTACAATCGCTGTTAATCTGCATTATTTTTCCTCCACATGTGGGATATTGGACCCTTGTTGTACCACATGCATAGCTTTTTGTGTTGCAAAGGGTCGGCCGAGACAACAGAAATAGAAATATAAAGACGAGCAATCTGTTAAAAGAGCAGAAATAGATTTAAAACAGACATTAACATTCACTCAAAAACTCAATCTTCTGACTAACAGGTGAACAAGTCAAGTTCAAAAATATGGCAGAGTTAACCAGAATACTACTCTGCCTGAGCAACTAGTAGAACATTAAATTTTTTTGAAAGAACAGATGCATTGTCAAAGACAGGTTTTTTACCCACGTCTATTTAAATACTGAAATTTTGATGTGAATAACAAATGCAAATTTTAAAGCTATGTGAAAATTTTAGGACCATTCGAAAAAACTGACAAAGTCAATTTTTCAATTTTTTTCTTTAAAGTGATTTTCCAACAATTTGCTTTGTGAAACTCTTTCGCTCGAAAGCTACTGTACAACATATGCACTTATTTCTAAAATTAATTAATTAACCACATAATGTAGTGCTTGTCGAGTTTTTTTTCGTATGCCCTAGCCATCTCTAGTTGGAAAAAAATGCGGTATGTTTTGTTTGCCCTATCCTGATCTAAATTTAATTAAAGGCACGGAAGTGAGCGTGGCAAAAACTGGAAATAAACTTGATCTGCGTAGACAATAGAGGAAAGTTCATACCAAAGTTGGTAGCTCCGAGATCTAGGTGTTCATATGGACGGACAGACGGACATGTCTGAATCGTCACTGCTGTTGATGCTGATCAAGAATATTTATACTCGGAAATGCTTATTTCTGAGCATCTGACCAATTTTATTATATCCTCTGCAAGGGTATCAAAACAAATCTGCTAAAGATCGGAAAAATCGGAAAAAATTATTCTGCCTGTGTATGTAAATTTTAGCGACTTTAATATAGCCTTTTACCACCGTAGAGGGAATAAAAAAGACAGTTCTGATGTACACCACAAAACTTTTTTTTACCAATGAGTCTATTAAAAGTTATTGTCACCAGTATAATTTATACGATTTATAGTATTAAATTAATTTGTTACTGAAAATTTGGCACAGTATTTGTAAAATGTCACTTGACTTAACGTAGTTGTTCATTAAAAAAACATTAAACAATTTTATTTGTTAACCGTATTAACCACACTTGAACATGTTTGCTCTTTTAGGTATTGCCATTAATTTAATAACGTATGAGGACCGATTTGACCTTCACAGAATTGAAAAAGAACTTGGAACTGAAATAAAGCCAATACCCAAAGTTATCGACCCTGCACTGTATGTGGCTAATTCTGCTGGATCGTCTGAAGAGACTTGCAACAATAGTGATCTTAATAATTCTACAACCGAAGAAGGGAACGTTAGCAAATAGTAGTTGAAACATTTTAAACAACTAGTTTTGTAGAATATCTAAAACATCTAAATCGTAAAATGAATAAATTGAATAATTAAAAAGAAAGCTAAAATTGCATATAAAATCGTAGTGAGGGGGTTAGAGACAATATCACAAAAAGTCAAAATATAGGGTGTGGAGCTTAAACAAGAGTCATACCTCGGTGGAAATAATATAATTTATGGCTTTATTGACAGATATTTATTTGTGATAGTAATGGGATGAGGGTGAATAGCTACTGCCGATTAATCATGCATATAACATAAAAAGTACGCAAAAAATGAAATAACGCTGCAACGGACGAGTAGTAAAGTCGTTTGTTTGGAGTCAAAGCGTTAGGACAAAACGGAAGCAGCACTCATTGCTAAATTTATTTGTCTATTCTAATAAGTCAAATATTTGTAATCACTTCACATTATACATATTTTAAAACGTAATATTTCTTTAAAAATGAATTAGTTTAAGTGGATCTGTTCTAGTCACCAAGTAAAAAGTGTCATATTTAGAAAAGCTTTAAGAAAACGTTTGAAAACACAAAATGTTGAATTTCGGAATTGACGCGTACAATGCGCAGTACTTCAAGCGATACCAAGACAATGCCTGTAACGCGTGGACCATAGCGGACATTATGCAAAAAACAGTTGCATGTTTAAAATAACTAAAAGCTGCATAGTTAAGAATGAAAGATTTCATTATAGGAAAAGCCAATTGTGATCTAATAACGGGATAAATGGGGTTATAGTCGGAACAAAGAACACATAAAGAAAAACGTAAGAAAAGCTGTGAAATCCGTATAATGACAACAGTTTGTAATGCATTCTTTAAACCGTCGATCGATGATAATTTTCTCATAAGCCTCTTCGGACAACAGGAAATAGTCTAAATTTAAATGTTTTTTGATTACAAAAAAAAAGCAGTTTCAAAGGATAAGTAAGACGGGTGTACAGATGTCTTTCGTTTTCTCTGAAGCTTACAGCGGCGAAATTGCTTCTTGTAGCGTTGTGTATTCAGCATCAGAAAATGTAATCGAGTTACACTTTCAGTTACACTTTCTAAAATATCTCAATTTTATACTTCTTACATTATTAAATTACATAACTCCCGCGAAAACCATGGAGGTTTGTTAGAAAACACATGGGTGTCGAGTGAAACACAGGCATCAAAAAGCGAAATTTGAAAAAGTACAGATAAGAACAGTCTGTAGCGCGATTCTGCTCATTAAGTTTAGAAAAGTTTATTTTGTAACGGGTTCACCAGCTATTGGGTTAGTACCAGCAATCACTAATCGAAAGGAATGTTAGTGGTTAAGTTCAAAGTTGGGTGGAATTTGCTTAATGACCAATATAATGAAGCAGGCAAGTCGTCCCTGCCGACATTGAGTATACCCTGACCAAGTAAAAGTACTCCATAAAGTCAAAAACGATCAAAATCGCCATCAATTTACAAAAACAATTCTCTTAGCATGCAGCAACAGCGAACGCATGCTATCTGGCTCACACTTAACAGCCCATTTTGCATGGGGCGTTTCAGTACAAAACGGAAATACAAACGTATATCTTTGATAATTATTGTCCGATTTCGACAAAATTTGGTCAGCTGGTGCATATGGCATATGGCTATATTATTAAGTGTGCCAATTATTATTACAATTACGAGGGCGGTAGTGGGCGTGGCAAAAATGTAAAACAAACTTGCTTATACAATAGACGGATGTGGACACCAAATTTGGTTGCTCTAGCTTTTATAGTCTCTGAGATCTCGGTGTTCATACGGATGGACGGACAGACGGACATGTCTCAATCGACTTCGCTATTGATACTGATCAAGAATATATATATATACTTTTTAGGGTCGGAACATTTTCCTTCTGTCTGTTACATACATTTTAGCGACTTTAACATACCCTTTTACCCTATGGGTACAGGGTATAAAAACACGTTACGTGGGCGGAATAAGTCAAATTTTGACACTAACAAATTCAAGTAGAAGTAAAAGTCTGATCTATCTCAAAAGGAAAGGAACGTCATCACCATTTCGGGATGCCGAATCGCGTCTATAAATTCCAAATTTTATTTCCGTTAAATAAAAAACACAGGCGTCTGCAATGTCAGGGCTTAGCAACGTTTCAGTAAAAGCAAGTATCCGAATGTCGAAAGTTATACTATCACTGTAGAGTCTGGAAAGTTTAGATTTCAGTCCTCTTCCATTCTAATAGGCCACTTGTTCCCAAAATTTTCGACTTCAGTCTGAGAACAATATTAAAGGGTTCGATTTTAGACAAAACTATGAATTATCCGATATTTGGTACGCGAAGATTTGCATCGTATAAATCATCTTTATTTTCAAATTATCCCACGATCACATAATAGTGCGAGCCGGATTTCCAAAAATGTCCGACAAATCTTTAGGCTTCTTGATGACTTCTTCGGCATTTGTTGTTTTAGTAGGATACATCGAAACGAATTTGCTAAAACCATCTACCATGCCAAAGATATACTTATAAAATTTTTTAATAGCATCCATCGTTCCCAAATGATTTACATGTAAGGTGTGCAACGGCTCAAAACCTTTAACATTTTATTGAACCAAGGTTTTTGTTGTAAATTATGCATTTATTACAATCGCTGTTAATCTGCATTATTTTTCCTCCACATGTGGGATATTGGACCCTTGTTGTACCACATGCATAGCTTTTTGTGTTGCAAAGGGTCGGCCGAGACAACAGAAATAGAAATATAAAGACGAGCAATCTGTTAAAAGAGCAGAAATAGATTTAAAACAGACATTAACATTCACTCAAAAACTCAATCTTCTGACTAACAGGTGAACAAGTCAAGTTCAAAAATATGGCAGAGTTAACCAGAATACTACTCTGCCTGAGCAACTAGTAGAACATTAAATTTTTTTGAAAGAACAGATGCATTGTCAAAGACAGGTTTTTTACCCACGTCTATTTAAATACTGAAATTTTGATGTGAATAACAAATGCAAATTTTAAAGCTATGTGAAAATTTTAGGACCATTCGAAAAAAACTGACAAAGTCAATTTTTCAATTTTTTTCTTTAAAGTGATTTTCCAACAATTTGCTTTGTGAAACTCTTTCGCTCGAAAGCTACTGTACCACATATGCACTTATTTCTAAAATTAATTAATTAACCACATAATGTAGTGCTTGTCGAGTTTTTTTTCGTATGCCCTAGCCATCTCTAGTTGGAAAAAAATGCGGTATGTTTTGTTTGCCCTATCCTGATCTAAATTTAATTAAAGGCACGGAAGTGAGCGTGGCAAAAACTGGAAATAAACTTGATCTGCGTAGACAATAGAGGAAAGTTCATACCAAAGTTGGTAGCTCCGAGATCTAGGTGTTCATATGGACGGACAGACGGACATGTCTGAATCGTCACTGCTGTTGATGCTGATCAAGAATATTTATACTCGGAAATGCTTATTTCTGAGCATCTGACCAATTTTATTATATCCTCTGCAAGGGTATCAAAACAAATCTGCTAAAGATCGGAAAAAATTATTCTGCCTGTGTATGTAAATTTTAGCGACTTTAATATAGCCTTTTACCACCGTAGAGGGAATAAAAAAGACAGTTCTGATGTACACCACAAAACTTTTTTTTACCGATGAGTCTATTAAAAGTTATTGTCACCAATATAATTTATACGATTTATAGTATTAAATTAATTTGTTACTGAAAATTTGGCACAGTATTTGTAAAATGTCACTTGACTTAACTAGTTGTTCATTAAAAAAACATTAAACAATTTTATTTGTTAACCGTATTAACCACACTTGAACATGTTTGCTCTTTTAGGTATTGCCATTAATTTAATAACGTATGAGGACCGATTTGACCTTCACAGAATTGAAAAAGAACTTGGAACTGAAATAAAGCCAATACCCAAAGTTATCGACCCTGCACTGTATGTGGCTAATTCTGCTGGATCGTCTGAAGAGACTTGCAACAATAGTGATCTTAATAATTCTACAACCGAAGAAGGGAACGTTAGCAAATAGTAGTTGAAACATTTTAAACAACTAGTTTTGTAGAATATCTAAAACATCTAAATCGTAAAATGAATAAATTGAATAATTAAAAAGAAAGCTAAAATTGCATATAAAATCGTAGTGAGGGGGTTAGAGACAATATCACAAAAAGTCAAAATATAGGGTGTGGAGCTTAAACAAGAGTCATACCTCGGTGGAAATAATATAATTTATGGCTTTATTGACAGATATTTATTTGTGATAGTAATGGGATGAGGGTGAATAGCTACTGCCGATTAATCATGCATATAACATAAAAAGTACGCAAAAAATGAAATAACGCTGCAACGGACGAGTAGTAAAGTCGTTTGTTTGGAGTCAAAGCGTTAGGACAAAACGGAAGCAGCACTCATTGCTAAATTTATTTGTCTATTCTAATAAGTCAAATATTTGTAATCACTTCACATTATACATATTTTAAAACGTAATATTTCTTTAAAAATGAATTAGTTTAAGTGGATCTGTTCTAGTCACCAAGTAAAAAGTGTCATATTTAGAAAAGCTTTAAGAAAACGTTTGAAAACACAAAATGTTGAATTTCGGAATTGACGCGTACAATGCGCAGTACTTCAAGCGATACCAAGACAATGCCTGTAACGCGTGGACCATAGCGGACATTATGCAAAAAACAGTTGCATGTTTAAAATAACTAAAAGCTGCATAGTTAAGAATGAAAGATTTCATTATAGGAAAAGCCAATTGTGATCTAATAACGGGATAAATGGGGTTATAGTCGGAACAAAGAACACATAAAGAAAAACGTAAGAAAAGCTGTGAAATCCGTATAATGACAACAGTTTGTAATGCATTCTTTAAACCGTCGATCGATGATAATTTTCTCATAAGCCTCTTCGGACAACAGGAAATAGTCTAAATTTAAATGTTTTTTGATTACAAAAAAAAGCAGTTTCAAAGGATAAGTAAGACGGGTGTACAGATGTCTTTCGTTTTCTCTGAAGCTTACAGCGGCGAAATTGCTTCTTGTAGCGTTGTGTATTCAGCATCAGAAAATGTAATCGAGTTACACTTTCAGTTACACTTTCTAAAATATCTCAATTTTATACTTCTTACATTATTAAATTACATAACTCCCGCGAAAACCATGGAGGTTTGTTAGAAAACACATGGGTGTCGAGTGAAACACAGGCATCAAAAAGCGAAATTTGAAAAAGTACAGATAAGAACAGTCTGTAGCGCGATTCTGCTCATTAAGTTTAGAAAAGTTTATTTTGTAACGGGTTCACCAGCTATTGGGTTAGTACCAGCAATCACTAATCGAAAGGAATGTTAGTGGTTAAGTTCAAAGTTGGGTGGAATTTGCTTAATGACCAATATAATGAAGCAGGCAAGTCGTCCCTGCCGACATTGAGTATACCCTGACCAAGTAAAAGTACTCCATAAAGTCAAAAACGATCAAAATCGCCATCAATTTACAAAAACAATTCTCTTAGCATGCAGCAACAGCGAACGCATGCTATCTGGCTCACACTTAACAGCCCATTTTGCATGGGCGGTTCAGTACAAAACGGAAATACAAACGTATATCTTTGATAATTATTTTCCGATTTCGGCAAAATTTGGTCAGCTGGTGCATATGGCATATGGCTATATTATTAAGTGTGCCAATTATTATTAATATATCAATTACGAGGGCGGTAGTGGGCGTGGCAAAAATGTAAAACAAACTTGCTTATACAATAGACGGATGTGGACACCAAATTTGGTTGCTCTAGCTTTTATAGTCTCTGAGATCTCGGTGTTCATACGGATGGACGGACAGACGGACATGTCTCAATCGACTTCACTATTGATACTGATCAAGAATATATATATATACTTTTTAGGGTCGGAACATTTTCCTTCTGTCTGTTAC